>JAANYP010004708.1:0-12269 GCA_020465985.1 Centrapalus pauciflorus
CCGAATAGCCATCTAGGAAACAATAGAATTTCTGCCCTGCTAGCTTCTCTACTATTTGGTCGATGAATGGCAGAGGAAAATGATCTTTTGAGGTTGCGGCGTTTAGTTTTCTGTAGTCGATACATACTCTCCACCCCGTCACAGGGCGAGTTGCAATCTTTTCTCCTTCAGGAGTATCGACGACAGTGATTCCAGATTTCTTCGGAACCGTCTGTGTGGGACTAACCCATTGGCTATCTGATATCGGATAGATAATTCCAGCATCTAGCCATTTCAACACTTCTTTCTTCACTACCTCTCTAAGGTTAGGATTTAGCCTTCTCTGAGCATCTCTGCTTGGCTTGGCTGTTGGATCAGTTATTATCCTATGCATACACAGCGTCGGACTAATTCCTTTAAGATCTGCTATGGTCCAGCCTACCGCTTCCTTATATCTCGATAACACTTCTAACAAGGCCTTTTCTTGTGCAGCAGTAAGGTCTGTTGTGATGATTACAGGCAGTGTATTCTCAGGGCCAAGAAAAGCATATTTGAGATGAGATGGAAGTGGTTTCAACTCTAGCTTGGGTGGTTGCTCTAAAGACGGTTTTGCTGATGGTGGAAGGTCAGTCGGAAGTTTTTCGATCTTATGTGTCCATGGTGGTTGATTAGAATCTATTGACTGGACACTTTCAAGTTCAAACTCCTTAGCTTCAGGCATATTATCTAACTTATGCTCATTGTAGTACAGAAAAAGCTCCACTGGATCTTTACATGTTATTGTTGATAATTGTTGTTGTGTTAAATCATCAACTAGATCGAGCATATAGCACTCTGAATCCAATGGCGCATTGGGTACATTGTTAAAGACATTAAGTCGGAGTTTACGGTTTCCGAATGCTATGTCTAATGCACCTGTCCTGCAATTGATTTGAGCGTTGATTGTGGCTAAGAAGGGACGTCCTAATATGATTGCCGGTTGGCTTTCTTTGTAAGCGCTATCAGAATCCAACACTAAGAAATCTACTGGATAATAGAAATCTTCGACCTTAACGATTACATCAGATAACATCCCTCGTGGTACTTTGGTAGACCTATCTGCTAATTGTAGGATGACATCTGTTGTTTGTAGGGTTCCGAGATCATGTTGGTCAAATAAATTACCAGGTAAAATATTAACACTCGCCCCTAGGTCTAGAAGTGCTTTTTTAATTTGAATATCGCCGATAGTTACCGGGATCAAGAGTGATCCTGGATCTTTTAGTTTAGGCGGCAGTGAGCTAGTGATAACTGCACTGACTTGTTCAGTGAGGTTGATTTGCTTCGGAAGAGTTATTTTAAATTTTCGCTTCTGAGTACAAAGGTCTTTTAGGAATTTAGCGTAAGAAGGAACTTGTTGTATAGCTTTGATTAAGGGAATGTTAATTTTAACTTGATTAAAAATATCCCATAACTCTTCGTTTTTAGGTCCTTTCTTACCATAAGGAAATGAAGCTGGATTTTCTAAGGCCGTTGGGTAGGGAATACTTTCAGTATTGGAACTCCCTTCCCCAACTTTATTCTCTACTGGTCTCTTGGCTTCTACTTCCTTAAAAGTTACCTTCTTAACTTTTGTTTCTACCTTTGACTCCGATCTGGGTGGTTCTTCTTCATAAGCAATTTCTACCTCGTCGTCAGTCTCACTCTCCTTAGGCATTTCTATTTTGTTATCTACTTCCTTTCCACTCCTAAGGGTAGTGACTTTGTTAACTTCGTTCACTTCATTGACTTCATATTTTTTTTCTTTTCCATGGTGGTGCGATGGGTTAACTGTGGTGTTGCTTGGAAGCTTCCCTTCTTCTCGTTTAGTCAAGGACTCTGCAATTTGTCCCATCTGCCTTCCGAGCATCTCCATAGTTTTCGCTTGAACCATGGTTTGTTGTTTCATGAATTCCATAAACTCGGAAAACTCTTTCGAATTCCCCGACACTTGTCGCGAATCATTTTCTTCTTTAGGGTCTTGGCGTTTATAGTACCGATCATCCTTCGTAGCTGAGGTCGATCCATATTGGAAATCTCGGTTTTGTTGACGAGGTTGCTCATATCTTGGCTTCGGGGAAGCATCATTGTCTTGATTATCCCTCCAACTAAAGTTCGGGTGTTTTCTCCATCCCGGATTGTAGGTCTCCGAGTATGGATTCTCCCGTTCTCTTCGTTGCCGAAAGCCAAAAGCTTCGTTCACATACTCTTCGTGCGTGAAGGTATGTGGGCAATTCTCGGTTGGATGAGAGGGATCTCCACAAGTGACACAGCAGACCTGTGCCGCTGTAACCTTTCCCATTCCTTTCATCAACAAGTCCATCTTTTTGCTTAGTTCGGATATGTCAGATTTAACTTCCTTCTTCCATGCATTGTCTATGCCCATAACTTGGACACTAACACTGCTATCCGAACCCGCTTGGACTTTTAAGCCTTTGCTTAATTGGGTTAATAATTCCCAAGCTTCGTCATCTTCCTTAGCTAAAAAGGTTCCACCTGAAGCAGCGGTGATCATATTCCTACTTTCTTGACTAACCCCATCGAAAAAAGTTTTAATTAGCATCCATTTAGGAATTTCATGGTGAGGGCATGTTCGTAGTAATTCATTCAACCTATTAAAAGCATCGTGAAATTGTTCTCCAATTTTCTGTTTAAATCCAGTGATTTCTTTACGTTTTTCTGTAGTTTTACTAATTGGGTAATATTCAGTTAGAAATTCTTTTTTCATTTCATCCCAGTTAGTTATACTATCAGTGGGAAGTGACACAAACCAATTTTTCGCTCGTTCCTTCAAAGAGAAAGGAAAGAGTCTGAGTTTTAAAGCGTCTACGGTCATCCCCCTAACGTGATTGGCCTTACATATGGCAGTGAATTCAGCTAAGTGCTCATACGGTTCTTCGCTTGGTGCTCCGCGAAAAACAGGTAATATGCTAAATAGCTGTGGCCTAATTTCGGGTTCATTCTCATTAATTGGGTAGAGAATGGGTGATGGATCAGGGATATCACCCGGCCTATAATGGGATTCTACGGTTCTACGGTCTCCCATCAGTCTTTGGTTTTGTTGGACGTCAACTAGAATGTTATCGATGTTCTCGTCTTCCAAATTAATTATTTCTTCTTCCACGTTTACTGTAAGAACAGTATTTCTAATTTCGTTTGTTTGAGTTGTGGCTCGCCTATTAGATCTAGCAGTTTTTTCGATTTCTGGATCAAACTTCAAGGGTGAAATTCTACCAGAATATCGTGTGTGCATAAACTTAGAAGGGCTAGATGAAGAATTCGAATTAGTTACTTTCTTTTTGGTGAGAATCGATGCTTGCGCCACGATTCCCTTTTTATTATTATTATTATTATTTTTTTTTTTAATAAACTAAAACAATAATTAAAATTAAAACTAATTAAAAACTAATTAAATGGAATAATAGCAAAATATGGAAACTTAAACTAATTTAAGTAAGCAAATAAAAGCAAATAAGCAAATAATTGAAATTGACTAAATTAACTAAATTACCTAAATTACTCTAAAGAAAATAAGGCAACTAAATATATGAAAATGTAATTTATATTTAAATAAAATTTAAAATTAAATTAACTAATTACTAAAATACGTGATTTAAGCGCAACCGCTCCCCGGCAACGGCGCCAAAATTTGATGCGAGTGTCGTTAACCCGTCAAAAATAACCACTAAATACCTTAGAAGCTAGGGTAAGTAGGGATCGTATCCACAGAGAGCGAGAGGTTAAATGCACGTATTCGAGCGACTAGCGTTGTAAAATAATTAAGTTCGAAAGATTGATTTGGTTGTAAAAAGGTGATTGCTTTGATTTATAAAACTAATTACTTGCGAATTTTGTGAAAAGAAAACTTAAGAAGATTGTTTGATTGAATAAAATACGAAGACAACCATTCCCGGATTCCACACCGCGCTTTGTGTTTAATTTATGAAAACGATTTGAAGATTACATAGACATAATCTTTGTTGGAATTATTATTAAAGCCATTACGTGATCTTGGGCATAGCGCGTGACACGTTTGATTACCCGTCTTAATTAAATAATTAACTCGGCACGAATAATAAAATGTCTACGAACTATCTTGCGAAACGCAACAACAAAATAATAATCATTCGTTTACAATCAAAATATAAATAATAAAAACCATGTAAACTTAAAGTAATCGTTCATAAAGTAAAACTTAGCGATGTGCTTCCTCCGAGAATGATTATGACGAGCTTAGCCGGACATGGTTGATGCAACGTTCAAGAGTTGTGGATTCATCGCCATAGATTGACTCGTGTGTTCTTCGTACGTATTTTCGCTCAAACAGGGTTCTTTTCCTTAGCCTTCTCCTCCAAAAAACGATTTTAAACTTTGAAGTATGACTTGGTATTTACAGGAAAAGATGGAAAAACCCTAAAAACGGCCGTCCATTATTTTAATGGGTTGGGCGCAGCCGTAGGCGCAGGCCTGCGCCCCCCTCTGCGCCCCTCTGTGAAATCCGTATTTTTGTGAATTAATTTCTTCTGTCGAGCACTCGGTCTGGGCGCAGGGCTGCGCCCCTCTCTGCGCCTGGCTCTGAAATTTCGTCCTTTTTTCGCACTTTTAAACCGGATTTTGTTTCCCTGCATAGGCACAGAATTTATTCAATAGCGGCACATTCTATAACACTTTTGCATTAAAAACAACTCTTTTACGCTTAATAAACATGGTAAATTATAACCCGATCAAGTTCCATCTGAAAACTTGTTCAGCTCTACACTTCTCATTGCTCTTAACTTTTTATTTCTATCCTTGTACATGACTGTTGAGTGCTTCACCATGATCACTTGAAATTCTTTCAGCTCACCAGCAAACTTGATATCTCTGTGAGGCACTGTCATGTTGATTTTTCTCATACCCCGTTCAACCCCTATCTGTAGATCTTGTACTGACATCAATACCAATTTGGTATGCATGAAGTGAAACAGTGTCTTAAGTGCAAATCTGCAGTGTTCATTTCGTTTGTTTCTGCACAACTCATCAAAAATATCTTCAATATCTACCAAGTGCATGTTGAACATATCAGCTTCGGTGAACACATAGGTATTTCCATCTGATCTTGTGACAGTGAACTTTGGATAGAAAATCTTGACAAATCTTTCCTTTTCTATCTTCACCAGGTCGACTATTCGGAACTCACTCTTGACCTTCTCAACTTCCTGTGTTTTATTTCTCAGAAAACTGGCATAATTGACCAGATTCGGCATGTTTGGCTCTAGTACTCTAAATAACTTGAGAAACGAACACGGAGCTTGTTTCTTGTAAAAGATCCATTTTTCCAGAATATCTTCTATGTACGGCATTTTGTTCCTTTTTCTAATAAACTCAGCCGATCTATTCTCTGGAAGCTCAAGTTTCTTCGCCTTCTTTTTGCTGATCTCATCCTTATTCAATAACGTCAACATGTCTTGTATTTCCCTCTGAACCACTTGTTGGGCTTCAAATCTGAGTCTATGTTGTTTCTTAGACTCATCAGCAAGCACATACTCGTTGAAGAATCTGTCCATTACCTCAACCTCATTCAGTACAACTTTTTCTTGTGCCACACTGCTCTCAACTGGAAACTCTTCAAATTCCTCTTTAACTTGAATAACCACCTCAGGCTTTTCAACCGTTGGTGTCGATTCAGTATCCTTCAAAATCTCCTCAACTAACCCTTCTTCCTCCTCAATCCTTTCAGCTCTGAAATCAACATCAGTTAAGGCATTTATATCATCATCTTCTGACACCTCAATGTACTCCTCCCTTTCTTCTCCTATACCTTGAATACTTAGCTCATGACTCTTCTCTTGAACGTCTTCATCCGAATCAATATATTCAACAAAATGATAAATATCAGACTGAATGTTCAAAGGAACTGGAACATCTTCATGAAGAATGAATCCCAGCTCTCTTTGTTCACCAGCTGATTCTTTTGAGCCCCCAGCCTCTTTCTCTTGAACTTCCGTCTCCTTTTCTGGGTATGTAATCATCAGTACCTCAGGTGTTGGTTCATCAAGCTTTCTCCTCTTCTCCCCCTCATGAGGAGCATCATCGGAGTCCTCATCATGCTCATCATGTTTCCTCTTGGATGAGGAAGCTTGAGCCTTACACGTCTCTTCTACCGCAGCCACCCTCTCTGATAAATTTCCTAACGCTGTTATCACAGTACTTTCCAAACTTATCATGCGTTCTCTCATCTCATCAAACTGTTCAAACACAAAGTCTTTCAATTCTTCTTTCAATTCTTCAATTGCTTGTTTTGACTCAAACTGCTTTACCGATTCCTCTGCAACATCCTTCCCCTTTAAAAACTTCTGGATGTTTGACATCTGGGCCATTACCTCAGCCAATTGAGTAGATACATGCGTGTTTACTCCAGCCACAGCTTCATTCAATGTTTTAGTCAATGTTGATTCAGTCACGAATGGGGATAACGTCACCACTGGGTCACGTAGACTGCCAGTTGTCACAGCAGTCGAACTTGTAAAAACTACTTCTGTGTGGCCAGTACTCAGAGTTGGTAAAGTTGTTTCTCTGACTGGACTTCCACCCTCTTCAAGTGACGGAGCAACAAATGCTTCCGTTACTAAGGATGCTACAGTGGGAACACGAAGTTCAACAACACTAACTTCAACAAATGAAGGTGACTCGAGTGTCCTAGACTGTATAGGAGCTAGACTCAGTGATTGAATTGAAGTCGTACACACGGGCAGCTGTGCACTTGTTTCAATATCCGTTAAGTCCAAGTAACTTTCGGATAGATTATATGGTTCATCCCTGTGCTCAATTGAAACAATCTCCTGTTGAGAGGAGACTGAGTGGATGGTTGGGTGTGCAATCGTCAGTGGGATACTGACTTCTTCAATGCTAACTCTCATAGGAGAGCTAATAGTAGATGTGGTTATATCCCGACTTTCTAGGTTAATGGTATCCCGCACACTCTCTTCAGCAATGCTCACAATATCTATCATCATACCACCTCCCTCATGATGATCACCTCCATCATCACAATCATCATCATCATCTCCTTCTCCTTCTTCTTCTTGGATATCCGACAACGTTCTCTCGGAATCAGATTTTTCAGCTTCTTCCTCACCTCCCCTTACAGCAACATCTCCCTCACTCACAGATTGGGAAATCTGAACTTCAGCCCCTTGCTGAGGTTTCTCTATTCTTAAAGCTCCTGGGGTAAGAGATCCCGGTTCCTGGGTCTCTATCGGAGCATGATCTATCCTATACAATTTCACATTCTCACTCTCTTGATCTGCATATTTAAGCAACGACTCTGGAATTGGCATAATATTTGCATTTGGTGAGTCCGGCACTTCGTGTAAGCTCATCATCACATGATCCGGACATCGTTGTGAATTGGCTCGCTTCGGAATAATTTCATTGGCACGAAGAATCCCTCGGATAAGAATTTGTATGAATCTCTGAAGCGGAACAAATTTTCTGGCTCTATTTGTAGTTTTTGCAAGAACAATCTCTTTTAAATCCTCCCATATGCACTGAGCATAATCATAATGCTTGTTGAATGCTATTCCGTGAAATATCCTTAAGCAATGAATGTTGCATCTGTCGATGCATGTGTGCTTTGACGTCATACACCTATTTATGATTCCAAACAGTGTGTACCACTCTCCATTCAAACCATTCCTATGGAATTTTGAGCTCTTTGGTAGTGGCTTTGAGTAGCCAAAGCAGATCAAATCATGTACCAGCTCCTCATCTTACACAAAGTCTTCAAAATCAGCCAACTCTGGGAAGTAAACTGTGTCTATACGTCTAGGAAGAAATAGATTGTGACGAAGTCTGCCGAGAGTGATTTTTGTTTTGTATTGATCTATTGTCACTTTGAAGTGATGATTGCCGTCAGCAGGAACAAATTTGACGGTGTGCCAAAATTGTTGTAGATACACTTGTGGGATAGAAGGTTTGTATTGAAGCAGATAACCTAACGGATGGCCTTTAAGAATGTCAACAATGATAGGATGACTAACTTTAATAACCTTGGTATCTAGGCGATGGTTATTATCTCGGAAAGGTAGGCAATGTTTAGGTTTAACTAACTGGTTATCTGGGATAATGTTTGCCTGTGAGGGACGTGCAACTGAACTAGAACGAACAGGTGTAGAAACGAGAGTATGATTGGATGATGAATGGGAGTCAGATGAATTGGAGTTCTGAGACTGTACTGGAGATGCCATTTGAACACCTGTAAACCAAAATAAAACGTCATGTTAGTCAGACCATGTACACAAATGACAACCTTCAAAATGTAGAAAAATAGTAACATTTTATCAGAAATTGTAAAAAATTGTGATTTTCTGTTTAAGGCATCGGGATTCCAGACAATAATAGATTATTATTGAAAGAATTCCAGAGTCAATCGTTTAGAGACCAATGTTAGAAAAACACAAATTTATAACAATTTCTAAAAAAATGTGACATTTTTCTTAAAACATGAAAAATTCCTCACTTAGAAAATATTTTCTGTTGAAACTCGAATGAAACCACAAGTTTCTCGAATGACTCATGAAACAACTTGACTGTCTATGAATAAACTCGAATGATCCTATATGCAACTCGAATGACATAGACATGAAACTCGAATAAACCATGACACAACTTGAATAGTGCTTGATTCAACTCGAATGAGTCTTGAAAGTTCTCGAATGAAAGACATGTTAAACTCGAATGGAACATGTACTAAACTCGAATGAAACATGTACTAAATTCGAATGAAACATTAGAATCTAACACTCAACTCGAATGACTAAGACATTTTCTCGATAAGAACATTGCCCAACTCGAATAAACTTTAATTGTTCTCGGACAATGTATTAATCGAAATATGTTCTGAAAATTTTCTAAGTGTTACACACTTGGTCAACTCGCATGATACACATATGATTCTCGAATAATCCATCAGTCAACTCGAGTGATACTGACACTTTCTCGAATATCATTACACTCAACTCGATTAACTCTTGAGTTTTCTCGAGTCTTATTTGAATCAACTCGAATGTCTCTTGATGCAACTCGAATGACTCTTTAATCGAGAAATGCCTTTTTGTTTTATTACAAGTCCAATACACACTGATTTTATGAATTTAAGTTCAGGGATCTTTTTCAGTGTTTTAAAACTTTTACCCCCTTCGAAAATGTATTTTAAACACATTTGATTTCCTAAACTTTGAAAAAAAAACAACTTTAAAGTTGTTAAAAATTCAAATTTCAGATTAATGAAGAACACGAAAATGTTCATTATCAAAATCAAATATTCTGTTTGTGTGATGAAAGAATGACTTATGAAATTTCAGATTCATGGTCATGATACCAATACGAAATTCATCACATATTTAATTTCAATTTCATGAATAAATATCATGATTCTCCATTAACGCTCAAGAACACAAAAAAAAAACACGAACACAGATTTACAAACAACCCAAACTGAAATAAGCAACATATACGCACTATAAACATAAACAAGCAAACTGAAATAAGCAACATTTACTCACAATTTTGATGAAAAGAAGTCGATAATGATTGTGGGTTTGTAGTTTCTTAGGGATGAAGAAAGCTTTTTGGAGAAGATGATGATTTAAAATATCCGAAAAAGTAATTTGAATTTTGAAAATTCAAATTTATAGTCAACATATCCGGCCCATTTTAATTTTGCAAGAAATCCGACCCATTTTAATTTTGCAAGAAATCCGGCCCATCATCTAAACCAAATTAACCCACTATCTTTTCAATCAAATATTGTGACTAAAAAAATAAAAAATATCAAGATAAAATTTGATTTTAAAAAAAGATTTTAAAAACACACAAAAACAAAAAAAAATTTCTGATTTTCAAAAAAAAAATTTTAAATGGACTTAAAAAAATATACACAATTAAAATAAATTTGCACACATAAAACAAAAAAAAACAAAAAAAATTGAAAACACATAAAAAAATTTTAAAAATATTAACAATCCTCATTTGCTCCCCCTTGAATTTCTGAAAGCTGCTCCCCCTCAAACGTATATTCATTTTCTCAGCTCTGCTCCCCCTACATAAAACAGATAACTTTTATCAGATTTACTCAAAATCAGATAAATTTCTTTTCTGCTCCCCCTGCACATGACAATCCAGATCTTGTTAAATTCCAAAGAATATAAACTTTTTATGATTCATGTATTTAACATCAGATAAAAATCACTAAAAAATCAAAAATTTTAAAATTATATTTTGAAACTACTGAATTATTAAATCTCAACGATTCAACATACCTAATTTGTATACCAAAAAATTAAATCGCTTTTCATCTAATGCTTTGGTAAACAAATCAGCTAGTTGATATTCAGTGGGTACAAAATATAATTCTATATTTCCATTTTCTACATGATCTTTTATAAAATGATACCGAATGTCAATGTGTTTTGTTTTTGAATGTTGCACCGGATTTGATGCAATAGCTATTGCGCTCTGAGAATCACAATATATTGGTATTTTCTTTGGTGTAAACCCGTAATCGCGCAGTTGGCTCTTCATCCACAACACCTGAGAACAGCAAGAAGATACAGCAACATACTCTGCTTCAGCTGTAGACTATGAAACACAATGTTGTTTCTTGGATGACCAACATACGGGTTTGTCACCTAAGAACTGTACTGCTCCTGACGTACTCTTTCTGTCCATCTTATCACCTGCGTGATCAGCGTCAGAAAAAGCAGTCAGATTAAATGAAGATTCTCTAGGATACCACAAACCAAGATTTGGAGTTCCTTTGAGATATCTTAAAATTCGTTTCGCAGCTGATAAGTGTGATTCTTTAGGATTTGCCTGATATCTAGCACAGACACATGTAGCAAACATAATATCTGGTCTACTCGCTGTTAAGTACATTAATGACCCAATTATACCTCGATAATGAGTCACATCTACAGGTTTCCCTGAGATGTCCGCATCGAGTTTTGACTTTGAATCCGGAGCCATGGGAGTTTTCATAGGAGTACTGTTGACCATGTTAAATTTCTTTAACATGTCTTCTATATATATTTTGACTGACTGATAAAAATACCATCAGTTAATTGTTTTACTTGTAATCCTAAGAAAAAATTTATTTCCCCCATCATACTCATTTCGAATTTTTGGGACATTAAAAATGCGAATTTCTTACAAAATTCTGGATTTGTAGACCCAAATATTATGTCATCTACATATATTTGTATAACTATGATATCCGACCCCTGACGTTTTATAAACAGGGTTGTGTCAACTGCACCTTTTGTAAATCCACATCTCAACAAATATGTTGAAAGTGCATCATACCAAGCACGAGGTGCTTGTTTAAGGCCATACAGTGACTTATCTAAAATATATACATGATCAGGTTTCGAAGGATCAGTAAACCCTTCGGGCTGATATGTATATACTTCATCTGTTAGTTCCCCGTTTAAAAACGCAGTTTTAACATCCATTTGATATACTGTAAAATTTTTATGAGCGGCAAAAGCTAAAAACATTCTAATAGCTTCAATTCCTGCAACTGGTGCAAATGTTTCATCATAATCAATCCCTTCTTGTTGGCTGTATCCTTTGGCAACGAGACGAGCTTTATTCCGAATGATTACGCCATGTTCATCTTTCTTGTTTTTAAAGATCCATTTCGTGCCTATAATGGATTTGTCTTTTGGGCGCTCAACAAGTCTCCAGACCTTTAACCGTTCGAACTGGTTCAGTTCTTCTTGCATTGCCACAATCCAATCAGCGTCCAGAAGTGCTTCTTTTACATTCTTGGGCTCTATTTTACTTAAAAAAATTTGAAAATAAACATTCATTTATAGTTTCCCTTCTGGTTTGGACTGATGCGGATGGATCACCAATGATGTTTTCTATTGGGTGATTTCTTGTCCACTTAACAGTATGTGGAAACGGTTCTATTTGGTCTTGATTGGGATTGAGATCTAGATATGGTTCGGGAGTTACTTCAGATGTTGTAGGTGGGACATCTGAGGTAGGAGCTTCTGAATGTTCAGAAGTAATGGGGGTTTCAGAAGAATATGGAGGTTCAATTGGTTGTACAATCTCAGTAGTCGACTGCACATTTGCTGTTGAGGCTTCTCCAGTTTCTTCTGAACCTTGTTGTTGAGAAAGATCAGAGACTATGACTGGATCTTCAGTAATCCTGTCAGGCACCAAATTTTGAACATTAGTTTTGGGCTTTTCAAAATAGTCTTCATAAAAATTCTCAAACAACT
>JAANYP010004708.1:13926-47615 GCA_020465985.1 Centrapalus pauciflorus
CAGAAGTATGTTGGAGGTTCAATTGGTGTAACAGTCGCAGTAGTTGACTGCACCTTTGTTGTTTAAGCTTCTCCAGTTTCTTCTGAACTTTGTTGTTGAGATAGATCTGAAACTACGACTGGATCTTCAGTGATCCTGTCAGGCACCAAATTGTGAACATTAGATTTGGGAGTTTCAAAATAATCATCATAAAAGTTCTCAAACAACTTATTTAAATCATTTAGATCAGCATTTTGTTTATTGGACTCCAACGAAGTCTGCATGTTATGTCCGGGTTCTGAACTGGTACGTTCAGAAGCCATAGTCATTCCTTCGTCAAATTTAACATTCACGCTCTCGTTGACTATCTTGGTACGCTTGTTGTATATTCGGAAAGCCACCGACTCCTTTGAATATCCGATGAAGATTCCTTCATCTGCCTTCTGATTAAACTTTCCCAGATTGTCTTTATCATTCAATATAAAGCATCTGCATCCAAAGACATGGAAAAATTTAACATTAGGTATTCTTTTATTGATCAGCTCATACGGAGTCTTTCCGAATCTTTTGTTGATTATTGAACGGTTTTGCGTGAAACATGCTGTTGCAACCGCTTCTGCCCACAAGAACAATGGTAAATTGGAGTAGGCCAACATCGTTCTAGCTGCTTCCACGAGTGTCCGATTTCTTCTTTCAACGACACCGTTCTGTTGTGGAGTCCGAGCAGCTGAGAATTGATGTGTAATGCCAACTGAATTTAAGAACGATTCCAATGATTTGTTCTTGAACTCTGTTCCATTGTCTGAGCGAATTGTCTGGATAGTGAGTTGCAACTTAACTTGTATCTTTCGGATGAAGTCGATGATAGATTCGGTGGCATCTGATTTGGATTTCAGGAAAAATACCCATGTGTATCGTGAGTAGTCATCAACTATCACCAATACATATCTTTTCTTATTTATACTCTGTACTCGCATTGGTCCACACAAATCCATATGCAGTAACTCTAATGCTCTTGTGGATGAGTGTGCTGTTTTGGATTTGTGTGTGGCTTTTGTCATCTTTCCTTTTTCACATGCCGCGCATAGTTGCTCTTTTTGATATTTAAGCGCCGGCAGCCCTTTAACTAACCCTCCTTTTGCTAGGTTGGTCAGTTCATTGAAATTTAGATGCGAAAGACGACGATGCCAAAGCCATGCTGTTTTGGATGTTGCTTTTGACAAGAAGCAGACATCTTTCTTCAGATTGATCGAGGCTAGATCAATAGAGTACAGATTTGTTTTCCTGGTTCCTGCTAGAATTTCTTTTCCTTCAGCTGATTTGATGCTGCACCGATTGGCTTTAAAGTTGACTTCTAATCCTTTATCACACAGTTGTCCAATACTAAATAGATTATGACCAAGACCGTCAACATAAAAGACCTTTTGGATTGTGATTTTATCATATTTCAGGCTCCCGTATCCCTTGATCGGACAAAACTGATCGTTTCCAAATCTTACCGTCCCACAGAACTTTTCTACAAAGTCCGTGAGTGTGTCTCGTTGTCCGGTCATGTGTTTGGAGCATCCCGAATCAAGGTACCATACATGGTTTACCTATAAAACGTAATAGCACATGAGGTACCCACTTGTAGTTGGGTACTTTAGATTTAGGTAATACATGCATAGTATCTTTTATTTTGCTAACTGATATGGCTTTAGGCTTATCGTTTGAATTTATTTTAGGTACCCATTTCTGAATTGTTCTTTTGGGTATCCACTTTTGTACAATTCTCGGTGGAATTGTTTTTGAAGTTTTTATCTGTGGATCCTTTTGCTTGTCATACACAGGGTCCTTTTTCTTTGGTTGCCATACAAGCTTATTATGTTTCACAGTTTCGGACTTACAAACATAAGAATTCAAAGCAATTGATTTCGATCTTGAAAACTTAACACAAGAATTATTAACAAGTTTATTATTATTACAGACAGAATGTTCAATTTTGTTGTTTCTATCTGTAACAATTTTTCCTTTCACGCGCCATTCTTGTTTTATAATCTTGTTTTTCTCTTCTCTTTGCTTCTTTCGCCATACTTGTTTTCGCGACCCGTTCACAACGTTATCTGACATAAAAGAAGTTTGAGAATTAGAAGTTTTAGATGCTTGGTTTTTCTGTAACCTTTTCATACCTGTTGAAGATTTTGCTGTACGTGCCATGGAGTTCGTTGATGAAGATGATTCACCCTTTTCAAAATTAGGAGACTTAACAAATAGTTTTGTTTTCTCCTTCTTTTGTGGCACTGATGGTGAATTTTCAGATGGTTTTAAAGAGTCTGTTGTCTTTCTTTGCAGAATTTGAACAGATTCTTTATTACCAGTTGATAGTTTGTTAGTCAAAGGTTTGATAAATTCACCAATTTTATCAAATCTTTGGTCTAATGAATTAATATTAGAGTGCATGAACAGATCAAATTCTTTTTCTGAATTTATAGAATCCAGAGAAATAGATGAATGTGGATCAGACATATTTATGTTTTTAGACTCATCTAGCAACTTTTGTTCTATTTTTAGTAATTTAGACTTGAGTGTTCCATTCTCTGTCTCAAAACTTTTAATTTTCAATTCTAAATCAGAATTTATCTGTTCTAAAATTGAATTTGGTATATATAATTTTTGAGATTGAGTTGGTAATTCAGACAAATCCCTTTCAGAATAAGTTTGAATGTACTCCTCTTTAGTATCAACAATGTTGCTAGTTTCATTTATCTTTGTATAGTCAACATAATTTTGCATTTTGTCTGATCTTGACCTTTTCATTTCTTCACTGGATTCTACTTCTTCAGATGCTTTCAAGAATGTCATTTGTAATCCTAAATTCATATATCTGACATCATATAATGTTGGTGAATTTGTTATAGCTTTTGTCAGATACTTAGGATTTTCCCAACCAATACCAGATTTAGAGTTATAAAACTCTGTATCTTTTGGTTGATTTAGATATATTGTTTGATCTGTTTGCCCTCTTTTAATAAATTCATCCTCCATCTTTTTTATTTTCTCATAAAGTTTAGTTCTTTCTTCAAATATGGCATGATATTTTACAGAAAAATTTGAGGCTTCTAATTCAGCTACTCGCAAACTTTCTTGTAAATCAGATATTTTGTGATTCAGATTGGATATATTGCTTTGAAGTTCTTTTTCCTTATCCTGTAAGTCTGAGACAGCTCGTAAAGCTAAGGCTTTATCTTTGGAAAAATCTAGGACTAAATTGTGTTCATTTAGAAGTTTGTTTTCCAAAGAATGAACCTTTTTCTTTTCTGCTTTTAAGGATTTTTCAAACTTTTTAAGCATGAAAGCCATATTAGTTAGTTTTTCTTCTAATATGCATGATTCGTCAATATCAGAATCTGAAATAGAATTTACCTCCTGTCCTTCTGAATCCTCTGAGTTATCAGACTCTGAATTCTCCTCATTTTCAGCTTTGTTTTGGCCAGATGCCATTAATGCAAATTCTTCTTTTTCTTCCTCTTCATCAGAATCAGATTCTCTCTGCTCTTCATCCTCTTCATCTGTCATTCCAACCCACACCTCATCTTCAGCTATCATAGCTGATTCACTGAGTTCAGATTCATTGAAGATTTCTGACTTTAAACAGATATGGGCATCTTCATCCAAAATGTCATCATCTTCGGATAATTGTAACCAATGGTCATCCTCCGCCATAAGTGCTTTGCCTGCCTCTTTTTCTTTGGCTAAGAGGGCCTTTCTTGTATAGTAGTCTGAATTTTTGACTACTGGTGATCTGCATTCCCGGGCATAATGACCTGGTTTTCCACAGTTATAACATTTCTGTTCAGATTCCTTCTTGATTGATTTATCTGACTTCTCATATTTGTCAGACTTTCTTGCACTGCTTTCTCCAGCCTTTTCATACTTCTCCTTTTTCTCAACTTTCCTTGAGCCTGTTTTGTAGCGCATTTTGTTGTTTGTTGGCTTCCTGTAAAATTTCTTCTGAAATGCTTTGGTAAGCAGTGCCATCTGTTTCTTCATCTCTTCAATCTCTGAATCTGCAGATGAATCTGATGATTCTGATTCTGATGATGTACTGCTGATTACTGCTTTTTTCTCCTTTTTGAGCTTGTATTTATACTTTTTCTCCGCCAGTAGAGCTAGTGGATCAGCAGTTTCTTTTTCCGCTTTCTTCTTTCCAGACATTTTCCTCAAAACAACTTCTTGATAGTTGTTGAGGTTTTCAAATAGCATATGAAAATCCATCTCCTCTATATCTTTCGTTTGTTGGATGATCATAGCGTATTTTTCCCACTCTGGATTTAGGACATTTAAGAATTTGACATTGATGTCCAAGTTGGACTTCGTCACTCCGTTTCTTTTGACCTCACTTACCAGATTTACAAATCTGAGGTAAGTGTTTTCCAGAAGTTCACCTTCACGGGCTCTAAAGTTTTCAAAAGTCATTAAACTATTCCTAGCCCTATTTGTAGCAGCTCTGTCTGATCCCCGCATGATTTTGCACACTTCATCCCAGATGGATTTAGCAGTCTTTGTATTTGTGAGACTAGTGTATATATCATTGGGGATTGATATCAATAAAAGTTTTCTGGCAGTTTTGTCCCCTAATTTTCTCTTTTTCTGTGCCTCAGTCAGATTTGTGACCTCAACTGTCCTCGGTGGTATTGGGGGGTTGCCAGTTGGTACTCCTGGGATCGTTTCCATAAAAATTGCTGGTCCTTCAGTTAATGACTTCAGCATTTCTTCAGACAGATCATGGAAACTTATAAATTCCAGAAACCTTTCCCGCCATTGAACGTATTCACCCCTGTACAAGATTGGGGGTTTGGTTTCGGATCCCATAGCAAGTGCATCTTTTGACATGTTGATTGTTTGTTGGGAAACTTTGTCCAAGATCAAATGAACTCCGAATGAGATTGAAAATTTGTTCACACCTTGAAACACAACTTAGTACTGAAACACAATGACTTGTTAGTAGCAATAAGCAGTTTAGATCAAGCAGTGAATTGTGTTTGGATTTGTGTGTGTGTGTCAAACTTGAATGATTCTTGTGTTTTGAGAGACTTGAAAGAATGTATGATAAAACTCGATTGATTCTTTCACTGAAACTCGAATGAGTGTTTGAACAATCTCGAATTGGTGTTAGATCAAACTCGAATGAGTATGTGAACAAACTCGAATGAGTATGTGAACAAACTCGAATGTGTATGTTAATAAACTCGAATGGGTATGTTAACAAACTCGAATTGGTATGTTAACAAACTCGAATGGGTCTATTAACAAACTCGAATTGGTGTGTTACCAAACTCGAATGAGTATTTGGCAAAACTCGAGTGTCTGACAATAATCTTGAATGTCTTATAAGAAACTCGAATTGTTCTTACACAAAACTCGAATGAGTCTTATAAGAAACTCGAATTGTTCTTACACAAAACTCGAATGAGTCTTGTATAAAATTCGAATTGGTCTTATATAAAACTCGAATGAGTTTTATATGAAACTCGAATTGTTCTGAAATTCGAGTTCAATTCGAATATCACTGTTTGGCAACTTGATTAGTATGAAGACACAACTCGATTAACACAGATAAGAACTCGAATTACACATGTACTCAACTCGACTTCCACATATACTCAATTCGAATTGTTAAGGTACTCAACTCGAATTATACACTGGATGTGTATTTTTCGAGTTTCTTAATATTTTCAGATTTACAAGTCTGAAATTCAGATTAAAACCAGATTTTGTCCAATTTCACTCAAATTGTAATCGAAGGTAAGGTTTTTGATTACAAACACTTTTTGTTAAACACTTTTGTGCAAAAATGGATCTAAGTCTGAGATTTTCAATGAAACAGTAACCGTTTTTGACTTTTTCAAATTTTCAGAAAATTCCTTAGATCTTTTTCTGTGTTTTGAAAATCAAATCAGGTTTATATTCAATAGATTCGTTTTTGAAACCTGAACCTTCGATCCAATTATCACTTCAAATGATCAACAGAATCAAAACCCCTATCGATTTTTAGGGTTTTTCCGAAAAATACTCAAGAACACGAAGAACAGTTTCAATCTCAATCAGAATAATTCATTCCTAAGGCTCTGATACCAATTGAGAAAAACAGTTTCTACCAATTCAATCAACACAATACAATTAATAAGAACAATCAATGTAATCAAAACTAACCGAATGATTGGATTGATGATCTGATGATTACAAAATGAATATTGCCAATCTTCTCGTGTACAGTGCTGCTGCTTTCTAATTGAATGCGTACAAAATCTGACAGATCTCTCTTTCTAGAAAGTCAACATGACTATTTATATACAATTACAAACTATAAGGAAATTACATATTAAGTCCCTAGACTTTAATCTTTCATCAACTAAACATATTCCAACACAAGCATATGACCGGACAAAGAGACATACTCACGAACTTTGTAGAAAAGTTCTGTGGGACGGTCAGATTTGGAAATGATCAGTTTTGTCCGATCAGAGGATACGGGAGTCTCACATATGACAAAATTACCATTCAAAAGGTTTTTCATGTTGATGGTCTTGGACATAATTTGTTTAGTATTGGACAGTTGTGTGATAAAGGATTAGAAGTCAATTTCAAAGCCAATCGGTGCAGCATCAGATCTGGAGAAGGTAAGGAAATATTGGCAGGAAACAGGAAAACCAATTTGTACTCCATTGATTTAGCCTCGATTAATCTGAAGAAAGATGTCTGCTTACTGTCAAAAGCTACATCTAAAACAACATGGCTATGGCATCGTCGCCTTTCACATCTGAACTTCAATGAATTAACCAACCTAGCGAAAGGAGGGTTAGTTAAAGGGCTGCAAACTCTCAAATTCCAAAAGGAGCAGTTGTGTGCCGCATGTGAAAAAGGAAAAATGACAAGAGCTTCACACAAATCCAAAACTGAACACTCATCCACGAGAGCACTGGAATTACTACATATGGATTTGTGTGGACCAATGAGAGTACAAAGCATAAATAAGAAACGATATGTATTGGTGATAGTTGATGACTATTCACGATACACATGGGTTTTCTTCCTGAGGTCCAAATCGGATGCAACCGAAACTATCATAGACTTCATCCGGAAAATACAAGTGAAGTTGCAACTCACAATTCAATCAATCCGCTCAGATAATGGAACAGAATTCAAGAACAAATCGCTTGACTCATTTTTGAATTCTGTAGGAATTACACATCAGTTTTCAGCTGCTCGAACTCCACAACAAAACGGTGTCGTTGAAAGAAGAAATCGGACACCAGTGGAATCAGCTAGGACGATGCTGGCATATTCAAATTTACCGTTATTCTTATGGGCAGAAGCAGTTGCAACAGCTTGTTTCACACAGAATCGTTCAATCATAAATAAGAGATTCGGAAAGACTCCTTATGAATTGATTAATAAACGAATACCTAATATTAAATTTTTACATGTCTTTGGTTGCAGATGCTTTATTCTAAACGACAAAAATAATCTTGGAAAGTTTAATCAAAAGGCAGATGAAGGAATATTCATCGGATATTCAAAGGAGTCGGTTGCCTTCCGTGTGTACAACAAGAGAACCAAGACAGTCAACGAGAGCGTGAACGTCAAATTTGATGAAGGAGTGGTAATGGCTTCTGAACACACCAGTTCAGGACCCGAACCTCAAACGCAGACTTCATTGGAGTCATCTGAACAAAATGCTGAACACTCAGAATTACATAAGTTGTTTGAGAATTTTTATGAAGACTATTTTGAAAAGCCCAAAACTAATGTTCTAAATTTGGTGCCTGACAGGATTACTGAAGATCCCGTCGTAGTCTCTGATCTTTCTCATCAACAAGTTTCAGAAGAAACTGGAGAAGCCTCAACAACAAATGTGCAATTGACAACTGAGATTACACAACCCATTGAATCTCCAAATTCTTCTGAAACCCCCTTAACTTCTGAACATTCAGAAGCTCCTAACTCAGATATCCCACCTACTACATTTGAAGTAACCCCCCGACCAACATATCTAGATCGTAATCCCAATCAAGACCAAATAGAACCGTTTCCACATACTTTTAAGTGGACAAGAAATCACCCAATAGAAACATTATTGGTGATCCATCCGCTTCAGTCCAAACCAGAAGGACCACCATAAATGAGTGTCTATTTTCAAATTTTCTAAGTAAAATAGAGCCCAAGAATGTAAAAGAAGCACTTCTGGACGCTGACTGGATTGTGACGATGCAAGAAGAACTGAACCAGTTCGAACGGTTAAAGGTCTGGAGACTTGTTGAGCGCCCAAAAGACAAATCCATTATAGGCACGAAGTGGATCTTTAAAAACAAGAAGGACGAACATGGAGTAATCATTCGAAATAAAGCTCGTCTCGTTCCCAAAGGATACAGCCAACAAGAAGGGATTGACTACGACGAAACGTTTGCACCAATTGCATGAATCGAAACGATTAGAATGTTTTTAGCTTTTGCGCTCACAAAAACTTTACAGTTTATCAAATGGATGTTAAAACTGCGTTTTTAAACGGGGAACTAACCAATGAAGTATATACATATTAGCCTGAAGGATTTACTGATCCTTCGAAACTTGATCATGTATATATTTTAGATAAGTCACTGTATGGCCTTAAACAAGCACCGCGTGCTTGGTATGATGCACTTTCAACATACCTGTTGAAATGTGGATTCAACAAAGGTGCAGTTGACACAACCCTGTTTATAAAACGTCAGGGGCCGGATATCATAGTTATACAAATATATGTAGATGACATAATATTTGGGTCTACAAATCCGGAATTTTGTAAGAAATTCGCATTTTTAATGTCCCAAAAATTCGAAATGAGCATGATGGGAGAAATAATTTTTTTTCTTAGGATTACAAGTTAAACAACTAGTTGATGGTATTTTTATCAATCAATCAAAATATATACAGGACATGTTAAAGAAATTTAACATGGTTAACAGTACTCCTATGAAAACTCTCATGGCTCCGGATTTAAAGTCAAAACTCGATGAGGACATTTCGGGGAAATCTGTAGATGTAACTCACTATCGAGGTATAATTGGGTCATTGATGTACTTAACAGCTAGTAGACCGGATATTATGTTTGCTACATGTGTGTGCAAGATATCAGGCGAATCCTAAAGAATCACATTTAACAGCTGCAAAAAAAATTTTAAGATATCTCAAAGGAACTCCAAATCTTGGTTTGTGGTATCCTAGAGAATCTTCATTTAATCTAACTGCTTTTTCTGACGCTGATCACGCAGATGATAAGATGGACAGAAAAAGTACGTCAGGGGCAGTACAGTTCTTAGGTGACAAACCCGTATGCTGGTCATCCAAGAAACAACATTGCGTCTCATTGTCTACAGATGAAGCAGAATACGTTGTTGTATCTTCTTGCTGTTCTCAGGTGTTGTGGATGAAGAGCCAACTACGCGATTACGGGTTTACACCAAAGAAAATACCCATCTACTGTGATTCTCAGAGCGCAATAGCTATTGCATCAAATCCGGTGCAACATTCAAAAACAAAACACATTGACATTCGGTACCATTTTATAAAAGATCATGTAGAAAATGAAAATATAGAATTATATTTTGTGCCTACTGAATATCAACTAGCTGATTTGTTTACCAAAGCGTTAGATGAAAAAAGGTTTAATTTTTTGGTATACAAATTAGGTATGTTGAATCGTTAAGATTTAATAATTCAGTAGTTTCACTTTATAATTTTAAATTTTTATTTTTTATTGATTTTAATCTGATGTTAAATTCTTGAATCTTAAAAAGTTAATATTCTTTGGAATTTAACAAGATCTGGATTGTCATGTGCAGGGGGAGCAGAAAAATAAATTTATCTGATTTTGAGTAAATCTGATAAAATCTATCTGTAATTTTGTAGGGGGAGCTCAGCTGAAAAATACAATACATGTTTGAGGGGGAGCAACATTCAGAAATTAAAGGGGGAGCATTTTTAAATTTTTTTGTTGTTTATGACTATTTTCAAAAATTTTTTGTTTTTTGTTGTTTGTTTTTAAAATTTTTTTTTACTTTGTTTTTATTTTATTTTTGTTTGTTTTTATTTTGTTAAAAAAAAATTTTGAAAAGATATTAAGTGGGTTTTATTTTTTATTTTTTTGGAAGATGGGCCGGATAAATTTGAAAATAATGGGCCGGTTAAATTTTTTTATTTCTATAAATTTGAAATTTCAAATTCAAATTCAATTTTTTCGGATAATACACTATTCATCATCTTCACTAAAACCTTCCTTCACACTTAAGAAACCGAAAACCCACTCATCTTTTTGAAAGATTCAAGAAAGCATTTCGATTATATTGTGAGTAATTTTTTTTGTGTTTGTATGTTTCTTTCATTTTTTTTTACATCTATATGTAACTGTTCTGTATATTTGTTTGTGTTTTGTTCGAAGTGTTAGTATTTTGGATGTTAATGGTGATTCATGATTTTTGTTCATAAAACTGAAATTAAATGTGTGGGATGATTCGTTGTATGAATGTGAACATGAATCTGAAATTTCATGGTTCAAAACAATCCACACAAACAGAAACTTGGATTTTAATGTCAAAAAGCTTCGAGTTAAGGTTTTTCTGAAATTTGCGTTTTTAACAACTTAAATGTTGTTTTTAATCAAAGTTCAGTAAAACAAAAGTGTTTAAAATGTATTTTCGAGGGGGATACAAGTCTTAAATCACTGAAAAACTACGTGCAATTCATTTTCGAAAAATTCAGTATGTAGTGGACTTGAAATAAATACACAAGAAACTTCTCGATTAAAGGGTATGTTCGAGAAACTCCAAGAGTTATTCGAGTTGAATCAAATGATACCCGAGAAACTCCAAGAGTTATTCGAGTTGAGTACTATGATACTCGAGAAAGACCAAGAGTCATTCGAGTTGAGTACAATGTATCGAGAACCATCAAGAATAAATCGAGTTGACTGAAGTGTTATTCGAGAAACTCTATGTGTGATTCGAGTTGTTTAGATTAACACTTAGAAAATTTCAGAACAAGTCTAGATAGTCTTAGGGTTCATTCGAGTTGACCTCATGATTTATTCGAGGAAATTCCTTATACTTTCGAGTTGGACTCACTGAACATTAGAGAACAATTAAGACATTCGAGAACATTCATATGATATTCGAGTTCCATTCATATGTAATTCGAGTTGTTTCATGTTCTATTCGAGTTCACTTCATGAGTCATTCGAGTTGTTTTAAGACCAATTCGAGTTGTTTCATGTTCTGTTCGAGTTTATTCCAAGTTATATTCGAGTTGCTTTATAGACTTACTCGAGTTGGGTCATGTATTATTCGAGACTAATAAAGAGTCATTCGAGATTGATGTAGTTTCATTCGAGTTTCAAAGAAAATTTTTCCTAAGTGTTGAATTTTTAATGTTTTAAGAAAAATGTCACATTTTTTTTCAAGAAATTGTTATAAATTTGTGTTTTTCTGACATTGGTCTCTGAACGATTGACTCTGGAATCCTGTCAATAATAGTTTATTATTGTCTGGAATCTCGATGCCTTAAACAGAAAATCACAAGTTTTTATAATTTCTGATGAAACGTTACAGTTTTTCTACAGTTGAAGGATTTTCATTTGTTTACCTGTTCTGACTAACATGATTTTTATTTGTTTACAGGTTTTCAAATGGCATCTCCAGTTCAGTCTCAGAATTCCAATTCATCTGATTCTCATTCATCATCCAATCATACACTCGTATCTACACCTGTTCGTTCAACCTTTGTTGCACGACCCTCACCTTCAACTATCATCCCAGATAACCAATTGATCAAACCCAAACATTGCCTACCTTTCAGAGATAATAACCATCGTTTGGATACCAAGGTTATCAAAGTCAGTCATCCTATAATAGTAGATATTCTCAAAGGCCATCCGTTAGGTTATCTTCTTCAGTATAAACCTTTAATCCCACAAGTCTACCTACAACAATTTTGGCATACAGTCAAATTTGTTCCTGCTGATGGCAATCACCACTTTAAAGTAACCATAGACCAGTTTAAAACCAAAATCACTCTTGCTAGACTTCGTCACAACCTATTTCTTCCAAGACGAATAGACACTGTTAACTTTCCTGAGTTGGCTGATTTTGAAGATTTTGTGTCAGACGAGGAGCTAGTTCATGATTTGATATGACTGGGCTACTCAAAGCCACTACCAAAGAGCTCCAAACTTCATAGAAATGGATTAAATGGGAATGGTACACGCTATTTGGGATCATCAATAGGTGTATGACTTCTAAGCATACAGGCATCGACAGATGTAGCATTCACTGTCTACGGATATTTCATGGAATTGCTTTCAATAAGCATTACGATTATGTTCAGTGCATCTGGGAAGACTTAAAGGAGGTTGTACTGGCCAAAACAACAAATAGAGCAAGGAAGTTTGTTCCGCTCCAAAGATTCATTCAAATCCTAATCCGAGGAATTCTAAGAGCCAATGAGAATATACTGAAGCGAGCAAACTCACAACGATGTCCTGATTATGTAATGATGAGTTTACACGAAGTGCCGGATTCTCCGAATGCAAATATCATGCCGATTCCGGAGTCGTTGTTGAAATATGCAGATCAAGAGAGTGGGCATGTAAAATTATATAGGATAGATCATGCTCCAATAGAGACCCAGGAACCGGGATCTCTTACCCAAGGAGTCTTAGGACGAGAGGAACCTCAGCACGGGGCTGAAGTTCAGGGTGGCCAACCAGTGAGTGAGGGAGCTGACGTTGTAAGGGGTGGTGAGGAAGAGGCTCAGAAATCTGATTGTGAGAGAACTTTATCGGATATTCAAGAAGGAGAAGGTGAAGGTGATGATGATGATGATGATGATGATGATGGTGCTGATGGTGGTGATCATCATGAGGGAGGAATTGTGATGATGGATATAGTGAGTATTGCAGAAGAGAGTGTGAGGGATACCTTAAGCCTAGAAAGCCGGGCTTTAACCACATCTGCTGTTAGCTCTCCTATGAGAGTTAGCATTGAAGAAGTCAGTATCCCACTGACGACTGCACACCCAACCATCCACTCAGTCTCCTCTCAACAGGAGATTGTTTCATTTGAGCACCGGGATGAACAATATTGTCTATCCGAGAGTCATTTAGACTTGATGGATATTGAAATAAGTACACATCTGCCCGAGTGTACGACATTAATTCATTCACAGAGTATAGATCCTATACAGCTTAGGACACTAGAGTCGACTTCATCTGTTTAAGTAAGTGTGGCTGAACTTCGTGTTCCCACCGGAACATCCTCAACAACAGAAGCATTTGTTGCTCCGTCGCTTGAAGTGGGTGGAAGTCCAGTCAGAGCGACTACATTGCCATCTCTGAGTACTGGCCACACAGACATGCTTTTCACAAGTTCGACTGTCGTGACAACTGGAAGTCTCAGTGACCCAGTGGTGACTTTATCCCCATTTGTTACTGAATCCACATTAAATCAAGCTTTAAATGCAGCGGTTTCTGGAGTAAATACACATGTATCTGCTCAGTTGTCCGAAGTGATGGCCCAAATGTCAAATATTCATAAATTTTTGAAAGGGAAATCAGTGGCCGAGGAATCCATCAAACAGACTGAATCCAATCAAGCATTGGAGGAGTTGAAGGAAGAGCTGAAAGAGTTTGTTTTTGATCAATTTGATGAAATGAGGGAGCGGATGATAAGTTTGGAAAGCACAGTGATAACTGCGTTGGGAAATTTGTCGGAAAGAGTTGCGGCAGTTGAAAAAACGTGTAAGGCACAAGCTTCCTCGTCTAAAAGGAAACATGATGAGCATGATGAGGACTCCGATGATGCTCCTCATAGACGGGAGAAGAGGAGAAAGCTTGATGAGCCTACACCTGGGGTTTTGATGATAACGTACCCAGAGAAAGAAGCAGAAGTCAAAGAGAGAGAGAAGCAGGGAGCACAAAAGAATCGGTTGGTGAACAAAGTGAGCTGGGATTGATTCTTTATGAAGATGTTCCAGTTCCTTTGAACATTCAGTCTGATATTTACAATTTTGAAGAATATAATGATTTATGAAGATGATGTTCAAGTTAAGGATCATGAATTAAGTATTCAAGGTGTAGAAGAAGAGAGAGAATAATATGTTGAAGTTTCTGAAGATGATGATGTAATTACATTTGTTGATTTCCGAGGGAGAAAGGATTGAAGAAGAAGAAGGATTAGTTCAGGAGATTCTGAAAGATACTATATCGACACCAACGGTTGAAAAGCCTAAGGTTGTGGTTCAAGTTAAGGAAGAAGCTAAAGAGTTTCCTGTGGAAAATGTTGGTAGTCAAGAAAGAGTTGAGTTAAATGAGGTTGAGGTGATGGAAAGATTTTTTGATGAATATGTGCTGGCAGATGAGTCTAAAAAGCAACATAGGCTCAGGTTTGAAGCACAACAGGTTGTTCAAAGAGAAATTCAAGATATGCTTACTTTGCTGAACAAAGATGAGATCCGAAAGAACAAAGTAAAGAAATTTGAGCTTCCAGCTAAAAGATCAGCAGAGTTTGTAAGAAAAAAGGAACAAAATGCCATACATTGAAGACATTCTGGAGAAACGAATATTTTGCAAAAGACAAGCACCATGTTCTTTCCTTAAGTTGTTTAGGGTCTTAGAGCCAAACATGTCAAATCTGGTCAACTATGCTAGCTTTCTGAGGAATAAGACACAAGAAGTTGAGAAAGTTAAGAGTGAGTTCAGGATAGTTGATCTTGTTAAAATAGAAAAGGACAGATTCGTTAAGATTTTCTATCTGACGTTCACTGTTACTAGAGCTGATGGAAATACTTATACGTTCACAGAAGCTGATATGTTCAATATGCATCTGGTCGACATTGAAGATCTATTTGATGAATTGTGCAGAAATAAGAGAAATGAACACTGCGGATTTGCCCTTAAGACACTTTTTCACTTCATGCATCCAAATTGGTATTGATGTCAGTGCAAGATCTGCAGATAGGTGTTGAACGAGGAATGAGGAAGATAAACATGACAACTCCACACAGAGATATCAAGTTTGCTGGAGAATTGAAAGAATTTTAAGTCGTCATGGTAAAGCATCCTGCTGTTATGTATAAAGATAGAAATAAGAAGCTAAGGGCTATGAGGAGTGTGGAACTTAACAAATTTTCAGATGGTACACTTAACAAAGTTTTGAGTGGTTTAAAGGGAAAGCTTGCATCTGATAAGAAGAGAAAGACAAAGAGAGGAGCCTTATCTGTGAATGACCAAAGACTGATGGTAGAATTCATCTCAAAGATTGAATGGAGGCTCTCGGATCGGAAAAGCATAAGAAGGTTTGAACAAAAGCTTGGACTGACGATTTAAAGACTTTGCACATTCCATCAAAGGGGGAGATTGTTAGAATATATTGTAATTGATGGAAGTCAAAGTATAGGGTTTGTTTTGTAATTCTTCCATAGTTGTTAAAAATATGTATATATATATAGTAAGTTTGACTTTCAATGTATTACGTCTGACAATTTCACTTTTGGCAAATTAGAATTTAGAGAAAAGCGGTTACTGACAATTTGGAAGATCATATCATTTTTGTAATCGACATTTGGAATACAATCATACGGTCAGTTTTAATCTTTGTTATTTTTCTTATGATTGAATTGTTAATTGATTGATATAGAAACTGTAAATCACAGTTATAGTGTTTATCGACGACATCTTGGTGTATTCCAAGACGGAGGAGGATCATGCGGTTCATCTGAGGCGATTGCTCGAACTTCTTCGCAGCGAACAGTTGTATGCTAAATTCACGAAGTGTGAATTTTGGTTGCGGCAAGTGCAATTTTTAGGACATGTCATATCTTGGGAGGGTGTTTCTATGGATCCCTCCAACATTGAAGCCATTAAAAGTTGGGAAGCGCCTAGAAATGTTGCTGAGATTCGTAGTTTCCTTGGATTGGCCGGCTATTACCGACGATTTATTCAAGATTTCTCTAAAATAGCCGTCCCACTCACTTCGTTGACACGTAAGAATGCGAAGTTTGTGTGGGAAGAGCCACAGGATGCAGCATTTCGAACTCTGAAGAGTCGACTAACCGATGCTCCGGTACTTGCGTTGCCGGAAGGGAACGAAGATTTTGTTGTTTATAGCGATGCTTCGATAAATGGATTGGGTTGCGTGTTAATGCAACAGGGAAAAGTGATAGCTTATGCATCGAGACAACTGAAGGATTATGAAAAGAGTCGTTCGACTCATGACTTGGAGTTAGATGTTGTTACTTTTGCTTTAAAAATCTGGCGACATCATCTGTATGGCACTAAGTGCTAGTTGTTTACTGATAATAAGAACTTGAGACATATCTTTGATCAGAAAGAGTTAAATATGCGACAGAGATGTGCCGTGGAATTGATTAAGGATTATGACTGTGAAATCCTTTATCACCCTGGAAAAGCAAATGTAGTGGCTAACGCCTTAAGCCGAAAGAGATATCCGGAAGCGACTTGTTATGCGCTAACGCATGTAGTTGTGACTTCCTCTATCCTTGACGACATTCGGAAGTGGCAAATCGAGGGCCTTAAAGAGGAAAATATTAAGTCTGAAAGAATGGTTGGTCAAAGTGTGTTGTTAACCGATGGTAGCAACGGGTTGAAAATGTTTAGGGATCGTATTTGGGTGCCAAAGATTGGTGATGTGCGCAAAACAATTTTAGAAGATGGTCATAATTCCAAGTTCTCAATTCACCCTGGGAGTTCTAAGATGTATCAGGATTTGAAATCCGAATATTGGTGGCCCAGAATGAAGCGAGACGTTGGTAACCATGTCGAGCGGTGTTTGACTTGTTTGCGGGTCAATGCCGAACATCAAAAACCATCTGGAAATTTGCAACCACTCGAGATACCAGAGTGGAAATGGGATCACATCACGATGGATTTTTTGGAAAAGCTTCCGAAAACCCAACGACAACATGATGCTATCTGGGTTATTGTGGATCGATTTGACGAAGTCCGCGCACTTCTTGCCGATTCGAGAAAACTTTCCTTTGGAAAGATCGGCGCGAATGTATATTGATGAGATTACTGTACGCCATGGGATTCCAAAATCTATTGTTTCGGATCGTGACTCGAGGTTTACTTCAAGATTTTGGCAAAGTATGCAAGATCAGTTGGAAACGCGTGTTAATTTGAGTACGGCGTTTCGTCCCCAGACTGGCGGCCAGACTGAGCGCACTAATCAAACGATGGAAGATATGTTGCGTGCGTGCGTGATTGAGCTTGGTGGAAATTGGGATACACACCTACCACTTGTGGAATTCACCTACAACAATAGTTATCATTCTTCGATAAAGATGGCTCCGTATGAGTCGTTGTATGGCCGAAAGTGTCGAACTCCGACGTGTTGGCGTGAAGCAGGTGAGAAACCGTTAGCGGGTCCCGAATTGCTTCAAGAGACGCATGATAAAATTCAGATTATTCGTGAGCGAATCAAAGCAGCCCAAGACCGACAGAAAGCATACTCCGACAAACGTCACAAAGATATAGAGTATGCAGTAGGAGATTCGGTGATGCTGAAGGTATCCCCGTGGAAAGGGATTATGAGATTTGGAAAGCGAGGAAAGTTAAGTCCTCGATATGTTGGACCGTTTCCTATTACCGAGCGTTTCGGAGCCCAAGCTTATAAGTTAGAGCTGCCCGCTGAATTGGCCGGAATCCATGACACCTTCCACGTTAGCTATTTGAAGAGAAGTCCGATTAATCCTAAAGTAACCGTTCCTTTGGATGATGTGCAAATTGATGAGAAATTGCGATATGTCGAAGAACCGGAAAAGATTATTGGCGACAAAGTAATCAACCTAAGGAATAAGGAGATCGAGATGATGCTCGTTTGTTGGAAGCACCACCGCGGATCTCTAATGACTTGGGAGACGAAGGCTGAAATGATGGCCAAATACCCCGCTCTATGTGAAAGGACCTGATTCCGTGGGCGGAATCCTTTTAAGAGGGAAGGAATTGTAACGACCCAATTATTTTATAAATGATATTTAATATTTATTGTAAAGAAATTCAAACTTCATATATTAATGAATTTTGTATTATATAAATAAATAGTTGGGTAAATTATAATAATGAAATATTGATTTATGAAGAAAGGATCTTAAAAGAAATGGAAATAATTGTAGGGTCTAAATGGTAAATATTTAGGAGTTAACGTCTAAAATGAAATAAAGGAAAAGAATATGGTTTCTTGGCTTCTTTATCACGCCGAGAACACACACACACATTAGTGTGTGTGTGTTGTTCTTCCTTTTTTTTTGAGCTTTTCAAAGAGAGAAGAAGAAGAAGAAGAAGAAAAAAGAGAGAGAAAAGAGAGAGTTTTTGGAGGAGAAAAGAAAGGAAAGATCCGATTTTTGAAAGATTCGTACGGTTTTGAAGATCCAAGAGGTACCAACTCTTATTTTTATAAATCTTTTACTTTTCTCTTCTCTCCACCATCTTCATATGAAGAAGATGAGAACTCAAATGAGTTTTTATGGAGATCTCTTAGAAATGACTAGATCTTGAAAAAAAAATGATGAAATATGTTAGATCCATTATTTAAAAAGTTATACAAGTTTCAATGTATTTTGATGGATTTTTATGAAGATCTATTAGAAATGGCTAGATCTTGAAAGAAAATAATGAAATATGTTAGATCCATTATTTTAAAAGTATATTATGCAAGTTTTTATGTATTTTGGTGGGTTTATATCAAAACCCCAAGTTTGAGTTCATATAAACCCTATGTAATTTAAAAAGATGAAAATGATGTTTGGTGGTTTATATATATATACATATATATATATATATATATATATATATATATATATATATATATATATATATATATATATATATATATATATATATATATATATGTATGTATGTATGTATGTATATATATATATATATATATATATATATATACATATATATATATATATATATATATATATATATATATATATATATATATATATTGGGAATGATTTTACAACTCTTTGTAATAAATATAGAAAAGTTTTGGTATTTTCGGCATTAAATCCGTAAGGCAGAAAGTGCAGTTCAACATTGAAATATTCTGGAAAAAAAAATTTGCTGGGTACGAATTTCGGATGGCCCGAAATTCGGATGGTCTTGGTCCGAATTTCGGATGGCTTTGGACCGAAATTGTAATTTTAATTATTTTTATTTTATGGGATCTTTTGTCATAATAGTCTATGACATCAGTTTAGGAGAATAATTAGACCCCAAAATAATTATTGAGGTTTAATGCCAAAATTAGTTAAGTCTTACGACTAATGTATCCGGATCAATGTTAAGAAATTATAAGCTGTGAGACTTATAATATATTACATCATGAACCTATTTGTAGGGGTTTGACGGGTTAAGGTCCCTTGGAGACTATTAATCATATTTTGACGATTGTAACTCGGTTTCGAGGCCGGGAGCTTGGTGTACACCATTGTGAGTTCTAGCATTAATGTATTTATATGCATATCATGAATTGTATGTTATTGCTTTCGTATCATTCTTGTCATTTACATGCTTTGCCATCACGTACATTATTGTTGTCATATTATCATTCGGTTGATAAGTTGTTGATCATTCATTTGACCTCTCTGCTGAGACGGTAAGCCTGAGTGTGGTAACCTAGCGCAATCATAATGGTAAGCCTGTGTGTGGTAACCATTATTGCCTGTAAAACGATAAGCCTGTGGTTTGTGGTAATCCTATGGCATCACTGTAAACTGCATAACGATAAGCCTGTGGTCTGTGGTAATCGAGCAGTAGATTGTAAACCCATTGTACGGTAAGCTTGTGTGTGGTAACCGCAATGTGGTAGCTTATTAGCCATTAGTTGGCCTCCTGAGATTGTTAGTTAAATTCATGGCATTGCATGGCATCATTCATATATCGCATGGTACTTTAATCTAGAAACTCACTAAACAACTTTGTTGTTTACCCGTTAGTTGATATTTCTTTTTCAGGAACTGATAAGGGCAAAGGCCCGGCTGGGCCCAAACTGATAGACATTGATTGGAGCATGGTTAGGAGCTCCATATTTTGTTGATGATTGGGGTGGGAGTAGCAGACTTCCATTTTGGACTTACGCGAATTAGTTAATGATTATTAATTCGTTTGTAATCAAATTGATGATTTAACATTATGACCCCAATTACGCTACTCCGTGATTTCCGACACTCTGTTGTGTTATATGCAAATTGTTTGGAATCACGTTGAAGATTATTAAAGTATTAAAAGTTTTAATTTGACCGTATTTCCGCAAGTACTCTGTATAAATTAATGTATAATGGTATCGAAATACTCGTATTAGTTGTATGGGTGTTTCAGCTAAGTCTTGAAGAACCATCGCAAAAAAATGACAAATTAAAGTATAAGGGTAAAGATAACAATATCAAAATAATGCAAGTTAAGGTGACGTTTGGTTTGCGGAATTTCAGAGAAAAACTTATGGAATTTTCACTTGAAAATCCGTCTCTTACCATGTTTGGCAAAAAAAAAAAAAGGATTTCGTTTTCCTTTAACATTTCACAATCCTCTTTTTTAAAAGTTTTAGAATTCTTTTGTACCCCCTATTATTTCATAATCTTGTATCTTTACATTTCAAATTCTTAACCAAATGACAATATTACCCTTACCTTTATCCTCAACCTAACCATCACCTACCTATACATATTATCATACTTTACCGTGCCTTACAAACACCTACCTCTTCCCATCCACTATTCCCCACTCTACCCTAACTACAAATACCCAACAATGATAACTATCTAAAACTACATAGCTACATCAACCTATTATACCATACTCTACCATACCTACCCATCGCACCCAACCTCACCCCTACCTACCATACCTACCCACCCTACCCATCCCCGCTCCAACCTAACTAGACATCGTATCTTACTCTCATCCATCCTACCTCACATATATCTACATATACATACTAGGAGTGTCCAAAACCGGATATCCAAATTTTCAGATATCCGAAATTTTGGATAGTGAGTTTTGCTATCTGAATCTGAAAATTCATATTTTTTAAAATTAAATCAAATATTTAAATATCTAAAATACAAATTTATATATCTAAATACATATTAAAGATAAAAATATGACAAAATTAATATATCCGAGATTATTTTATTCAAAACGAGTAAAAAATATATAAAATATTAGTTAATAAATCTATAATATCAAGATAAAACTATACAATATACATTAGAATAACAATAAACATTAAATATTATATAAATAATAAATACTAAAGACATATAAAATTTTATATTTTTTTTGGGATTTCAGATATTTCGGATATTCAAAAATTTGGAATTTTACTATCCGAATCTGAATATGAAATTTTGGATAGTTTCGGATCGGATTTTCGGATGCTCTGTTTTGGAATGAACACCCTTAATACATACTACCCTTTTTCACACAACCCTACCCACTCAACCCTTACCTACCTTACCCTCCTCCATCCCATACTAAATATACATCGTATCCTACCCTCACTCATCCTACCTTACCCACATCTACCTATACACACCCATCCCATGCTACCTCTTCACATCCCATGCCATCCCAGCACACCTCACCCACTCCCACCTACCTACCATCCTACCCTTTCCTATCTACACATTGCATACGTTTTAACATATCTTACCTTACTTCTTGTACACCAACCTGTTTTACCTATATCATTTGACACATTTGCAAATAACCAAGACTTTACATATATTTGAATTTGAAATCTTGCAAACCAAACACATGACATGATTCAAATCCTGTCACATTTGAGTCCTGTCATTTTCATATTCTGTCATATTTAAATCCTGGTATATCAAAATCTTGTAATTCAAGCGCTACATAAGAGTATAATGTGTAAACATATCAAACTTTAACCCATATGTGAGGGTTGAGATCGGTGCATCTGCCTATTTGTAAAGAAATTCACTCACACTCTCAAACTCTCGGCTCCCATTCTCATCTCCCTAGAATTCGACACCAATTGGAATTGAGCGCATAAATTTGATATTTTGAAAGTTTGAAAGTATCTAAAGCTGTTACAGCATTAAATTGTTACAGCATTAAATTGAGGTAAAAATAAGATTGAATTGGATATTTAAAGGATTTTGGGTTAGATTAACCGAATTGAGAATCATATGTATGATTTATTAATGCATGTTGATTTAACAGTTTTAAATCATTAATGGAAGTATATTAAAGTTATATAAATAAGAATCAACATCAGAATAGATGTAGAGATATTTTTAAATTGATTTAAGCGGGGGGGGGGGGGGGGGTGCGCGCGTACACGTGCGAGCTGTGTCTTCGACACAGTGGCTAAACCGGCCTAAGTTCGGCCCAAATTCATGTGCATAAGATCAATTGATGTTCAAAATAAGTTTCAAAATCTTCATGAAATGTTTACCGATAGATTTTAACCATAGGATTGATACAAAATTGAATTTTGCTAAAAATCGACCAAGTACATAACTTAATCAAACTTAAAGTCTGGTTGACCTCAAATTTGGACCACTCAGTATTAGAGAAACCACAGTTTTCCTAACTCAATGTCAACTGGAGGTTCACAAGTGGTGAAGTGCCAAACTCGGACTTAGTAACATGATGAAGACCCCAAGTCTACTAACTCAGACTCAACAACAAAATCAAGACCCTGAGTTTGGCTAACTCGATATGGTATAAGCCAGTGGACTCCAAGTTCTGGAACTCAGTACAAACTATTTTGACCCAAAGCATATAATTGTATATTATTCTACATAAAACACTTATGAAACTCGAACACCTAACTCAGACTCTTATATGGTCCGAATTTGATTAGCAAGTTAAAAATAAAGTCTAACTCATCAAATTTTGTATGCATACTTATATGAGGTCCTTATGTAATATCACATGTCATTGTGGGATTATTTTACACACATTGTGATGTTTTGGCGAGAAAAGAAATTGTTATCATTTGCTTGAAATCCTGTTGAGAAATAACATTAAATATTAAAAATAATTAAGAACCCGTTGTGAGTACTAAGATTTATATGTCTACGTTTAATTTATGCTCAATATAAAATTTTCATTGAGGCATGTTTCATTTTGTTTGACACTCTACTAACTATCATTTATTTGATGCCCATTGTTGATTGCATCATGTTTATACATGTCATGTTTTCTTGTTAATCGGGGCTATATGACCCAGAGCTGATCCCCCCAGGTCTCGAAGGATAGGTGTAACATCATCAATGGTAAGTTATGTCTAAATGATTTCGTTATACAATGCTTCAGCACGAAGGAGTTATGTGCTCATTTCATGTGTCTGTGCTTCGTCCACAAAGGGGTGCACGTTATTAGTCCCCCGTTTATACTCGGTACTTGCTGCATAAATATTTGTGGAAATGAAATCTGTGTACTCTCTAAGCATTAGGATACTTTCTTGAAGTTGTTTGAAGACTCTACTATTTGATTGTGATAATATTTGAATAAATGTTTTCATATGAGATAGTTTGGATGATTCTATAATAGTTGTCGACTATGTAAACGTTAGACATGTTCCCTTTGTAACATATTTCTGTGGCTTAAATTTACCTTGTATCTTGGAATTGATATGTATTGTAGTTAATGTAATGATTGTATAATTCTTGATAGGGTGTTCATTTCTTGATTATTCGATTTGTGGATATTCGAATTTTAGATAATCTGAAAATCGGATACATGAATTTACTATTCGAATCCGTATAAGATATTCGGTTAATCCAAATTTCGGATACCCGCAATCGGGTATCGGGTTATCCGAAATTAAAATTTTTAATTAAACTTTAAATTATAAAATGATATGAAATATACGAGATACAAATGTATATACCTATTAAGATATAAAAAAGTAATTGTGTCATAAACAAAAATATATATTACCTTTTAAACTTAAATCAACAAAAAAACACGTCAAAAGAGATTAAAATCTATTTAAAGGAGTTATAAATAAATTAAAACCACATTATACACTAAAAATTAAAGAATATAACTATTGTTAGTCAAATAATGTTTGGCACATGAAATGTACATTGTTTTACATTTGGTGCAGTTTGACTTCCTATAAATTATAATAAAAAATAGTTTTTGATGTGCAAAAGAACCGAAACCAAACCAAAAACCCAAAAGACCAAAAAACCAAATCAAATAACTGAAACTGAAAAGAAAAAGTCTATTTGATTCTATAATTTAGACAAACCGAAAAAACCCGAACTGAACCAATACATTCATATATAAAAAATCAGGCATTACTCACTTCTAAAATTCATACATTCACATATGTATACAATATATATGTTGATGGTTGATTAGGTGGGAAGATGGCTAAAAAAATAGTGGTTGTGGAGAGAAACTATTGACTATATCGCCTTTATATAAACATAACTAACAAAAATTACATATATAAATGTCAACAATAATATTGTAAAAATTAAAATTAATAAGGACAGTGAAATATAAATAAATTAGTAAAGACAATATAAAATTCTAATTAAAATACATAATAATTACAACTTTCATCCCTGTGTTATAGGTAAATTATGGATCCCATCCTTTTCATATCAAAATTACAATTACAGTACTCATGGTTGATTATTTGTTATGGTTTTGGTCATTTGACCGGCCTTTTTTTCAAATGACCATTTTGCCCATAAAGAATATTATAAAAAATAAGCAATGAACTTTATTTTTCATACAATTAAATAATAAAATTAATAAAACTACAAATTAAATCAAACCATTTTTAATAGACTTTTACTTTGTTCTCTCTCTCTCTCCTCCCCTTTTCTCCTCGTACTCTCTCTTGTCCTTCACCAACGTCGTCCACCGCTTCCTGTGTCTTCGTCTACCGCTACCAATAACCCAACCAACACAATCATCATCCATCACTACGGCTACCACCACTGACATCCTTTTGCCTCCAAATCTATATTCCCCTCCATCACTCATATATGCCACTTCCCGCCTTCTATTACGCAACGATTCAATCACCAACGATTCATATATGACAACAAATCAAAATCAAGAAATTTTTTAATGGAAACAAGGAAACCCTTCAATCTAGTTGAAACCTCTCTTAGAAAAAGCATTCGACCGTGAAACAAAATACCCTTACATCTAATAGAATTACCTTTGAAACAAGCATATACCTCTCGATCTGGAGCTGTCTCTATGGTTCACGGCTCCCTATGGTTATTGGCTATCGATCTGGTTTTATATGGTAGGGTAGTGGTGAAACACCCTCACAACTAATAGTACACCTTCGAATCTAGCACCAAACTCGAGTTTGTTCTTGCATTTCGACTCTGTTCTTGGCCCATTCGAGTCTGTTCATCGTTTCAACTTAAATCCTTCATTTCTAAGGCAAAAATCACTAATATATCATGTACAATACCTAGATTCGATTCTACTATGCATATACTTTCATATTCCAGCAATATTTCAAGCAAAACAAGCTTAAATTTGCATAAAATGACAGATTCGAATTCTAGTTAACTTCAAAACCGAAACTATAAACTTAAAAGGTTCGATTCTTACCTCAATTCGCACGAACTCTGAAATCCGTTTGTATATTGTTGTTGTACTCCTCGATACCTTTCCGATGACGTATAATTCTCGAAAATCCGACGGTCGGTTTGTGATATATCTTAGAGAGATGTAGAGAGAAAACTTCTAGAGAGATAGAGTAGAGAGAGAGTGTAAACTAGAAAATGAAGCCTATTGCCCTTTATATACTACTTTCGTCATTTTGCCCATTTCACCACTCGACTTAACCGGTTTCATAAAATACTGATTTAATCTTAAATATATCATAAATAACTTTTAAATTCATAATAATCCACATAATTGATTCTGAGTTCAATTTTCTAAAAAATAGCAACAAACTTTGCTAAATATCCAAATACATAATAATCACCCAAATTCAACTTAAATATAAATACGTTTTCCACTTAATTAACCAAAATACATCAAATTAAATCCGTGGATGTTACAACATGGGCTCCACCACGCTCAACTTCGTCCTCGAAGTTACTCGGACTCAAACAGTTTCGGATACTTTCTTAACATCTCTGACTTAGTTTCCCATGTATGATTTGCTCCTTTATGGTGCTTCCAACGTACAAGCACCAATTCTATCTCCTTGCTTCTTAATTTCTTCATCTTAGTATCTAACACACACTCCGGCTCTTCAACATACCGGAGCCTTTCATCAACCTGCAGTTCAGTATGATCGGCCCAATCCTCGTTACTAGAAGTAAATGACTTCCGAAGATTTCCAACGTGAAACACCGGATGTATGCCCGACATCTCTTCAGGCAATTCCAAACGGTATGACTGATTCCCCACTTTTTCAGTTATCTTAAATGGTCCGACGAATCTCGGAGCCAACTTTCCCTTTTTTACAAAACGAGTAACACCCCTCATGGGTGATACTTTCAGATAAACCCAGTCATTCACTTCAAAATTGATCGGCTTGTGCCTCCGATCATAGTAACTTTTCTGACGATCCTGGGCCGCTTTCATGTTTTGCCTAATCAACTGTATCTTCTCGTTTGTTTCTTGAAGCAAAGCCGGCCCAGCGATTGGTGTTTCACCCGTTTCTCTCCAACATGTAGGAGTCCTACATTTCCTTCCATACAAAGCCTCGAACGGAGCTTTCTTGATCGTAGCGTGGTAACTGTTGTTATACGAAAACTCTATGAGTGGCAGATGATCGTCCCAATTGCCACCGAGATCTAACACACACGATCTCATCATGTCTTCAAGTGTTAGGATGGTCCTTTCACTTTGAGCATCAGTTTGCGGACGGTAAGCTGTACTCATTGCTATTCTCGTGCCCAACCCTTCTTGTAAAGCCGACCAAAAGTTGGAAGTAAATCGGCTGTCCCGGTCCGATACAATAGACTTTGGCACCCCATGTCTAGAAACTATCTCAGCCACATAAATTTGTGCTAACTTTTCCAAAGAATAATTTTTCCCTAATCGGTAGAAAGTGAGCTGACTTAGTTAACCGATCCACTATTACCCAAACTGCATCATGTTGACGCCTAGTCTTCGACAACTTTGTGACAAAGTCCATAGTGATATGCTCCCACTTCCATTCCGGAATGGGAAGCGGTTGCAAACTACCGTATGGTTGCTGATGTTCGGCTTTCACTAACCGACAAGTTCTGCATCTCTCCACGTACTGACCTATGTCTTTCTTTAATCCCGGCCACCAAAAGTCTGCTTTCAGCTCGTTGTACATCTTTGTGCTCCCGGGATGTACAGAAAATTTCGATTGGTGAGCTTCTTCTATTATCACATTTCTCATGCCTCCATACTTCGGCACCCAGATTCTTCCGTAAACTCCTTTCAAACCCGATTCACTAGTTTCCATATTTTTAATCTGCGCCCTTATATCCTCAGCACCAATATTCTCGTCTTTTAAGGCTTCCTCTTGAGCGACCTTGACATCATCTATAATAGTAGATGTTAACATGGTAGAAGTCATCATATAGCAGCAATCCTTAGCATACGCTTTCCGGCTCAAGGCATCGGCTACTACATTAGCCTTTCCGGGGTGGTAAAGGATTTCACAATCGTAATCCTTTATTAGCTCCATTGATCGTCTCTGCCTCATATTGAGTTCCTTCTGGCTAAAAATGTACTTTAAACTCTTATGGTCCGTGTAAAGTTGACACTTAGTACCGTACAGGTAGTGCCTCCATAACTTCAAAGCAAATGTTACTGCGGTCAACTCCAGATCATGAGTCGAATAATTCTTCTCATGCTGCTTCAACTGTCTTGAAGCATACGCTATAACCTTCCCACGCTGCATCAATACAGCGCCTAACCCTAACCTCGAAGCATCGGTATACACCACGTAGTCATCATTGCCTTCAGGTAAAGCAAGTATCGGCGCCTCACTTAACGCCTTCTTCAGAACCTCAAAGGCATCCTGCTGCACAGTTTCCCACACAAACGGTGCATTTTTCTTTGTTAATGCAGTCAGAGGAACTGCAATCTTAGAAAAATCCTTTATGAACCTCCGATAATATCCTGCCAACCCAAGAAAACTCCTGATTTCCGTAGCTGATTGTGGCGGTTCCCAATTTCTTATAGCCTCAACTTTAGCTGGATCAACCGAAATCCCAGCCCCAGAAATTACATGTCCTAGAAACTGTATCTGTTGCAGCCAAAACTCACATTTTGAGAACTTGGCGTACAACTTCTCTTTCCTCAATAACTCTAATAACCCCCTGAGATGTTCAGCATGCTCGGCCTCGGACTTAGAGTACACCAGTATATCATCAATGAACACAATCACCGACTTATCTAACATCGGTCTACAAACTCGGTTCATTAGATCCATAAACACTGCCGGGGCGTTGGTTAATCCAAAAGGCATTACCAGAAACTCGTAATGTCCATACCGAGTCCTGAATGCTGTCTTTGGCACATCTTCCTCTCGAACCTTCAATTGATGATATCCCAATCTCAGATCAATCTTAGAAAATACACTAGCGCCATGTAACTGATCAAACAAGTCGTCTATCCTCGGCAGAGGATACTTGTTTTTAATCGTCAACTTATTCAGTTCCCGATAATCTATGCACATCCTCATCGTGCCATCCTTCTTCTTTACAAACAGTACCGGAGCTCCCCATGGCGATGAACTCGGCCGAATGAAGCCCTTATCCAACAATTCTTGCAGTTGTGTCATCATTTCCTTCATCTCGGTTGGGGCAAGACGATAAGGAGAACGAGCTACCGGTGCAGCTCCGGGGATCAGATCTATTCGAAACTCAACTTGTCTCTCAGGCGGCACGCCAGACAAGTCTTCCGGAAACACATCCGGGAATTGTGAAACAACCGGCACATCGGCCAAAGTTCTCTTCTCTGTCTTATCATCAATCGCATATGCTAAGTATGCATCACATCCCTTTGCAACAAGCTTTCGAGCTTTTGCAATAGTCAGCAAACACAGATCCCTGCTTCTCCTATCCCCATATATACATATCTCACGCCCCTCCGGGGTAGTTATCTTTATCATTCGGCTCTTACACACTATATGGGCTTCATTCTCGATCAACCAGTCCATTCCGACTATCACATCAAACTCGCTGAACTCTATCGGAATCAGATCTAAATTGAAGACTACATCTTCAATTACTAACGTGCAATTTCGGTATACATGATCTACCTTAACTAAAGTATTGCTAGCAGTTTAAATATCAAGTATAGCAGACAACTTAGACAGTGGCATAGCAAGTCTTTGTGCAAACACAGTAGAAACAAACGACCTATTGGCACCCGAATCAAATAAAACTCGTGCAGGCATAGAATTAACTATGAACGTACCCGTGACGACCTCCGGATTTTCCCTTGCCTCCTCTGCAGTTATCTGAAAAGCACGAGCAGGTGCCCTCTGTGACTGACCCCGGCGTTTAACTGAACCACCACTCGAACCTCCAGACGATCGTGTTGATGATGGGACAGCAGCCGTTGGAGCATTCTTCCTACAATTCCTGCTATAGTGACCCCACACCCCACACTTATAGCAAGCATCACCCTTCCTTGGGCAATCATTCTGAAAATGTCCCAGTTCTCCACAGCAAAAGCAAGCACGTCCGTTAGGGCACTTGCCAAAATGTTCCAAGTGACATTTATTGCAATACTGCGGCTCAGTGTTGATGGAGTATGCACGCGCACGACCGCGATCAGATGAACCAGATTGTCGGCGATACGACTGTTGAGGTGAGTACTGTGAAGACCGGGAAGAACCAGAATATCCTCCCTCCCTTTGGCGCTTAGGCGGTGACGGCTGTGTTGGATTGGTGGAAGCAGCAGCAGACCCAACAGAGTAGCCCGACATAATCAAAATCTGCTCTACATTTCTGGCAGCCTCAAGTAAGCCAGCAAATGTTGGGTAACGAACATTGCTCATGACCCTCCTAATCTCAATGTCAAGACCAGCCTCGAACCTGGTCACTTTCCTTTCTTCGGTGTCCACCTGATGAGGTGCGAACAGACTTAACCTCGTGAACTCCACAGCATATTGGGACACCGTCTTCGTCCCCTGTACCAGCGCCATAAACCTTGCCTCTAATCTCCGACGCTCATCAATCGGACAGTATTGCTGAGTGAATAAGTCCGTGAACTCAGCCCATTTCATAACCGAAACCTTCTCCAATGTTAAAGCGTTCACCATGGCATTCCACCACATGATTGCATCATTCGTGAACATAGCAGTTGCATAACGAACCATATCCTTCTCAGCACAGTCGCTGATTCGGAATGTTCGCTCAGTTGCTGTTATCCATTCCAGTGCAGCAACAGCATCCCCTAAACCGTTAAACTCTACAGCTCCATTTCCTTTAAAATCCTTAAACCGACAACCCCTGGGCTTATTAGATGACCCAGTGTTGTCATCTTGTTCCTCATTAATTCCCTCCCTTTCTTTTTCTTTGTTCTTCCTTTTATCTTCCCTTCGCTTAGCTTCGGGCCTCATCTCGAGCCCGAAACTGCTCTTGAATCATCTCTCTTTGCTCAGCCATCATGGCTAGCATCATTTCTCTCGTCTCTTCAGGTGTCATTCCTCCTCCAGACATGTTCTGAAATACGAAACATATAACTTATTTAGCAACATGTCATAAATTTAAAGACACCATTCATTTGTCCCGTATAATAGTCAATCTCTTATAATTACTAGATCATAACCTATCTTAGTTCAGATCATTACTTAAACCACTACATATCGTTACCTAATGTTTGAGATCAAGATCTCATGGACTCTTGAATCTCAAACAACTGCTCTGATACCATCTCGTGTAGCACCCTTGCCACAACAACCACCGATTACAATACACCCAGGATTAATCACCATCATACAATAACATAATGATCTGATAACCTAAATTAAGTGCGGAAGCATTAAAACATAAATGAAATAGTGCAACAAGTGTTAAACACCCTACGGTGCTATAAGGTACCAAGTCTAAGTCTACACACCCATACATTTATTACAATCATCCAGAATATTACAACATTGTCTCGTAACATAAATTACCGATAAAATAGTGCCGAATCTCCAAAATCTTCCAAACGACCTAACTAGAGGGTCCAGCAGTAGATTTTCCTTTGCCTGTAAAAATACAACAACTAAAACGTAAGCGAATGCTTAGTGAATACATAGATTACGCATTTTATAAGTCTTTATGAAGCCCAAGAGTAATCCCGACGACAAACGTCGTATACTCTCTTCGTACACCAAGTACGGACCAGAGCCGCAGCCCCTTCGAGCCCAAAGCTTGGCATTTATACATACCATCTGAGACAAACGTACGATCGGGGATGACATACTGCCTACCGGACCTGGAGGGATCAGCTCCAGCGTCATATAGCGCAGTAACATCAGAGTAATCGATGCGACCCACCGGTCCATCACTAGATGCACAACAACCGAAAGGACATGCAACAAGTAAGAATGTGCATCTACATCTACGCAAGTTAGTAGAATTCCAACCAAACAAGTGAAACAACAGGTCTCAGCAGGCAAAGCTTACATAAAACAAATATAAACATGCGAAATCTACTGTACTCACAGTGGGTGCGTATTATCTTTAACCGATATTATTTCTCTTCGGGCTTTCAACCGGATTCCACCAAGTACCCCACTGTGGGTTAAACAACACCACAAGGGACCTGTTATATCAATTACAACAATTTCCTCATATCATTAACCGTTTAACTCATAAAAATCAAGTCTCGTAAGTTTTGCAACGTTTTCCCCCATTTCGGGTCTACATCCAAATTTGAACTATAATTAAGTTTGAAACCCATTTCAAGTTCCTATATTGCCCCTTTTTAATAATTCTTGCCATTCTATGTGTTGTTTATAAGTTTCATTCAAAATATACAAGTTTAGAGAGTATATTTCTCAATTTTAGGCATTAAACTCGAATTTAATGGGTTAGATTCGAATTCCAAGCATCAGAATCGAATTCCAAGCATCAGATTCGAACTAAGCTTCGAATCTAGGCTTAGATTCGAACTCACCTTCGATTCTATGGTTAGATTCGAAGCCCCCCCCCTTAGAATCTAATAGTACACCTTCGAATCTAGCACCAAACTCGAGTTTGTTCTTGCATTTCGACTCTGTTCTTGACCCATTCGAGTCTGTTCATCATTTCAACTTAAATCCTTCATTTCTAAGGCAAAAATCACTAATATATCATGTATAATACCTAGATTCGATTCTACTATGCATATATTATCATATTCCAGCAACATTTCAAGCAAAACAAGCTTAAATTTGCATAAAATGACAGATTCGAATTCTAGTTAACTTCAAAACCGAAACTATAACTTAAAAGGTTTGATTCTTACCTCAATTCGCACGAACTCTGAAATCCGTTTGTATATTGTTGTTGTACTCCTCGATACCTTTCCGATGACGTATAATTCTCGAAAATCCGACGGTCGGTTTGTGATATATCTTAGAGAGATGTAGAGAGAAAACTTCTAGAGAGATAGAGTAGAGAGAGAGTGTAAACTAGAAAATGAAGCCTATTGCCCTTTATATACTACTTTCGTCATTTTGCCCATTTCCCCACTCGACTTAACCGGTTTCATAAAATACTGATTTAATCTTAAATATATCATAAATAACTTTTAAATTCATAATAATCCACATAATTGATTCTGAGTTCAATTTTCTCAAAAATATCAACAAACTTTGCTAAATATCCAAATACATAATAATCACCCAAATTCAACTTAAATATAAATACGTTTTCCACTTAATTAACCAAAATACATCAAATTAAATCCGTGGATGTTACAACATGGGCTCCACCACGCTCAACTTCGTCCTCGAAGTTACTCGGACTCAAACAGTTTCGGATACTTTCTTAACATCTCTGACTTAGTTTCCCATGTATGATTTGCTCCTTTATGGTGCTTCCAACGTACAAGCACCATTTCTATCTCCTTGCTTCTTAATTTCTTCATCTTAGTATCTAACACACACTCCGGCTCTTCAACATACCGGAGCCTTTCATCAACCTGCAGTTTAGTATGGTCGGCCCAATCCTCGTTACTAGAAGTAAATGACTTTCGAAGATTTCCAACGTGAAACACCGGATGTATGCCCGACATCTCTTCAGGCAATTCCAAACGGTATGACTGATTCCCCACTTTTTCAGTTATCTTAAATGGTCCGACGAATCTCGGAGCCAACTTTCCCCTTTTTACAAAACGAGTAACACCCCTCATGGGTGATACTTTCAGATAAACCCAGTCATTCACTTCAAAATTGATCGGCTTGTGCCTCCGATCATAGTAACTTTTCTGACGATCCTGGGCCGCTTTCATGTTTTACCTAATCAATTGTATCTTCTCGTTTGTTTCTTGAAGCAAGGCCGGCCCAGCAATTGGTGTTTCACCCGTTTCTCTCCAACATGTAGGAGTCCTACATTTCCTTCCATACAAAGCCTCGAACGGAGCTTTCTTGATCGTAGCGTGGTAACTGTTGTTATACGAAAACTCTATGAGTGGCAGATGATCGTCCCAATTGCCACCGAGATCTAACACACACGATCTC
>JAANYP010004709.1:0-12714 GCA_020465985.1 Centrapalus pauciflorus
GACACTCGTTCTGTGACCAAATGGTTGCAATCAGCCACACATACATAAAAATAAAGTGGACATTGCATGGACAATAGTCACAGAAAATACAAGTTTACTTCACTAAAAAGTGCATATGGTCAGACTTTTTAACACCTACGGCCACATTTGGCATAATTTAATATTACCAAAGCCCACAAGAAGACACTCGTTGTGTGACCAAATGGTTGCAATAAGCCACACATACTTAAAAATTAAGTGGTCATTGCATGGACAATACTCACCCAGAATACAAGTTTACCTCACTCAAAAGAGCATATGGTCACACTTTTTAACAACTAATGCCACGTGTGACATAATTTTATGTGACCAAAGCCCACAAGAAGACACTCGTTCTGTGACCAAATGGTTGTAATCAGGCACACATACATAAAAAAAAGGTGGACATTGCATGGACAATAGTTACAGAATATACAAGTTTACTTCACTAAAAAGAGCATATGGTCAGACTTTTTAACACCTACGGCCACATTTGGCATAATTTTATTAGACCAAAGCCCACAAGAAGACACTCGTTATGTGACCAAATGGTTGCAACCAGCCACACATACATAAAAATAAAGTGGACATTGCATGGACAATAGTGACAGAAAATACAAGTTTACTTCACTAAAAAGAGCGTATGTATAGAATTTTTAACACCTACGGCCACATTTGGCATAATTTAATATTACCAAAGCCCACAAGAAGACATTCGTTGTGTGACCAAATGGTTGCAATAAGCCACACATACTTAAAAATTAAGTGGTCATTGCATGGACAATACTCACCCAGAATACAAGTTTACATCACTCAAAAGAGCATATGGTCACACTTTTTAACAACTAATGCCACGTGTGACATAATTTTATGTGACCAAAGCCCACAAGAAGACACTCGTTCTGTGACCAAATGGTTGTAATCAGGCACACATACATAAAAATAAAGTGGACATTGCATGGACAATAGTTACAGAATATACAAGTTTACTTCACTAAAAAGAGCATATGGTCAGACTTTTTAACACCTACGGCCACATTTGGCATAATTTTATTAGACCAAAGCCCACAAGAAGACACTCGTTATGTGACCAAATGGTTGCAATCAGCCACACATACATAAAAATAAAGTGGACATTGCATGGACAATAGTGACAGAAAATACAAGTTTACTTCACTAAAAAGAGCATATGGTCAGACTTTTTAACACCTACGGCCACATTTGGCATAATTTAATATGACCAAAGCCCACAAGAAGACACTCGTTGTGTGACCAAATGGTTGCAATAAGCCACACATACTTAAAAATAAAGTGGTCATTGCATGGACAATACTCACCCAGAATACAAGTTTACCTCACTCAAAAGAGCATATGGTCACACTTTTTAACAACTAATGCCACATGTGACATAATTTTATGTGACCAAAGCCCACAAGAAGACGCTCGTTCTGTGACCAAATGGTTGCAATCAGCCACACATACATAAAAATAAAGTGGACATTGCATGGACAATAGTCACAGAAAATACAAGTTTACTTCACTAAAAAGAGCATATGGTCAGACTTTTTAACACCTACGGCCACGTTTGGCATAATTTAATGTTACCAAAGCCCACAAGAAGACACTCGTTGTGTGACCAAATGGTTGCAATAAGCCACACATACTTAAAAATAAACTGGTCATTGCATGCACAATACTCACCCAGAATACAAGTTTACCTCACTCAAAAGAGCATATGGTCATACTTTTTAACAACTAATGCCACATTTGACACAATTTTATGTGACCAAAGCCCACATGAAGACACTCGTTCTGTGACCAAATGGTTGCAATCAGCCACACATACATAAAAATAAAGTGGACATTGCATGGACAATAGTCACAGAAAATACAAGTTTACTTCACTAAAAAGAGCATATGGTCAGACTTTTTAAAACCTACGGCCACATTTGGCATAATTTAATATTACCAAAGCCCACAAGAAGACACTCGTTCTGTGACCAAATACTTGCAATAAGCCACACATACATAAAAATAAAGTGGTCAGTGCATGGACAATAGTCACCCAGAATACAAGTTTACCTTACTTAAAAGAGCATATGGTCACACTTTTTAACAACTAATGCCACATTTGACACAATTTTATGTGACCAAAGCCCACAAGAAGACACTCGTTCTGTGACCAAATGGTTGCAATCAGCCACACATACATAAAAATAAAGTGGACATTGCATGGACAATAGTCACAGAAAATACAAGTTTACTTCACTAAAAAGAGCATATGGTCAGACTTTTTAACACCTACGACCACATTTGGCATAATTTAATATTACCAAAGCCCACAAGAAGACACTCGTTCTGTGACCAAATGGTTGCAATCAGCCACACATACATAAAAATAAAGTGGACATTGCATGGACAATAGTCACAGAAATTATAAGTTTACTTCACTAAAAAGAGCATATGGTCAGACTTTTTAACACCTACGGCCACATTTGGCATAATTTTATTACACCAAAGCCCACAAGAAGACATTCGTTATGTGACCAAATGGTTGCAATTATCCACACATACATAAAAATACAATGGTCATTGCATGGACAATAGTCACAGAAAATACAAGTTTACTTCACTAAAAAGAGCATATGGTCAGACTTTTTAACACCTACGACCACATTTGGCGTAATTTTATGTGTCCAAAGCCCACAAGAAGACGCTCGTTGTGTGACCAAATGGTTGCAATCAGCGACACATACATAATAATAAAGTGGTCACTGCATGGACAATAGTCACACAAAATACAAGTTTACCTCACTTAAAAGTGCATATGGTTACACTTTTTAACACCTAAGGCCACATCTGGCATAATTTTATGCGACCAAAGAACTCAAGAAGACACTCCTCGTGTGACCAAATGGTTGCAATCAGCCACACATACATAAAAATAAAGTGGACATTGCATGGACAATAGTCACAGAAAATACAAGTTTACTTCACTAAAAAGAGCATATGTTTAGACTTTTTAACACCTACGGCCACATTTGGCATAATTTTATATTACCAAAGCCCACAAGAAGACATTCGTTGTGTGACCAAATACTTGCAATAAGCCACACATACATAAAAATAAAGTGGTCAGTGCATGGACAATAGTCACCCAGAATACAAGTATACCTTACTTAAAAGAGCATATGGTCACACTTTTTAACAACTAATGCCACATTTGACACAATTTTATGTGACCAAAGCCCACAAGAAGACACTCGTTCTGTGACCAAATGGTTGCAATCAGCCACACATACATAAAAATAAAGTGGACATTGCATGGACAATAGTCACAGAAAATACAAGTTTACTTCACTAAAAAGTGCATATGGTCAGACTTTTTAACACCTACGGCCACATTTGGCATAATTTAATATTACCAAAGCCCACAAGAAGACACTCGTTGTGTGACCAAATGGTTGCAATAAGCCACACATACTTAAAAATTAAGTGGTCATTGCATGGACAATACTCACCCAGAATACAAGTTTACCTCACTCAAAAGAGCATATGGTCACACTTTTTAACAACTAATGCCACGTGTGACATAATTTTATGTGACCAAAGCCCACAAGAAGACACTCGTTCTGTGACCAAATGGTTGTAATCAGGCACACATACATAAAAAAAAGGTGGACATTGCATGGACAATAGTTACAGAATATACAAGTTTACTTCACTAAAAAGAGCATATGGTCAGACTTTTTAACACCTACGGCCACATTTGGCATAATTTTATTAGACCAAAGCCCACAAGAAGACACTCGTTATGTGACCAAATGGTTGCAACCAGCCACACATACATAAAAATAAAGTGGACATTGCATGGACAATAGTGACAGAAAATACAAGTTTACTTCACTAAAAAGAGCGTATGTATAGAATTTTTAACACCTACGGCCACATTTGGCATAATTTAATATTACCAAAGCCCACAAGAAGACATTCGTTGTGTGACCAAATGGTTGCAATAAGCCACACATACTTAAAAATTAAGTGGTCATTGCATGGACAATACTCACCCAGAATACAAGTTTACCTCACTCAAAAGAGCATATGGTCACACTTTTTAACAACTAATGCCACGTGTGACATAATTTTATGTGACCAAAGCCCACAAGAAGACACTCGTTCTGTGACCAAATGGTTGTAATCAGGCACACATACATAAAAAAAAAGTGGACATTGCATGGACAATAGTTACAGAATATACAAGTTTACTTCACTAAAAAGAGCATATGGTCAGACTTTTTAACACCTACGGCCACATTTGGCATAATTTTATTAGACCAAAGCCCACAAGAAGACACTCGTTATGTGACCAAATGGTTGCAATCAGCCACACATACATAAAAATAAAGTGGACATTGCATGGACAATAGTGACAGAAAATACAAGTTTACTTCACTAAAAAGAGCATATGGTCAGACTTTTTAACACCTACGGCCACATTTGGCATAATTTAATATTACCAAAGCCCACAAGAAGACACTCGTTGTGTGACCAAATGGTTGCAATAAGCCACACATACTTAAAAATAAAGTGGTCATTGCATGCACAATACTCACCCAGAATACAAGTTTACCTCACTCAAAAGAGCATATGGTCACACTTTTTAACAACTAATGCCACATGTGACATAATTTTATGTGACCAAAGCCCACAAGAAGACGCTCGTTCTGTGACCAAATGGTTGCAATCAGCCACACATACATAAAAATAAAGTGGACATTGCATGGACAATAGTCACAGAAAATACAAGTTTACTTCACTAAAAAGAGCATATGGTCAGACTTTTTAACACCTACGGCCACGTTTGGCATAATTTAATGTTACCAAAGCCCACAAGAAGACACTCGTTGTGTGACCAAATGGTTGCAATAAGCCACACATACTTAAAAATAAACTGGTCATTGCATGCACAATACTCACCCAGAATACAAGTTTACCTCACTCAAAAGAGCATATGGTCATACTTTTTAACAACTAATGCCACATTTGACACAATTTTATGTGACCAAAGCCCACATGAAGACACTCGTTCTGTGACCAAATGGTTGCAATCAGCCACACATACATAAAAATAAAGTGGACATTGCATGGACAATAGTCACAGAAAATACAAGTTTACTTCACTAAAAAGAGCATATGGTCAGACTTTTTAAAACCTACGGCCACATTTGGCATAATTTAATATTACCAAAGCCCACAAGAAGACACTCGTTCTGTGACCAAATACTTGCAATAAGCCACACATACATAAAAATAAAGTGGTCAGTGCATGGACAATAGTCACCCAGAATACAAGTTTACCTTACTTAAAAGAGCATATGGTCACACTTTTTAACAACTAATGCCACATTTGACACAATTTTATGTGACCAAAGCCCACAAGAAGACACTCGTTCTGTGACCAAATGGTTGCAATCAGCCACACATACATAAAAATTAAGTGGACATTGCATGGACAATAGTCACAGAAAATACAAGTTTACTTCACTAAAAAGAGCATATGGTCAGACTTTTTAACACCTACGGCCACATTTGGCATAATTTAATATTACCAAAGCCCACAAGAAGACACTCGTTCTGTGACCAAATGGTTGCAATCAGCCACACATACATAAAAATAAAGTGGACATTGCATGGACAATAGTCACAGAAATTATAAGTTTACTTCACTAAAAAGATCATATGGTCAGACTTTTTAACACCTACGGCCACATTTGGCATAATTTTATTACACCAAAGCCCACAAGAAGACACTCGTTATGTGACCAAATGGTTGCAATTATCCACACATACATAAAAATACAATGGTCATTGCATGGACAATAGTCACAGAAAATACAAGTTTACTTCACTAAAAAGAGCATATGGTCAGACTTTTTAACACCTACGACCACATTTGGCGTAATTTTATGTGTCCAAAGCCCACAAGAAGACGCTCGTTGTGTGACCAAATGGTTGCAATCAGCGACACATACATAAAAATAAAGTGGTCACTGCATGGACAATAGTCACACAAAATACAAGTTTACCTCACTTAAAAGTGCATATGGTTACACTTTTTAACACCTAAGGCCACATCTGGCATAATTTTATGCGACCAAAGAACTCAAGAAGACACTCCTCGTGTGACCAAATGGTGGCAATCAGCCACACATACATAAAAATAAAGTGCACATTGCATGGACAATAGTCACAGAAAATACAAGTTTACTTCACTAAAAAGAGCATATGTTTAGACTTTTTAACACCTACGGCCACATTTGGCATAATTTTATATTACCAAAGCCCACAAGAAGACATTCGTTGTGTGACCAAATACTTGCAATAAGCCACACATACATAAAAATAAAGTGGTCAGTGCATGGACAATAGTCACCCAGAATACAAGTTTACCTTACTTAAAAGAGCATATGGTCACACTTTTTAACAACTAATGCCACATTTGACACAATTTTATGTGACCAAAGCCCACAAGAAGACACTCGTTCTGTGACCAAATGGTTGCAATCAGCCACACATACATAAAAATAAAGTGGACATTGCATGGACAATAGTCACAGAAAATACAAGTTTACTTCACTAAAAAGTGCATATGGTCAGACTTTTTAACACCTACGGCCACATTTGGCATAATTTAATATTACCAAAGCCCACAAGAAGACACTCGTTGTGTGACCAAATGGTTGCAATAAGCCACACATACTTAAAAATTAAGTGGTCATTGCATGGACAATACTCACCCAGAATACAAGTTTACCTCACTCAAAAGAGCATATGGTCACACTTTTTAACAACTAATGCCACGTGTGACATAATTTTATGTGACCAAAGCCCACAAGAAGACACTCGTTCTGTGACCAAATGGTTGTAATCAGGCACACATACATAAAAAAAAAGTGGACATTGCATGGACAATAGTTACAGAATATACAAGTTTACTTCACTAAAAAGAGCATATGGTCAGACTTTTTAACACCTACGGCCACATTTGGCATAATTTTATTAGACCAAAGCCCACAAGAAGACACTCGTTATGTGACCAAATGGTTGCAATCAGCCACACATACATAAAAATAAAGTGGACATTGCATGGACAATAGTTACAGAAAATACAAGTTTACTTCACTAAAAAGAGCGTATGTATAGAATTTTTAACACCTACGGCCACATTTGGCATAATTTTATATTACCAAAGCCCACAAGAAGACACTCGTTGTGTGACCAAATGCTTGCAATAAGCCACACATACATAAAAATAAAGTGGTCATTGCATGGACAATAGTCACCCAGAATACAAGTTTACCTCACTTAAAAGAGCATATGGTCACACTTTTTAACAACTAATGCCACATTTGACACAATTTTATGTGACCAAAGCCCACAAGAAGACACTCGTTATGTGACCAAATGGTTGCAATCAGCCACACATACATAAAAATAAAGTGGACATTGTATGGACAATAGTCACAGAAAATACAAGTTTACTTCACTAAAAAGAGCATATGGTCAGACTTTTTAACACCTACGGCGACATTTGGCATAATTTAATATTACCAAAGCCCACAAGAAGACACTCGTTGTGTGACCAAATGGTTGCAATAAGCCACACATACTTAAAAATAAAGTGGTCATTGCATGCACAATACTCACCCAGAATACAAGTTTACCTCACTCAAAAGAGTATATGGTCACACTTTTTAACAACTAATGCCACATTTGACACAATTTTATGTGACCAAAGCCCACAAGAAGACACTCGTTCTGTGACCAAATGGTTGGAATCAGCCACACATACATAAAAATAAAGTGGACATTGCATGGACAATAGTCACAGAAAATACAAGTTTACTTCACTAAAAAGAGCATATGGTCAGACTTTTTAACACCTACGGCCACATTTGGCATAATTTAATATTACCAAAGCCCACAAGAAGACACTCGTTGTGTGACCAAATGGTTGCAATAAGCCACACATACTTAAAAATAAAGTGGTCATTGCATGCACAATACTCACCCAGAATACAAGTTTACCTCACTCAAAAGAGCATATGGTCACACTTTTTAACAACTAATGCCACATGTGACATAATTTTATGTGACCAAAGCCCACAAGAAGACACTCGTTCTGTGACCAAATGGTTGCAATCAGCCACACTTACATAAAAATAAAGTGGACATTGAATGGACAATAGTCAGAGAAAATACAAGTTTACTTCACTAAAAAGAGCATATGGTCAGACTTTTTAACACCTACGACCACATTTGGCATAATTTTATTAGACCAAAGCCCACAAGAAGACACTCGTTATGTGACCAAATAGTTGCAATTATCCACACATACATAAAAATACAATGGTCATTGCATGGACAATAGTCACAGAAAATACAAGTTTACTTCACTAAAAAGGGCATATGGTCAGACTTTTTAACACCTACGACCACATTTGGCGTAATTTTATGTGTCCAAAGCCCACAAGAAGACGCTCGTTGTGTGACCAAATGGTTGCAATCAGCGACACATACATAAAAATAAAGTGGTCACTGCATGGACAATAGTCACACAAAATACAAATTTACCTCAGTTAAAAGTGCATATGGTTACACTTTTTAACACCTAAGGCCACATCTGGCATTATTTTAAGCGACCAAAGAACTCAAGAAGACACTCCTCGTGTGACCAAATGGTTGCAATCAGCCACACATACATAAAAATAAAGTGGACCAAATGGTTGCAATTATCCACACATACACAAAAATACAATGGTCATTGCATGGACAATAGTCACAGAAAATACAAGTTTACTTCACTAAAAAGGGCATATGGTCAGACTTTTTAACACCTACGACCACATTTGGCGTAATTTTATGTGTCCAAAGCCCACAAGAAGACGCTCGTTGTGTGACCAAATGGTTGCAATCAGCGACACATACATAAAAATAAAGTGGTCACTGCATGGACAATAGTCACACAAAATACAAGTTTACCTCACTTAAAAGTGCATATGGTTACACTTTTTAACACCTAAGGCCACATCTGGCATTATTTTATGCGACCAAAGAACTCAAGAAGACACTCCTCGTGTGACCAAATGGTTGCAATCAGCCATACATACATAAAAATAAAGTGGACATTGCATGGACAATAGTCTCAGAAAATACAAGTTTACTTCACTAAAAAGAGCATATGTTCAGACTTTTTAACACCTACGGCCACATTTGGCATAATTTAATATTACCAAAGCCCACAAGAAGACACTCGTTGTGTGACCAAATGGTTGCAATAAGCCACACATACTTAAAAATAAAGTGGTCATTGCATGCACAATACTCACCCAGAATACAAGTTTACCTCACTCAAAAGAGCATATGGTCACACTTTTTAACAACTAATGCCACATGTGACATAATTTTATGTGACCAAAGCCCACAAGAAGACACTCGTTCTGTGACCAAATGGTTGCAATCAGCCACACATACATAAAAATAAAGTGGACATTGCATGGACAATAGTCACAGAAAATACAAGTTTACTTCACTAAAAAGAGCATATGGTCAGACTTTTTAACATCTACGGCCACATTTGGCATAATTTAATATTACCAAAGCCCACAAGAAGACACTCGTTGTGTGACCATATGGTTGCAATAAGCCACACATACTTAAAAATAAAGTGGTCATTGCATGCACAATACTCACCCAGAATACAAGTTTACCTCACTCAAAAGAGCATATGGTCACAGTTTTTAACAACTAATGCCACATGTTATATAATTTTGTGTGACCAAAGCCCACAAGAAGACACTCGTTCTGTGACCAAATGGTTGCAATCAGCCACACATACATAAAAATAAAGTGGACATTGCATGGACAATAGTCACAGAAAATACAAGTTTACTTCACTAAAAAGAGCATATGGTCAGACTTTTTAAAACCTACGGCCACATTTGGCATAATTTAATATTACCAAAGCCCACAAGAAGACACTCGTTGTGTGACCAAATGGTTGCAATAAGCCCCACATACTTAAAAATAAAGTGGTCATTGCATGGACAATACTCACCCAGAATACAAGTTTACCTCACTCAAAAGAGCATATGGTCACACTTTTTAACAACAAATGCCACATGTGACATAATTTTATGTGACCAAAGCCCACAAGAAGACACTCATTCTGTGACCAAATGGTTGCAATCAGCCACACATACATAAAAATAAAGTGGACATTGCATGGACAATAGTCACAGAAATTACAAGTTTACTTCACTAAAAAGAGCATATGGTCAGACTTTTAAACACCTACGGCCACATTTGGCATAATTTTATTAGACCAAAGCCCACAAGAAGACACTCGTTATGTGACCAAATGGTTGCAATTATCCACACATACACAAAAATACAATGGTCATTGCATGGACAATAGTCACAGAAAATACAAGTTTACTTCACTAAAAAGGGCATATGGTCAGACTTTTTAACACCTACGAACACATTTGGCGTAATTTTATGTGTCCAAAGCCCACAAGAAGACGCTCGTTGTGTGACCAAATGGTTGCAATCAGCGACACATACATAAAAATAAAGTGGTCACTGCATGGACAATAGTCACACAAAATACAAGTTTACCTCACTTAAAAGTGCATATGGTTACACTTTTTAACACCTAAGGCCACATCTGGCATTATTTTATGCGACCAAAGAACTCAAGAAGACACTCCTCGTGTGACCAAATGGTTGCAATCAGCCACACATACATAAAAATAAAGTGGACATTGCATGGACAATAGTCTCAGAAAATACAAGTTTACTTCACTAAAAAGAGCATATGTTCAGACTTTTTAACTCCTACGGCCACATTTGGCATAATTTAATATTACCAAAGCCCACAAGAAGACACTCGTGGTGTGACCAAATGGTTGAAATAAGCCACACATACTTAAAAATAAAGTGGTCATTGCATGCACAATACTCACCCAGAATACAAGTTTACCTCACTCAAAAGAGCATATGGTCAAACTTTTTAACAACTAATGCCACATGTGACATAATTTTATGTGACCAAAGCCCACAAGAAGACACTCGTTCTGTGACCAAATGGTTGCAATCAGCCACACATACATAAAAATAAAGTGGACATTGCATGGACAATAGTCACAGAAAATACAAGTTTACTTCACTAAAAAGAGCATATGGTCAGACTTTTTAACACCTACGGCCACATTTGGCATAATTTAATATTACCAAAGCCCACAAGAAGACACTCGTTGTGTGACCAAATGGTTGCAATAAGCCACACATACTTAAAAATAAAGTGGGCATTGCATGCACAATACTCACCCAGAATACAAGTTTACCTCACTCAAAAGAGCATACGGTCACAGTTTTTAACAACTAATGCCACATGTTACATAATTTTATGTGACCAAAGCCCACAAGAAGACACTCGTTCTGTGACCAAATGGTTGCAATCAGCCACACATACATAAAAATAAAGTGGACATTGCATGGACAATAGTCACAGAAAATACAAGTTTACTTCACTAAAAAGAGCATATGGTCAGACTTTTTAACACCTACGGCCACATTTGGCATAATTTAATATTACCAAAGCCCACAAGAAGACACTCGTTGTGTGACCAAATGGTTGCAATAAGCCACACATACTTAAAAATAAAGTGGTCATTGCATGGACAATACTCACCCAGAATACAAGTTTACCTCACTCAAAAGAGCATATGGTCACACTTTTTAACAACTAATGCCACATGTGACATAATTTTATGTGACTAAAGCCCACAAGAAGACACTCGTTCTGTGACCTAATGGTTGCAATCAGCCACACATACATAAAAATAAAGTGGACATTGCATGGACAATAGTCACAGAAAATACAAGTTTACTTCACTAAAAAGAGCATATGGTCAGACTTTTTAACACCTACGACCACATTTGGCATAATTTTATTAGACCAAAGCCCACAAGAAGACACTCGTTATGTGACCAAATGGTTGCAATTATTCACACATACATAAAAATACAATGGTCATTGCATGGACAATAGTCACAGAAAATACAAGTTTACTTCACTAAAAAGAGCATATGGTCAGACTTTTTAACACCTACGACCACATTTGGCGTAATTTTATGTGTCCAAAGCCCACAAGAAGACGCTCGTTGTGTGACCAAATGGTTGCAATCAGCGACACATACATAAAAATAAAGTGGTCACTGCATGGACAATAGTCACACAAAATACAAGTTTACCTCACTTAAAAGTGCATATGGTTACACTTTTTAACACCTAAGGCCACATCTGGCATAATTTTATGCGACCAAAGAACTCAAGAAGACACTCCTCGTGTGACTAAATGGTTGCAATCAGCCACACATACATAAAAATAAAGTGGACATTGCATGGACAATAGTCTCAGAAAATACAAGTTTACCTCACTAAAAAGAGCATATGTTCAGACTTTTTAACACCTACGGCCACATTTGGCATAATTTTATATTACCAAAGCCCACAAGAAGACACTCGTTGTGTGACCAAATGCTTGCAATAAGCCACACATACATAAAAAGAAAGTGGTCATTGCGTGGATAATAGTCACCCAGAATACAAGTTTACCTTACTTAAAAGAG
>JAANYP010004711.1:0-67615 GCA_020465985.1 Centrapalus pauciflorus
TGAGATGCAAGAAATGATGAAGCAATTGCAAGAATTGCTTGACAAGGGACTCATACGACAAAGTTCATCTCCCTGGGGAGCTCCTGTTTTATTCGTTAAGAAGAAAGATGGGACTCTCCGGATGTGCATTGATTATAGGGAGTTGAACAAGGTAACAATAAAGAACAAATATCCATTGCCCAGAATAGACGATCTTTTCGACCAGCTTCAGGGAGCCAGTTACTTCTCAAAGATCGATCTTAGATCTGGGTATCATCAGCTCAAAGTTCATGAAGAAGACGTCCCTAAAACGGCTTTCCGTACTAGATATGGGCATTACGAGTTTCTTGTTATGCCTTTTGGCCTTACAAACGCTCCTGCGGCGTTCATGGATCTGATGAACCGCGTTTGTAGACCAATGCTCGATAAGTCTGTTATCGTCTTTATAGACGATATTCTCATCTACTCGAAAACTGAAGCTGAGCATGCTGTGCATCTTAGAGAGCTGCTAGAGTTGCTGCGCAAGGAGCGACTTTACGCCAAGTTCTCTAAATGCGAATTTTGGTTGCGACAGATACAATTCCTTGGTCATGTGATATCTGGTGAAGGAATCTCTGTGGATCCTTCTAAGATAGAAGCCATTCAAAATTGGGAAGCTCCCAAATCAGCTACCGAGATCCGAAGTTTCTTGGGATTGGCGGGTTACTACCGTCGATTCATTAAGGACTTCTCAAAACTAGTCATGCCTCTTACATCTCTTACTCGCAAGAATGTTCCCTTTATTTGGGAAGAAGCTCAAGAGACCGCCTTCCAAACTTTAAAGCAGAAACTCACCGAAGCGCCTATTCTGGCCTTACCCGAAGGTAATGAAGACTTTGTAGTCTTCAGCGATGCTTCATATCAAGGGCTTGGGTGTGTTTTGATGCAAAGAGGCAGAGTCATAGCATATGCTTCTCGCCAACTTAAGGATCATGAAAAGAGTCATCCGACTCATGACCTTGAACTTGCTGCTGTGACTTTTGCGTTGAAAACATGGCGGCATTATCTCTACGGCACCAAATGTCAGCTTTATACGGATCACAAGAGCCTTAAGTATATATTCAGCCAGAAGGAGCTCAACATGCGCCAGCGACGCTCCATGGAACTCATCAAAGACTATGACTGTGATATTCTTTATCACCCTGGCAAAGCGAATGTGGTGGCCGACGCATTGAGTCGTAAATACTACTCTGCTAAATGTCTCTATACCTTGACTCATACTTTGTTTTCATCTACTCTGATTGATGAAATTCTCGTTTCTCAAGCCGAAGCCCTAAAAGAAGAAAACCTCAACTCTGAGGACATGAAAGGGCAACTTCAGTTCTTAACCGATAGCCCTCGTGGCTTAAAGCTCTTCAAAAATCGTGTCTGGGTTCCGAAATTTGGTAATGTTCGACAGAAAATTCTTTCGGAAGCCCACTGTTCTAACTTCTCGGTACATCCTGGCAGCACCAAGATGTACAACGATCTAAAAGCCGAATATTGGTGGCCCGGTATGAAAAGAGACGTAGGCCAATATGTCGATAATTGTGTTACTTGCCGATTGGTCAAAGCGGAGCATCAGCAGCCTTATGGCAATCTACAGCCTCTACCGATTCCCGAGTGGAAGTTCGATCACATAACGATGGACTTTGTGACGAAGTTGCCGACTACACGAAGACAGCACGACGCAATATGGGTTATCGTGGATCGCCTAACCAAAGTCGCACATTTCATTCCGATTCGCGAAAACTATTCACTTGAGAAACTAGCCAAGTTGTATATAGACGAGATCGTTACTCGACACGGAGTGCCTCTATCAATTGTTTCCGACCGCGACAGCCGATTTACTTCGAGGTTCTGGAGTGCATTGCAAAATGGATTAGGCACAAAGATCAGAATGAGCACAGCGTATCATCCGCAGCCTGATGGACAGAGTGAGCGCACGATCCTTACACTCGAAGACATGCTGCGGGCATGTGTTCTTGAGTTTAGTGGTAGTTGGGACGATCACTTGCCGTTAGCAGAGTTTTCGTACAACAATAGTTACCACTCATCTATCAAAGCCGCACCTTTCGAAGCCTTATACGGACGCAAGTGCCGAACTCCTACGTGTTGGCATGAAGCCGGTGAAGCACCAATCGCCGGTCCCGAGCTACTTCAGCAGACAAATGAAAAGATCCGAATCATACGTCAACGATTGGAAACTGCTCAATCTCGACAGAAATCGTATCACGACCGACGCCATAAACCTTTAGAATTTCAGAAAGACAACTATGTAGTATTAAAAGTCTCGCCGATGAAAGGTGTGTTCAGATTCGGCAAGCGTGGCAAATTAGCACCACGATTCGTTGGTCCTTTCAAGATCACCGAGCGTGTTGGAACTCAATCTTATCTGTTGGACTTGCCAAGCGAACTGTCCAACATACACCCCGTATTTCACGTTTCGCAGCTTAGGAAGTGCAAAGAGGATGACAGAGAAAAGTGGGCCGATCATCTAACTTACAAGATTAATGAAAAGCTACAATGCGACGAGCCTGAAGTTATTCTAGAAACAAAGATGAAGAAGTTGAGAAATCGAGAGGTAGCAATGGTGTTGGTGCAATGGAGAACTTCTCACGGAATTTCTCAGACCTGGGAATCTGAGCAAGACATGAGAGTTCGATATCCGCATCTGTTTGAGCCTTAGGTACTTCGAGGACGAAGTGCAAGCGTGGTGGGCTCATACTATAACACCTTACTTTTTATTTGCATTTTTATTTTTAGTAATTTTGAGCGATTTGCGTAAAATGATGTAATTTCGAGATTTAGTATAAATAGGAGTCGGGAGTTACATTTTCTCACTCTTGCAAAATCCTTCTAGCAAATTCCAGAGCTTCTCTCTCTAGCCCGAAACTTCTCTCTAACTTTTCTCTCAAACCGACCGGCCAAATCTCGAGTTCTATACGTTAACGGAAAGATCTCGAAGAGTACTACGTGAATCTCCTATTGCATGTACGATTTCATACGGATTTGAGGTAAGAAATGTCATTTTCGACTTCTGCATTTTCGGTTTGAAGTACAAAATTCGAGTTTATTATTTTTAGGCGATTTAAAGCTAATTTCGTATGAATTTTAGCTAGAATATGATAGATAATGTATAATATAACTAAACCGAGGCTTATTACTTAGATTATTTGTGGATTTGAGGCTTGAAAATGCATGTTTAAAGCTGTAGTTTATGAATAAACTCGAGTATGTATAGAACAGACTCGAAATGCCAGGAACAGACTCGAATAGAGCTAGATTCGAGATATGGGTCTCGAATCTATCCTCAGATTCGAATCTGGCTTCGAATCTAACCTAGTTCGAGTCTGGCTTCGAGTTTGTTACTCAGATTCGAATCTGACTTCGAATCTGATGCTCAGATTCGAATCTAACCCCTAAATTTCGAATCTAATTGATAAAATTTACGAACAACGCATAAATTAGCAAAATAAATAGCAAAATATTTAGCTAGAAGTTATGGCTTAGAGATGTTGGAATATTGAGCTACAATATTAATTTAGCACATGTTCTGTAAATATTGAACTTCAGATATTATACATAAGCTGTTTAGCCCAGCTGCGAGTCAAAGCCAGTGCCAGTCTATATTGAGCCTAGATAAGCAAGTGCAAGCATTATAAAGCAATTTAAAGCGTAAATAAGCCTGAGCAAGCATTACAGAGCATTTCAAAGCATTTTCAGTACAGTGAGTAACAGTTATTCTTGTTTACATGTTTTATATGAAATTGAGACATAAATTGCTTCTATGTGACTTCTTTGGAATTCAATAGACTTTTGTGAGTGAAGGCGAACACTGTGGTACAGGTGATGCCCAGCTTAGCCGGATCTTACATTTGATCTATTAATATGCATATTTATCTGCTATCTGTTTATTGTTATGCATACTATACAGCAAGCCTTGTTTTAGCGTTTCTTTGTGCATCTCATAAGCATTATATTAGCGAGCAAGCAATTCTGATGTTCACCACTATCCCTTGAGCATTATGCGGGTATCTAGCCCCGCATCACAGATTGATCATCTGTCAGCGGTAAACCCATAGTGGTGGCATCTCCGTTCTGCGTGAAATGTCTCAATTGTGCAGCGTTCTTTCTGGGTATTAAGCAAATGAGCAAGCAAGCAAGCAAGCAAGCATAACAGCCTTTATAGGCATTTTCGCCTCATATTTTACATGCATTCTTGAATATCTGTTTACTCACTAAGCATTAGCTTACAGTTGCTATTCACAATTTTTACAGGAAAAGGTAAAGAACAAGCTGGACCTTCTGCTTAGGTCTATTTTCTGATCAACCCAGAGGACTTAGCTAACTTTCAGCTTGTGGTATAGCTTTATGGTGCATTGGGTTTTGGGTAGCTGCTTTTATTTATGTTATGATGTTTTTAGCAACTTAGTACTGTAACCTTGTAGCACGAGTAGTGCAAGACTTATTGTAATATTTTATTTAGCTTTATGCATTTATTCTTATTTCCTGGGATTAGCAAGCGTGTTTTGAAGCAAGGATGTGACAGGTGGATCGGCGGTCATCTGGGCAACCAGCCCAATCTGCATCCGAGAAGGCAGTCATGGAAGGAGAATGAGCACACGGATATGCATGTAATGTCGAGCCAGAGTCATGCTTAAGTAGAAGACCATGATCATCAGTACCCCGTAAGTATCTGAGAATGCGTTTGACAGCCGACCAATGATTTTGTGTAGGGGAGTGCATGAATTGGCAGACCTTGTTGACGGCATAAGAGATATCCGGTCGAGACAAAGTAGCATACTGTAAGGCACCAACCACTTGGCGATATCGGACCGGATTATCAAAAAGAGGACTGTCGTCAATAGCTAAGTTGGCAGTTGTAGTTATCGGTGTGTCAACAGGCTTAGATTGGGAGAGACCAGCTTTCTGAAGAATCTCATGAATGTATTTCTTCTGAGATAAGAAGAGATCTGAACCACGAGTAGCAACTTCAATACCCAGAAAATATGAGAGAGGACCCAGATCCTGAATGGCAAAAGTATGACTCAGGCGTTTGACGATCTGTTCAATAGCTAATGTGTTGTTACCTGTCAAAATAATATCGTCAACATAAACGAGCATGTATAACATAGTACCCTTGTAGGAGTAGATGAAAAGAGAAGGATCCGTCTTTGACCCTTTGAAACCAAGAGAGAGTAGAGCTCGAGAAAGCCGATGAAACCATGCACGGGGGGCTTGCTTGAGTCCATACAGGGACTTGTGAAGTAGACAGACGTGACCCGGTTTAGTCGGATCAGTAAAGCCAGGAGGTTGGCGTAAGTAAACAGTCTCTGTTAGGTCACCATGTAAAAAGGCATTCTGAATATCCAATTGGCGAAGTGGCCACTGTTGGGACACTGCACGCAAGAGAACTGTACGGACAGTTGTAAATTTGACGACTGGGCTAAAAGTCTCATGATAATCAAGGCCTGCCTGATGAAAGCCCTTGGCTACTAGTCGAGCCTTGTACCGTTTAATAGCACCTGTCTGATCCCTCTTTATTTTATAGACCCACTTACAATCAATCACATTAGCCTTAGGCACCGGTGGAACAAGAGTCCAAGTCCCATTACGTAATAAAGCAGCATATTCCTCAGCCATGGCCTTCTGCCAGTGAGGGTCTCTGTTGGCAACGGAAAAGGTGGAGGGTTCTATTTCGGGAGAAAGAGAGGTGTGATAGGCTGAGGGGTTATAGGGGACACGTGGTTTGGGGTTAGGCCGTAGAGTGGGGGGACGGGTACGAGGAGGTGGCACACTAGATTGAGGTGGTACCGAAGGAGAGGAGGAGGTTGTATCAGGAGGTGTTTGAGAAGGAGTAGGAGTGGGTTTAGGACATCTAGAATATGTGATAATAGGGTCAGGAGGTTGTGCGGATGGGGTGGGCAGCGGAGAAGTGGAGGTAGGTGGTGGAGTAGGAGATGTAGGGGGATCGGATGGAGACAGGGTAGAAGGATAACTAGATACATACGGGTCCGGAGAAGGAGAGGGTGTGGATGGTGGTGGTGAAGGTAGTTTGAATGGAAAGCATTGTTCGTTGAAACGAACATGACGGGCGATATAGAGGCGATCAGTTGTAGGATCAAAGCATCTATAGCCGTGATGAGAGGGACTATACCCGAGAAAAATACATGATGTGGAACGAAAATCCATCTTGTGAGTATTGTAGGGACGAAGATGAGGAAAGCATTGAGAACCAAAAACACGAAGAAAGGAAAAATCCGGTTTGTGGTGAAAGAGATATTCGAAGGGAGATGTATTGGAGGAGGTGCGAGATGGCATGCAGTTGATAAGGTATACCGCAGTATCGAAAGCAAAATGCAGAATTTGAACGGGACACCCGAGTGTGAGAGAAGGGTGAGGCCGGTTTCCACCACATGTCGGTGGCGTCTTTCAACTAGACCATTTTGCTCACTAGTATGGGGACATGAGCGACGATGTAAAATCCCAAGAGAGGTGAAAAAGGTTGACAAGTTGCGGAATTCCCCTCCCCAGTCTGTTTGGACGGACTTGAGTTTGGTACCAAATTGTCGTTCAACAACAGTTAAGAATTCTTTGAAAACATCATATACATCAGATTTGCATTTTAAGGGAAAAATCCACATGTACCGAGAAAAGGCATCAACACATAATAAAAAATAAGAATGACCATCAAATGAGGTAATTGGTGCAGGACCCCAAACATCACAAATTAATAAATCCAAGATATTATAACTTTTGAAATCAGAAGATAACAAATGCAGTTTCGATGATTTCCCTATGTGACAATCACTACAAAAGAAATTTGAACTTTTATTGAAAACGGGAAGACTATAACTAGATAACATGTGATGTAGAAGTTGCGAGTGTGGATGACCAAGTCGTTGATGCCAGGTGTTAGCAGAAGCACGATATGCAGTGAAGGCGACATTTGGAACACGCTGAAGAGAAGGTAGGTGAATGGAGTAGAGACCTTGGTCACTTGGACCCGTGAGGAGGGTGTTGCGTGTAGACGTATCCTTCACAGCAAAGAAAGAAGCATGAAATTCAAAGAAAACATTATTATCTTGACAAAATTGTTGAACAGAAAGAAGATTACGTTTTATTTGAGGAACATGAAGAATATTGGAAAGTGAGAAGGTTTTAGAAGGTGAGTAGAAACGAGAGGTGCCAATATGGAGAATAGGTAAACCCTTACCGTTGCCAACATGAAGAGAATCCCCACCATTATAAGGCTCATGGTGATCAAGGCTGGAGATGTCGTGTGCAACATGACTGTTGGAGCCAGTATCAGGGAGCCAATAGTTAGATAGCTGTGAGCGAGTGTCCGTGAAGTTGGTAAAATTGGCCGTAGGTTGTGGATGTCACGGCCGGATAGTGGCAGGATCACGATTAGGGCACTGCGAGGGAATATGCCCAATGCCACATCGATTGCAGGTACCATACACAGTGTTCTGAGTGGATGCCCAACTGAACTGATTGCGGTTTCCCCCAGATTGTTGATTATTGGAGTGACCACGACCACGATATCGGTTTGAAGAACCGCGTCCCCTATTGTTAGAAGGACGAGAGGCAAAGAAAGCTTGAGAGGATGGCTGTGTAACCGGCTGAAGTTGGAAACCAAGTTGGGCAGCAAGTTGATGAAGAGTCTGCACAGTGTCTGATGAAGGACCGCTGGTGGTAGTAGTGGGATGAGAGGAGGAGGCCACTGCGAATGCTTGTGCCGGAGAAACCACAGGGGTTGATTTCTGAATCATGTAATCATGATCAGATAAAAGACCATGAAGTTCCAGGAATGCAGTTGGAAGTTGACGACCCAGAATAGTAGACTTCAAACCATTGTATTCATCACGAAGACCAGATAATACGAGCATGACGAGATCTTTTTCCTTGACAGGTTCACCAATATTAGCAAGGGCATCAGCATAGTCTTTTGCCCTTGTGAGATAATCAGAGGTTGTTTCATCACTCTTCATAGCGATCTTGAGAAGCTGATTTTTTAGAGTATACTCTCTAGAGGACGTGTGCGGAGCATAGGCACGTTCAAGAGAGAGCCAAAGTTCACGGGATGTAGAGCCTTGCACATGCTGAAACGCTGATTCAGAGATGGTGGAGATGAGAAGCATCCGAACATGAGCATCATTAGATATCCAAGCGTGGTATTGTGGGTTTGGTTGAGGTGTCGTTTTGTCATCAATGGTTGGGGCTGGACACACAATAGTGCCATCAATGTAGCCAATGAGATTGTTGGTGAGAAGAAAAGGCTGAAGCATAGACTTCCAAAAACCATAATTAGTGGGAGATAGGGTAAAAGCAAACTTATGAGAATTGTGAGATGTCTTCTCTGCTGGAGTGAAAGCGATTATAGATGCCATTGAAGTTGATAGGTGCTGAAAACAGAATAGGAGATGGCTGCTGAGCGGTGTAGAGGCAGGGGCTGCTGGAGGGCTGATCGGCTGCTGGTGGGGTGCTGTGCAGGAGGGCTGATCGGTTGCTGATCGGCTGCTGGTGGGCTGATCGGCTGCTGGTGGATGGGTGCTGGTCGGCGCCTGGCCCTTGTGGTGGCCGGAATTTAGGGTTTAGGGTGTGACGGCTGTAGGGAGGCAGCCTAGAATTTTTAGGGTTAGTGGCTCTGATACCAAGATAAACTTGGTAATTGTTATTGATAATTGTGATTATGATCAGCATACATGAGAGAATATATAGACTAAATATTTACACTTTACATCCTCCTAATATAAGGTAATGTCTAACTGACTAAAAAGGATAACCATAACCGAAATTGCTTGATAATGCTAAAGGTGAAAAAAGAAACATGACAGTAACAAGGAAGGTAAAATTGAATCATTTCAAAATTATTTTTTACTAGGAACAGTACCTCGTATAGCTCAACCTTTAAAATTTCTATTCTCTCCCCTTCTGTAAACTGAGGTAAATTTTTTTCTGCCACTGCCAACCATGGCATTATTGCTGTAAATCCTTTCACTGTGACGTGCTGTCCAGAACAATGGAAGAATTCTCCACCCACAGCAAACTCAATTTTTGTCCTATCAACAATTAGTTTATGTTATGGCACCTTAAATATATCAGAGACCATAAAATGATACAAAACAATGCCCAGAGCAGAATATAGGCATTGATAATGAATAGAACTCTACCTTCACTGTAAAAAATACAATTTATTGAAACGAGTAAACAAAAGAGTTTATTATAATTTAATGTATTTGCTTTCCTGAATTGCAAGTATAGAAGAAGACAGATGGACACTCCAAATAGAATTTAAGGATATGGTACAGATATAAGTCATTCCAGAGGAAGTGAGACTTCTGAGCATTTATAGAGGGCTAGTAAAATGTGGGATTCTACTATTCTAGGAAGAACAATGTCCTTTTGTTTCAGATACATACATGAGATCTATAGAGAAAAGGAGACACTGTAGCTTACTATATACAATTGCACCTGTAAATGTAGAGTATGATAGAGAAAAAAAGGTTATTAGAGGAGAGAGATGTATCTACAATTGTAGAAAGAGAAAATGGTTGCTTTAGATGGATAATATTGTATACATAATATTAGAGTAAATGTATTTGCATCAGTTTTAATATTTTGAAAAGAAACCATGTAATATAGGGTAGTGAGAAAGTATACATATTGTCATATTGATGATATTGCGTTTATGTGAGAGTTTAGGGTGAACATGTTGCCAAGATGTGTGAAGTTTTCTAGAGAAAGTATGCATGTAGTTTTAGATATAGAATAAGTTCTACAAAAACTAGGAAGCTAAAAATGATAATGTTCTTTTAAGAATCTTCAACTAAGTTAACCCAAACTGACCAACAAAGCCTCAACCAAATTCATATTTAAACTTGTTGGGATCATAATATCATATGAGTTGTAAATGAATTTTATAGCTTAAGTTAGTATTTGTCTGGTTGACCTTTTTATTTGAGTTGCTTTGCTTCACGGTGCACTTCCATCAAAGTTCAGCTAGAGGTCAACTTGTTAATGTGTGTAATTAGCCACAGAAACTATCTACAATTTACCAAAATACACAGTTTTAGAACATCTTTGGACGGATGAACAAAAAAATGCAATGCATTATAATGTTACAATGGGGTTGTGAATTTTTTATCCGGACCTCACCAGTAAGAATGATCTACAGAAATTTCAACCCATTAGTGTATTTAAAATTGTTTACAAACCTACTATATCGTTTTATGTGAAAAAATGGTTTATTATTTTAGTCATGTAGTTTCCATAACCATATTACTATTAATAACAATAAAAACTTATGTTGGGAAATGTGTCACCCAGTAGTTTTAAATTCAGTGTTGGTAGAATTTCACCAAAAAAAATTCTCCAGTTGAGTGGGGTATTTGCCTTTGCTACCCTCCATATAATGGGTTCGAGTCCCTTAACCCACTTTATTTCTAATGTTAATCATACCTAAGGAGTATGTCTTTGTTTTTTGTTAAATTTTCCTTTTTCTTTTTTTGTTAAAAAAGAAAATAAATAGTTATACAAACTTATGAATATATTATGCTTATTTTGTATTAACCCATTTAATTTTGACATAACTAAGTTTATCATGCTTATTCCGGATTAGTCGGATTTACATATCCGCCGCAACGCGGGGTTCACCCACCAGTTTAATACATATACTATCTGTAAAGTTTTAAAAAGATGTATAAGTAATCGTTGTCTGGTAAACCCAACCCATTTTGAGTTTTTGTCTACTGACTAGATACTCAAGTTACCAGTTTTTATGTGAACCCATTTTAACTTGCTACCCAACCTGCTTGTCAATGGATACCTTACCTTGTATATTTGCAGTCAGGAGACAGGGTACCAAGAAAATGCTGACAGACATAGTGATAAAGTCTCCAAGCATCTCCACCAAGCATATCTTCATTAGCTGAGCGCATAGGAGTAATTGGTGGGTGGTCACCTACGTCGGTTCCTGATCGGGGCTTCTGATAACCATTGCTTAGCAGTGTCTGCGCATAACTTCCCCATACTGGATTACTTGCTAAAGATCCAAGAGTTCCTCTAAAGTCAAATGATGGAGGGTATGCTGTACTCTCTGTTCGTGGATAGCTGGAACGTCAACCAAACAAAGCCACACATAAATAAATGTATACACATGCATTTCATATGTGCACCACCAGATACATCTTTATATTGACCTACTGTCCTAATTCCAGTACATAGGCAAATACGTAAAATAAATGGCAGGAACACCTGATAAAACCTTGGGTGTACAAGCGCTCAGCCAATTGCATGGCCAAGTGAGGTCCAAACCCTAGTGCACTTGAAGCAACCTGGTTTGCCAAAGTAAATGTTAAGCAATTGTCATACACCACCTTTTATGTTAAGCATGTGCTTCATCTACAAAAATAATGACACCATATTTAATATTATTAAACTTCTAAAATCATGGTGATGTTATATATGCCGCATTTAATACAAACAGAATAGTGAAGCGTAATCAGAGAGAAAGATATTGTAACCACATGGTCCTGTGATTGGCAAGGGGTACAAAGGTAAACAATGAGAGCTATCAAACTATTGGCATCATAAAAGAAACTCAAATAACCCTTGCTACTAGAATACTTTATAACTCCTGTGGAAGTCTAGTTATTGTATAAATGCACGTTGTCATCAGTTTTAGAAAAGTCAAGCACGCAAATAAAAAATATATATAAATATTCTAGTACGTAAGAATATAAAAAAGTTGATTTCTGATGTACGTAAGAATATAAATATATTATTGCCTTTCAAATAAAAAATATAGACATATTAAAGCGAACACGATCACACCATCAAATTTGTGTGCATATTTCACATCCTAGGCATTTTAATTTTTGAATGTTGAATAAAGGATGATTGCTAAAACAAGCACATATGCAGAGAAATAGATAACTAGAGAGCAACGAACAAAAACAAACAGGAAATACCAAATGAAAGTTTTCTTTTTCAGACCAACCATAAAGGCACATTGAAATGAAATATGAATGATCTATAAGTTAAAACCATCAAAACAAATCAAGAGCCAGAGCAAGTACAAAAAGTTTATTTATTTAAAGGTATGCAGAAAATAATATGTATCAATGATCCTAGGTCTAATAAATTTAAGACAGTGGTCTATATTCCCAATGTTTGCTGACCTTCAAAAGGTTAACTGTATTAAGACCAGAAGGGCGACCTTTGCTCTCCTGTTTTTCTGACATACCAGTAACTTTCACTACTGCATCTTCTGCTATTAACTTTTGAAACATCTCCGCCACCTGTTGATGGCTGTAAAAGTCAGCAGCAAAGGACAGACACACCTCTTAAATCAATGAAGATCAAAGCAGTGAGGATCTCACATCATGATCAAACAACCTATTACGATCCCACTCCAGCTTCAATTCAAACCCGTTCTTTATTATGTAAGGAAACACAACCCAAAACTTTTCTGGCTTGAAAGTACTAATTTGAATGTAGCGCTGCACACAAAAGCCAAGGGTAGGAGTTTGACATGGACCATATCTGAGAACAAGAAAACATCAAATATCATGTATTCATATTCATAAAGAAGACGTATGGGTGTTATTTGCTTCAAAAGAAATTTCATGTCACAGGATCTGGTTGACAGACTTTACACAAAAACTAGATCAGATCATATCAATAATAAAAATCCAACAGCTATCCCCAAGACTATGGGTTTGATTAAAATTGAACTAACAGGAAGATATAAGAACCTACGAGATAACTCTAGAATCCAGATTTCCATATTTTCCTTGAAAGTAAGTAGTCTGAAATCGCGTAAATGCAACTCCAACTTTCAAATCTATTTCCTGCCGAGCATCTACAGCCAATGCCTCGTCTTTATTCGGCTGAACAAGATTTTTCATAGCATGGGTAATGTCTTTCTCCGTCACAGAAGAAAATCGTGCACGGTGAATCCTCCTACCATCATTGGCATGAAATCCCGTGCATTCTATAACTGAATGTAAGAAAATGTAACTTGAGACTAGCACTAATTAAAATGCTACCCAATAAGGGTTCTTCAACGTATAAGCATTGGAGCAAAATGTCAGCAACAAGTAGCCAAAAAAAAACTAAGGAGGCGTTTGGTTCGCAGAATTTTCTCCTTGGGATTTGCATTTTGTCAAAGGATTTGCATTATGCAGCATTTGCATTTGTCAGGATTTTGTCAAAGAATCTACATTATCTTTTAGGAAAAATTTGTTAATCTGAAAAATGCAAGGTAACTGGGATTTAAAATCCTAGGGGGAGGCTGGGTTTTTAAATAACAAAGAAGGAAGGGATTTCAAATCCTCACTGAAATCTGCGAACCAAACACAGGATTTTAAATGCAAATCTCAAGGAATCCCAGGAAATCCGCGAACCAAACGCCCCCTAAGACTATCGATTGCAGGTATGCAGCTTTGTACCAAATCAGCAGTGCAATATTACAAGAAAAAAGGACATCTTTCATTGAACAAAAAACATGATATTGACGTTTCTCACCCAAAGATAACTTATACTAGTAAGTTATATACTTATATGCATGACTATTCAAACTACAAAAGAATACCTTCAAAGCATATGTTTTCTCCTTCACGATCACAGTCCAACCACAGTACCAGATCTCCGCAACCGCGAGCCTCCCGGTTTAGATGTTGACGAATATGAGCCTTGTTACAGAATATTAGCAACCAAATAGGTTTAGATATGGGATGTAGTCAGACAGAAACAGATACAATTCAGTAATATAACAGTTCCTTCCACTCCTCTGTAGATATATAATATACAGAGAGCAGATAACCAAACCCTAGATCAGATATAAGAGCAACTACCTACTGCTGGTTTATTACCAAGGCTTTATCTGAAGCCAAAACAATCCATGTAAATCATATGTTAATAATGTAGTAGTTGACACTGGAGTCCGTGAACAGATTTTGCAGTATAAATAAGGTGATGTAATCTATATATTATAATAAATGAGAACGGTCATTGCCACATGTCATCTTTCTAACACACTAATTTTTCATTTTCCCGCTCTTTTTCCAAAAATAAAAATTAACATTAATTAATTTAGGTAACATGCATATCATTTAATTGATTTAAATAAAAATTTACTATTGAAACTTATTATTTTTGTTTCCTAAACTAACTCAAACTACAACTAATAATCATTAAAAGTTTTCAAAATTAACAACCTAAATAAAGATATTTAAAAAATCAATAAAATAATAAACTTCATGTTTAAATGTCTCAAAAAGTAAATAATTTTAAAAAATAGTAAACTAAAGAATTTAATTTTAAAATAATTTTTTTAAAAGATCAATAAAATAATTAACTTCAAGTTATAAATGTCCGAAAGAATAAACAATTTTATAAAATAATAATTAAATACTTTAGTATACAATAAAATTGAAAAACTTTTTTTTATCGAATCTTTATATGTTTGTTATGAAACTTTGACACATTAAAAAAAATAATCATTCAAATTTCAAATGTATTTTCTTTAATAAAATTTTGTATTAATATTTTCCAAAACTTCAAAAATAAATGTTGCAAAATTTATATTTTAAAATAACTTAATTTCGAATAATCTTAATTAATATTTATTTATAAAGTTGACCGTAGAATTGTTGTATCAAGTTTTAATCAGTTAGACAATAAATATGTATTATTAATCAAAACATCTTCAATAAGAAAACTTGTATATGGTTTAATTTAAGATCTTTTACAAGTTTATAGAATTTAAATTAATATATTTCAATAAGAAAACTTGAATATTCATTGATTTCTATGGGATTATTGATGATAACACAATAACAAACAAAACAAAATGAAGGTTCAACATTATTAAATCAATAATAAGAAGATAAAAATTAAAAATGAATCACATATGTTAGAGTCATAAAATACTATATTTAACTAAATAATTTAAATATTTGAATCACATTTTAGTCGTCTTCTTTTGACTTAAACATGAGTCATCATTTTTTACCATTGATTCAATGATTTTGTCTGAATTTCATCTTTTTATTGGTTTTTATTGTATCTTAATTTAAAAAAAAAATTAAGATTCTTAAGGGATTCCACCTCTTTATAAATATTTAATTTATAACAAATTTTTTTATATCAATCCATGTAATACATGGGTATTAACCTAGTATATTAAATAAGAAATATACAGATCAAGATGCATAACAACAGGAGTCTAGGATAAGTGTCAGCAAAGAGTGAACTCAAATAAATAATGTAACAACTAATAGTTTCTTGAGAAGTGCACTCCTTAACAGTCTTCAGATTGCTGAATGCCTAAAAGAACACACAAATAACCCATGGAATCTAGCAACACATAACCATTGAGGAACACACATGGAAACAACAAACATGCATGATTTTGCATACCAAACTGCAATTTAACATTGATGAAAACAATGCATAAGATGTGACACGCAAAAAACTTTCTCTAGGTTGTACTTGTAATTTATAAGATCATTTAAATTGCAGGCAGACAGCATTAAGAATGAAAAGCATATCTCAATAACCCAATTGGACATGAATTTTGAAATGAAACAGTGATGAAAACCTTTGGGTTCGATTCTGACTTGACAACTGGAGCTTGAAAGAGACTCAGAGGATCTGTAGCTGCCCAGTCTTGATAAGCTGGTGGAAAATCTACACTAGATTTGCAAAAAAAAAAAAGAAAAGAAAAGAAAAGAAAAGAAGTGAATTCAGGATGTTAATCTCAGCCTGAATATACATGCAAAAAGTAATAGTTTGCACAGAAATCATGAACTACCTACACATTTGGTCATATTAATGCACAAGATCAAGTTTGCCTATTTGTTTGACACGATAACCATCAATAAAGATATTTTGTGATGTTTTTAAGGAAAGGAAACCTGATTACCTGAAAACATGACCAATCACTGATGTCACTTTATATTGTACCCGATATCCTAAAAATGTCCCATCAAACTCATGAACCTCTGTGCTACCCTTTCGTGATGACATCTGCAAAATTTGTGTTGTAAATCTCAAAAAAAATCTTCATGGAAATTATGGCATCCAAACATGAGGTAGTAGTGATCAATTGCAAAGCTCCCATTTAGAAACAAAAATTCAGAAAATCAAAAGGACATCGGAGTCTGGGTATATTATTCAAAATGAACTTCATTATAAGAAACAGTTCATCAGTAGCTTTCAATTCACAGATAATCATCACCTTAGGAATCAATTTCCAGGGATTTCAGCCATTGTCGAGGGGTAACTTTGTTTTACTGTTTTAAATTTGCTTATTCCCTTCTGTTTGAAAAGGCTACCAGGTGTTCCCACAATCATTCTTAGAATACACTTAACAGATTATAAAACAAAAGCCAAAAACAACAAATTGTAAAATAATCCATTGTACCAAATAAACAATTCAAGGTAGATTATATCCTTAATCCTCTTCACTTTTTTGAAAATATATATTAACTTTGGGGGCAGAAGATCTACCCAATTAATCGCACACCATATCAGTTATAAAATCAAAGACCAAACACGATTAGTCTGTCATTCTCTATTAAACGGTTTTGTAATGGAAAAGAAAAACCCGGACTTAGAGAGTTAGAGTTAGAGTTTTGTAAACGTGATACTCAGCAACTGGTGTACAAAATATGATGATTGTTAGTGCATTGTCGAATTCATTTTCTAATCAAGGTTTCAAGTGCAATGCACCAAGTAAAACATGACTTGAATAACCAGATACGCTTGTGATATAGAAGAGCCAGCCCCTCTCTCTCTCTCTCACACAAAGAAGAAAACAAATAGTCAAAGTTCCAAAGTGAAACTGTGAAAGATGAAAGGCATGTACCCTCCCTTGTAATATAAAGCAGGAAAGCAATATTGCCGATATTTCTGTACATATGTTGTGCATAGACAACACCAACGATAAAACGTATACATCGTATTGAATGTTCATTTTTACCCAAACAAATTACAACTGATACATGTGTAGCAACATAAGTTTGTGCAATTTTACCTCTTATTTTTGCCAATCCCAATACTTCGTATTGAATGTTCATTTTTAATCAATCTTACCAATTTCAGCAGAGTACAATTACATAAAGATGGTAAATTAGGAAACACAGAAGAAGATGAACTAAAAAAATAATATAAGACGGTGAAGATTACTCATTGCAAAGAACTGAATTTGTTCATATACAGAGAAGGAAGAAAAACCTAGTTCTCTCAGCAGAGAAAATACAAACAGATTGAATTTATAATTTATGTTTTATAACTTGATGTATCCATCAGAAAGTTCAACAACAATTCACAACCAATATCGACTTCAAAGTTACAAAGGTAACAAGTACGATAGAAAGCATAAAAATGAGGTGGAAGGATTTACTCGACCACCGGACAGTGCTGTAGCAATCGAAAGAGCGATGCTCGGCTTCTCCGCAACCTGATGAAAGCAAAATATAACAAGTAAATGAAACTGAAAGTTGAGAGGCTCTAAAAAGAGCAACAAATTATTTTCTCACCATGAGTACTTTGGTCGCCATTGTTAGCTTCTCTTCTTCCTGCCCTACTCTGTGAAGGTCTGAATCAAAGTAACAAACGCACCCAGACTGCAGTCAGAATTCAGAAATTCTTTTCGGGCAATCCGACCCGAACCAACCGTCCGAAAAGAAGAATCACTTTTTTTTCCTACGTTTCTAAGTCAGAAATACTCATCTTTCTGTTTCTTAATTTTTTTTTAAAATAAATTCATTTTAATTAACAAAACAATTAAAACTAAAATCATTAATTTCATAAATATTTAAAATCTATTACATAAACTAAAAATTAAAAATTACGGAATTAAAATAAAAAAAATACATAATAAAAAACTAAAATTACGAATGAACATAAAAAAAATACAAACTAGCCGTCTAAATTTGGTATTTGGGCAACTGCAATATGTTCCATGAGATCTGATTGAAGGTTATTGTGTGTTTCCCGATTACGAATTTCCAATAACGTGATTTGATATACTTCATTGGAAGCGTAATGTTGATTGGATGGAAGCTCGGTTTCTTGAAATGAACATATTGTGAACCCTTCGTCTTCTAATATCATATTGTGTAATATGACACAAGCATACATGATGTGTCTAATTTTATGTGGGTGTCATGGTCGTGCGAGGTTATTTATTATAGGAAAACGAGCTTTGAGTACACCAAAAGCTCGTTCAATGTCTTTTCTTGCCGACTCTTGTGCCGCCTTGAATCTTTTTCATTTGTCATCGGTTGGACACGAAAAAGCTTTCACAAAAGTCGTGCACTCGGGGTAATTCCCGTCGGTTAGATAGTACCCATGTTTGTATTGTGTACCGTTAATAATAAAAAGAACAACCGGTATGATCCCATTTAAAACATCGTTGAATATTGGTGATGTTAGAACCTGCGACGCCAAAAAATGCATGCCAAATCCATAAATCTTGTGATGCAACCGCTTCCAACATAAATGTCGGATATTGGTGATCGCCTCGCATGTATTGACCTTGCCATTCTGTAGGGCAATTTCTCCATGCCCAATGTGTACAGTTGATGCTGCCAAGCATTCCACGAAATCCATGTTTTGCTTCATGGAACGCGTACAAATGATGAACATCAGATTCAGTCGGTCTACGCAAATATTTTCGTCCGTATAGCTGAATAATTCCCTTACAAAAATCTTGCAAGCTTTCACGCGAAGTTCTTTCAGACAAATATAGAGAGTCATCAATCGAATTAGGCACCATGCCATATGCGAGTTGCCGAATAGCAGATGTGCATTTTTGTAACGCAGTAAATCCCTTTCTACCTCGAGCATCCCATTGCAAGGTAAAAAATTCAAAATGTTGCTCCATATCATAAACTATTCGTAGGAATAGTTCTTTGCGCATCCGGAACCTCCTTATGAAAATATCATCTCCATAGAGAGGATTTTTAATAAAATAATCACGCAAAAAACGTTCATTTGCAGCTGCTCGGTCTCTCTGAATTACAATTCTTCGTCTAGGTTGATTAATTTGCGCGGAGCTGGCATTTAAAAATGTTGCAAAGACTTGTTGATTACGTTGATATTCGTTTTCCGACGACTCCGAAGATGATAATGACAATGACGAAGAAGACGTATACGGTTCCATCACAATAAAAATAAAATTGTGAATGATAGTAAAAAATAAAGTTGAGAGGTGTATGAGAATTAGATTGAAAGAGAGAAATTTGAAAGTGTATGGATTGAAAGATGTGAGGGTTTAATGTATTGGAGTGAAATATTGATGAAATAATGAACTAACACAAAAAACTCAAAAAACCACACGATAACTTCATTGATTCAAATCCTAAAACAACCGGCTTAAAGCCACCCTATTACTTACACATGAAAACTCACTACATAACACTCTGAGACTTCATCGACAGATGAAGCTCACCCTCAACGAAGACGAAGAACAACCATAACCAGGACTAATACTTTACAACTAAAACTCCAGAAGGAGCACCAAAGAATACAAGAAGAATAACAACAAGAAAACTTCTTCACTCTATGCAAGAGGGCTCTTCTTAAATAGAGAGAGCCAAACAACTACCAAGAGCTAAACAGATTAACTACTTCCTAACAACTAAAGCAGAGGTGGAGAGAGGAGAGAACGAAGAGACGATTGCAGAAATCAAACCTGGAGCCATATAACCAGGCAGAAATCAAACCTGGATCTTGGAACCTGGGCCTAGCCCATAATATCACATTCACACTTAACTTGTGCAGTTCAGAAGCCCAACTCCAGCCCAATACTTTTTAACACCCCCCTTCAAGTTAAGTGTGGGAGTGATTTAACAGAATAAGTCTTCTACATAGCTTGAAATGATACGGTACAGAAAATCAATTTTCACGGCCTTGATGGTACCTGCAGATATTTTTCCTTTCACAAAATACAAGTCAAGTTCAAATGCTTAGTTCACTCATGAAAAACAAGACCACATAACATCCCAAATACACTGCACCAGACCAGCAGCTAAGATCACCATCACTACTCAATATTAACCAAGGTAGTCACTCCTGTCATAACAATCAATTTGCACAATGCCAAACTAAAAAAACAAAAAATAACTGATAAAAAACAATCTCAACTGATTACTTAGGTATTTACGTTGATGGACATATATCTTTAGCGAAAAGAAAAAAACCAACATCGACATTAACAGTTTAGCACTCCATGTGAACTTTGACAAGTAATGGAGCACTAAAACATAAACCATATAACACTGTGATGATCCAAATAACTGCACATATAATTGCAGCCTGTTAATTATTCTTTTTCTTGAGGACAACAAATGCCAAGAATAAACAAACACTTTTAACATGCTTCCTCAGCACTACATGAACGCTTACGACACATCTAAACAAGAATGAATGTGAGCATGCAACACATGTCAGTATCGATCTAGTCAAAGTTTAGCTCAATAAATTTCCAACAAATGTCAGACATACAGTAACATTTTCAACACAGGAGCAACAACTACTTCACACCCATTTTAGCTCATAAACACAACAGGAGCAACAAGCTTAAAAACAGAGTTAGCAACTCATAATAAGACAAGAGATTTAAACAACCTTTTGAACTAAAATGAAGCCATCTTGAACATTAAACTCATCAGATCCCAAATCATGTATCTGAAACAGGAATGCAACTATTGTTTAAAATTTTAATTAATTTCTGTAATCACTACATCATCCACATGCACGACTAAGACAATGAACATAAAACCTTTATTTTAACAAACAGAGGCCAGTCACTTTTACTTCAGACAACTACCTTATAACATATGAGAAAAAAATTTATCGAAGCCAAGCCATCGTTTTTTTTTCCAATACTTCTTGGCAGCAAACATTGTCTTGAACCTATCTATCTCTCCGATAGACTTGAATGTAACTTTCTATAGCCACTTACAAACAATAGAGGTGCAGTCTTTTGACAAAACCAACTGAAGACAATTTATTTAGACGCACAACCTTTTAACTTTCACTTCAACCACACAATCATCAACTCCTTTTGGAAAATTAGATTTTCAGGTTGATTTTCTAACAAAAAATATCAATGTGATATTTGATTTAACAACCAACGAACTTTAACCACATTTTACCAACATTGAACATAACAATAATATTCACGATTAACTACCACACTTAACCAGTTTATTTAGTTATTATTATTATTATTTTACTTGAACAACACTCAACCAAACTATTTTAACTTGAACCACACATTACCAATTCATTTTAACACAAACAGAATTTTGACATTTCAAAACCACATATTTCATAACTAAAAAACTTATAACAACACATTTACATGAAAAGAAAAAAAACTCCAACGTTCTTTTGGAAGAGGGAGAACTAAAATAATCAGCCAGAAGACATAAAAGAAAATATTTTGATATATTCTTATATCTCAAGAAATTATGAACAACCCTTTTTCAAGATTGTACTACTTGAAAGTCAACTAGCACACACTTTTAAACACCATAATCACTTTATTAAAGTGATTTTCCAATAGAATATAAGAACCGTTAATATTTTTCACAAGGAGCATCCTATCTATTAAGTTTGAGATTCAATATTATCTTTGAACAACTAATATATGATCAGCAGGATGTCCAAGCCTATTATGTCACGACTACAAGATTGAATGCCTAAAAAAACACCCAAAGCCATCTATGACTTCAAATCCTGAGAATAACAGTAGAACCAACAAAACCAACATACAGTCCACTATCTTTAACAAGATAACATGCAGACCGCAAAGCCAGTTAACACACCAACAAAGGTGAATTTAAAAAAAAAAATTTAATCACTTAAACAACAGTTTCATTTGGATGAGACACAGTTAAATTCAATCCTGAAACATTCACCACATTAAACCACCCTTTATCAGATTTAGCCATGTGAAGATTAGCTAGGTTTTATTCAATAAAAGTGTTATTGTTTAATCTGGTTCGTCAATGGCTTAATTTTTTCTTCATGGTATCAAAGCCAGGTTTCGATCCTGGGACCTGTGGGTTATGGGCCCACAAAAAACTCAAAAAACCACACGATAACTTCATTGATTCAAATCCTAAAACAACCGGCTTAAAGCCACCCTATTACTTACACATGAAAACTCACTACATAACACTCTCAGACTTCATCGACAGATGAAGCTCACCCTCAACGAAGACGAAGAACAACCATAACCAGGACTAATACTTTACAACTAAAACTCCAGAAGGAGCACCAAAGAATACAAGAAGAATAACAACAAGAAAACTTCTTCACTCTATGCAAGAGGGATCTTCTTAAATAGAGAGAGCCAAACAACTACCAAGAGCTAAACAAATTAACTACTTCCTAACAACTAAAGCAGAGGTGGAGAGAGGAGAGAACGAAGAGACGATTGCAGAAATCAAACCTGGAGCCATATAACCAGGCAGAAATCAAACCTGGATCTTGGAACCTGGGCCTAGCCCATAATATCACATTCACACTTAACTTGTGCAGTTCAGAAGCCCAACTCCAGCCCAATACTTTTTAACAAATATTTATAGGGTAAAAATTGTAGGTTAATTTTTTTTAAATTAAACGGTCAAATGACCGTTGAAAAGGAAAAAGACAAAAAAAGGGAGAGGCGGGGTCACGCGGGGAGCTGAAGCCATGGAGGGGTCGAAAATTTGCAGGGTCGGGCACCATTGGTGGTGTTCCCGGCGGCTTTTGGGTGATGTGGCAAGGCCGCTGGGCGGCGGCTTGGGTATACCCCATGCTCTAAAGGCTGTAATTGGAACTTGAAATCGGCCCGACAAATAATTCTAGGTGGATTTGACAATTTGGTAGACACGATGCCTACATGATACGAGTTTTTTTGTTTATGAGTTTTACAAAATCGTGTTTCGTATAAATTCGTGTTTCGTGTCATATACAACAGGTAAAACACGAATTTACCTGTATAAATACGTGTAAGACACGTATAAATATCGTGTTACACGATGACACACATAAATCACGTATAAACTAAGATTTCAAAATTTCTAAAAAAATTTGAGTCCCACTTCATTTGAAAATTTCAAAAAATTTCGGATTTGTCTCTCACATTGATGATATGATAATGAAATTGTCGACTTGGATACCAATAAGGAATCTAGTTTGATCAAAAGTTCGGCTCAAAGTTCGGCTTCGCTTATGGCAATAGTGACTTTAAATACTTTTGATGTGTTGTTGGATATTTAGATTATCATGTTTTGGATTTATGATTATATGTGTGTTGGATTAAATTCGTGTGTCACGTGTTTTATGCGTCTCGTGTCACGTGTCACACGAATTCTTTGTGTGTCGTTTTCCTGTTAGACACCTTTTATAATTTGTGTCGTGTTCGTATATTACATACCTGTGTAGTATAAAATTCGTGTCTGACACACGCGACACGATTACACGTATTGTCAGGTCTAATTCAGGTACGTTTAGTGCAGACAAATGAAAAAAAAAATATAAATGAAGGAAACCTTTTTGTTTATTTGGGTTAAGGAATCATAAACGAAGAATTAAATGAATTCCTATTTTCTGAAATTAATTTTCCATAAAAAAGAATCGGGAAGAAAAACATTTTATTTGTCTGTTCTAATAAAACATAATATAAAATATGAAATCATGTGAGCTACGCATTTTCAACTCCAAAACCCTAGACAAAATTGCTATGGTGATTTTTTGCTCCTCTTTGGCAATCTCATCTCTGCTTCCGTCAATATCTTCTTCTTAACAAAATCTATTTTTTGGTCGATATCCTCTTTCTCCAACCAGGTTAGTAATCTGCGTACTCTACTACTCAGAGCCTTTCATCTCTCATCATTTCCACTGTCTATATCCCTTCGTCTCTATTTCCATCAATGTACGCGCGCACACACACACATACATACAGTGGCAGACCCAGCCACCGAGGGGACCTGTTGCACAAATTTTCATCGCGCACGCTTCGAAAATGTAAATGAGTATATTGGTCGGGTCAAGCTTAAATATTTATAATTTAAAATAGAAAATATAATATTCTCTTTAGTTTGCTTAATGATTTAAAATTTGTGGTCTACCGGAATGATTCTAGAGGAGATCGTGCTGTCAATTATAATTGGGTTGAATGATTTGAAGGTTGTTTGATGTTATGTTAAAATGATTTAATTGACCTTCATTAATATCACTTTCCAATAACATCATTCTGAAATTTTATGATAGATATTATAAAACATACGATTAACATTTAATAATTAAAAAGTAATTAAACTAATTGACTTAAGATTTGAAATTCACTTAAGTGTGACAGGTAACAAAAAATCTTAAATCAATAAGATCTGAATTTTAAGATTTAAGACAGATTAAGATTTACGTTCAAAATGGAAATTAATATGCAATTCTTTTTATAAATTGGTAGTTTATATATCAGGATAAAGATTAAAAAAAATACACATTTGAACCCTCCTTCCTTTTAGCCATAAAATTTAAGTATTTCTCATGATACCATTTCATTGCTCAAACTTGTTACACAAATAGCCAATCTTTACTCAAAGTGGATATTTAATTTAGAATTAAAAAATGTATATGTGTCACGTTCTTATTGGTCCTTTCAAAAAGTTTTGTTCCATCCCAAGAAGCTCTCTCCGTATACAAAACATCCTTAATTCGTGTAATCTCACTAAAACTTCCTCTCTCAATACAAAATTTTGGTGATGTTATTTGTGTTTTGAGAGAGCTTATTGGGATGGAGCAAATTTTTTTGAAACAAACCAATAAGATTGTGACATGTGGACATCTTTTTTAAATTAAAATTTTACTTTGAGTAACGATTGACTATTTGTATAACAAGTTTTAGTAACGGAAAGATATTTTGAAGAATATCCAAAATTTTTTTTTTTGGCTAAAATGAAGTAATGAAAAGGAGGTGTGTCCAAAATAGGTATTTTTTTATCTTTATCTCTTATATATTAGTTGATATTTAATCATAAAGACTCGATAAATGTTAGATATAAAAAATCAACATAAAATGACAAATCAGTAATTTTGTTTAAGATAAATTATTCAATATATGAAACAAACAATGACTATTACTATTCAGATTCATTAAGTTCTGACTGGATTAAGTTGACTGTTTAGATTAAGTTGGCTGTGTAGATAAACACAATTGTTGTTTGTTTATATGCTGAATCAACTCTCTGAAAAATTAAACTTACCATTTTACCCTTTAATAAATACTCCGTATAATTTATACATATAACTTGAATAAATATTTTTGTTCATAAATTCATTTATTAACATCAACATCAAATCAAATTATCATCACATATTATTAATCAATAAATTAACCGTCACATATTATTGTAAATTCATGTCAATAACTCAATATGACGAAAGCAAAAAAAATATATATCAATATGAATATAAGGAAAAAAAAAGCCTGACAGTAGCACGTGAAAATTCAAATAGGAAAAGTAATGGAAAGCTATTGAAAGAAGTGGATGAGGTCATGAGGAAAAAAAAAGGGACTGATGGGGATGAGTGCTGTTTTCTTACTTAACCGATTGTCTCACCGAAAGATTTTAACTTAATTAGAAAAGACGCAAACAAACACTTTAGTCTGCTGACCGAGTAATAAACTGAGCCCATTAAGTTCATTAAGTCACAAACAAACAACCCTATATAGCAATCTTAATCCCGACAGAACTTAATAAAAATAAGTAAACAACCCCTAAATTGACTCTATGTAAGTTTAGTCGAGCTCCGGATTAAGCTAGTAGTTTGTCGAGTCGAGATAGAGCATTAAATTACTTGATTTATAAGGCTTGCAAGCCTAATCAAGCTTTCCATTTGTTACAAATTTCATCAGTTTCACAATGAATGGTACTAAAACGATTCTGAAATCTTCTAACTTCACAAAGATAGAATAAAAGTAGAATCACTAAAGGTAACTTTTTACTGAGTTACCATTCTCCAATACAAGTCTTTATCTAAAAATAATAATATAATCATATAATTTTTTTTAGTGATGAGTGACCTGTAAAACAAATTTTGAAACATTAATGACTTAAATGGTATAAAAAATACAACAACAAGACAAGCCTAAGACCACGTTATACTTCAACAATATACACCTAATTAGAGGTGAGCTCGGTACCCGGACCGGACCGGTACCGAAACCGATATAAGAGATTTAGAAGAACCGAATACCAAACCAATTAATTTTATATGGTACCGGTTCGGTATAAATATGGTACCAGAACCGAAATAAGTGATTCGGGATAAATATGATACCGAATTGTGAGTACCGAAAATTGATTTTTAAGTAATTCAAAACCCGAGTACCGGACCAAATATATTAATTCGGTATCGGTCGGTACCAGGCCGGGTTCGGAAAATCGGCTCCGTCGCTCATCCCTACACCTAATCTTTATTTAATGAATAATGAATTTTTAGGTGAACTTTGTTTAGTCAATTTTTTTGAAGTAAATGTTTGTTACTTTATTTCCAATGTTTATCATTGTAGAAATCCAAGAACATGTAGTTGTTATATGTGCTTCGGATGATAAAAACAAACCAAATGTATTGGTTTATGTATTAGAGTTGTTTCCAAACATTATCTATGGGTTGTGTTGGAAATGGGATGCATTTAATGCAAAACCATAGTATTTGAAGTGCCTCGCCGAGTCACCTCCAACTCAAGACCAAGTTCCTCGGCAAAATGGTTGGACTCTCCGAGTGGACACCCCTCAACTCACCGAGACACCATCAGTTTCGGTCTAAAGAAAAAGACTTGGATTCAAATATAAATCTCGTAACAAATATATTATACCCAAAACACAAAAGGCAACTTAATGTCCTGGATGATCAGGAATTAAGCTTTCGGTTTAAAGAACACAAACCTGATTGATGGATTTTGATTACCAATCGCTGAACCAAACCTGGGGACAATGATTGCCTCTACTACAATACTGCACAAAGACCACAACTTCTGCTGTGGCTAAACAAGGTTGAAAACTAATAGATATTGATTGAGCTCAATTAATTCCCACAAAACCTAACTTCAAAAGTGACCCCCTTATGTTAAGGCAAGTCAAAGAGCATTCAAGAATCACATTCTTGACTCTTGAAGTCTTATGCATTATTTTCCAAGAATCAAATAAACCTCGTTCAGTCATTTGTTGAAACGGTCAGATCATATTTTAATAACTATAAGAGAAAATGCGAGCAGCTCACTCAACACATTATGTTTAGATACTAGGTGTTCAAGAATTATCCGAAACAACCACAATATTATTATGGTTAACATTCTAATCACAACTCAGCAACAATCTTGCCCTCCACGCGTTACCACTAATGATCGTAAGGATATTCAGAATCATTTTCAGACACTTTGAAGTGCTGAGGTCGTTCACCAAAGCAGTGCAGATTCCACATCCGAAAGTATGACCTTTCCAGATTTTTCACCTACAAATTCACAACATCCCCATAGAAACACATGAATCTCATGATCAGTGCTGTAGACTCTAATGTTAAATACTTTGAATGAGATAAGATGTGAAACAATGCCATTGAATACGTTCGTCTTCGATAATCAATAAAAAACAACCTGGACTTCAATTTGAGGACTGTTTTTTCTAAGAGGAACCATTAGCATTGTTATTTGATGTCTCCAAAAACAAATGTCATCACATTAGCTTACCCAGCGGGAGGTATCAAACAGAGGACAATCAAGGCGCGATGACTTGAGTTTGTTTGTCAGATCTTGAAGTTTCGGCCGGTTTATAGCTAAATACACTGCCCGATCTTCATACTCCTTCAAACTTCATAGTAGAAATAACATCAAGGTCAATTGTCATTAAGTGAAACAAGTAGGAAGTAAATTGAAAGCTGTAGGCAATTACACTTGCACAGCTATGTGGTGAAGGAAATGCACAAAGAAAGAATACGACTGGTAGCAAGTTCTAACCCATCAATTAAAACATGTATGATGACTGATGAGCACTCAAAATTCATAATTGCTTCACTGTTTGGTTTAATGATTGGCCACTAACCTGTTGACAATCATCTCCTCACCAACTCCGGTAGACAGGCAGAGTGAACCAGCAACTCTAGTCGCCATTTTCTCAAGAGGAAGAGTCACCATTGGGAGACCAGCCCAAAGAACATCTGTGCCGGTTGTATGCGCATTGTATAAAGGCCTGCTCAAAGAAAATACAGAGATCCAACGACCAATCAAACTAGATAAGAACTAGATTCAACGACAAATCAAGTAATCATCTCGAAACATAGGTATGGACAGCATACGTGTCAAGGAAAAGATCTGCCAAAGAACTGCGCCTTATGTGTTCATTCTTCATAACAGCATCAGTGAAAATGATCTGGTCTGGCTGAACACCCTGGGCGGCGGCATCTACAAAAGCAATCATGATGTAGCTTAGTCATGACCCCAAAACTAACACTTCTAATAACACACAAAGACGTCATCAAGCGAACACAAAAAACAAAGAGAACGCACAAAAGAAAGGTAAAGAAATAGGCACAGAAGTTTCAACAAACAGAAAAGGCCACATACAGGCACGAAGTCTCCTTTCACCAGCAGCTGGAAATCTCAGAAGCCAAAGTGCACTATTGGGAACTCGCTTTAAAATTTTGCACCTGAAACATCAAGGAAGATGATGAAAGCACTATAATGTCTTTAAATTAAGTGACAACTGCAGAAAACAACAAACCCACATCTTACCAAGTCATAAAAATTTCTGGATCTATCTTGTAAAGTTGATTAAAGCAAGCAAATATGAATTTGTTTTTTGGCAAACCATATGCTGACCGCTTTGGCTGACAATTAATATCCAGTACGTCAAGATTTTTCTAAATCCAAACGATAACAAGATTAATTGTTAGAGTAAGAAAACACGCTCATGGAAATGACCAATCTATATGAATATTTAAAGTCTGATGCAACGAGAAGGCTACCTGTCTATAGTCATTCACGAAGTAACAATGGGGGAGATGCACTAACTTCTCAGAGTAAATATGAGCAAACCGAATTGGAGAGACAAACTGCCATAACAATCTAGACATCTCAGTGCCACCAGCAATGAGTTAAGAAAAAGGGAGGGGAGAGAAGAACACAAAAACTCTCATACCTCATCAGTGACAATATATTGTATGTAGCTAGCACCGCTAGTACCAGGGAATCCCATATATGACACCTGAATGGGAGCAGGCTGCAGAGCAAAGATTTCATTTCTAGCTCCCTGAAATATTCGTGTAAAAGTTTAAGATCACTGGAGGGTCCTAGCAGCTAAATAAGGTTCAACATATCATAAGAAGCACCAAATATCCAAATTAGAGTAACCATAAGGTAAAACACAAAATGGATTTACAAACCAACAAAAAGTAAAAAAAAACATAGAAAACCTTGTTGGAAATTGGAATTATAATAATCTTTTAAAGAGATTTAAGTTAGCACTTCCATATAACCATAGAGCATGTGACCCTATGAAATTCCACTCAAAAACACTAGCATAAAGCCATGTAAACAGCAAATGTGCTCAATAATGACCCATGACTAAGATGTAACAAACCACGACCAAGAAATTAACAGATCTCTTTATTTTATATGAAGCTAACTACAAACTGACGAGCTGATGATTCATTTTAATTGTACCTTGGTATAACCATTGAGATTGATGAGTATTTGTATCTGATCCTCGTTTATCAGCCTTGCAATCATATCAGAAGTCATTGCTGACACGTCCTTAAAATGTTCTGCTTCTGACTGAATACGGAGCCTCCATTCACTCCCATCACTTGGACTCAAAGCATAACAGATGACCTAATTTCAAACACGTTTTGTCTCAAACTAGAACTGAAGGAGATTTAAGATGAAAATAGAGAACATGCTAGACCAGCAAACCTCAATGTTCTCTCTGTTATGCATGCCAAATACTGATCCCATCAAATGTGACATTGGATGATTTCCAAAATCACTGCTGACATATCTACAAGTAGCAACGGTGTTACAGTAAGCCATACTTATTTTTAAATCTGCATATCAAGAGATAAAAAATTAAAGCATATATATTTACCCGATTTTCAGTCGGTTATTACCCCCTTTACTCTTTATTGGCAATGGAAGAGGATGGTTGAAAGTATCAAGAAGAAACCGGCTTGCGATTACAGAACAGTGTGCAGCATACTTGCAACTACAAATATGAAAAAAAGAAAAGAACCTAATTAGCATTTTATGTATGAAACTATCTTACAATTCCAATTCGCATATACTACACATATACCTGATTTCAAGTGCCAGCATTGGATTAAGGGGATATGCTAGTGCATGAAAAGGTTGCACACTAGGAACAACCGATATCTGGAGAAAATCATTAGTGCATTAGAACTGCAAATCTGCGATAAGAGGATTAAAAAGATAAAAATTAAGAGGTTGACTAATTATAAGCAGATAGTGGCATTGCCTCAATTTGTCTCTGAAGTATGCTTTCAACTTTAATTAGCATACTATTCCTAGCATCCCAGTCACACACACTCTGGTAACCAAAAAGAAAAAGAACAAAAGTCAGAAAACGTTCCATTATAACAGACTAGAAAGACAAATCAGTTTACGATCCCAAAACTCAAAAGACAAGCTAATATCTCAAATAGAAGGTCAACTTTATGGGCCCGTATACATCCAGAATACATTTCCACATCAAGAAAAATGGATTACATGTGAACTATACCCTACGCCTACGTAAAAAGACTGCAACAATTCTAATCACAATAAGAGTTCAACCTTCAGAGTTTGCAAGTCATTGAAGTCATTAGCTATCGCCAAAGGTCTTCAGCTGAGAACAACTTTTTAAGATGTTCTCCATGTCTCAAAAACACTGGTCAGTCCAATAATGTTTCAATGGGTAACCTAGCACACTAAGGTAATACTAATTTTTTACAAGCCTAAAACACTAACTTAAAAAATAGAACTTCTTGGATTGTGGACTTTGGTGCGTGATCATATGATCAGCAATTATCACATGTTTTCAACATATGTTCCTTGTGCTGGCAATATCAGAGTAAAGATTGCAGATGGATCCTTGTCCGCTGTCTTTCATGTTCCTAAGTTATCTTGCAATTTGTTATCTATTAGCAAGCTCACAAAATATTCTAATTGCTCAGCTAAGTTTGTTCCCTCATCCTGTATTTTTCAGGATTTGTCATCGGGGAAGATGATTGGCAGTGCTAGAGAATATGAAGGCATCTACTATTTTGACTACGGCGAGTAGACCGCAGCAAACTGCAATCGGTGATTCTGCATTATCTTTAGAGATGATGAAATGATGTTATGACACTATAGAATGGGTCATCCAAAATTTCAGTACATGAAGCATTTATTTCCTTCTATTGATGTTAATAAAATCACTCCTTTCCAATGTGAAATCTGTCAACTTGCTAAATATCAACGCTCCTTAAAAAAATCTAAATACCAACCATCCATACCATTCAGCTTGATTCACAGTGATGTGTGGGGTCCTTTCGTACTCACACAAAATCATACAAAATGATTTGCACTTTCATAGACGATCACACTCGGGTCTGTTGGGTCTATCACTTGAAAGACAAAACTAGGGATGAGCTTGGGACTAGTACCGTACCGACACTTCCCGAATCCCGATTTCCCGACTCCCGAATTAGACGAAAATATGATACCGAGTACCGTACCAAGTTGTGATATTCGGGATCGGTACTAGTACCGTATTCGGTGCCGGGAAACCGGTACTAGTCCCGTTTGGTACCATTGTTCGATATACAACATATAATACATGACGAACAATACTAAAAAAATTGGTAACAGTTCTTATACCAATTAGTAACAATTTTTATAGTGTGATAAATGTTAAAATTAAAAATTAAACACAAAAAACCCATAGTAAAAAATTAGCAACGGTTTTATCTAACTGATGTCAGTTTGATAAGTGTTAATAATTGTTTGCCAATAATGATGAATGAGAAATTGGGATTTAAAATGGGTTTTGCATATAATTAGGAGTTAGGAAATGATATGGACTAAACTAAAATTTTTTAAAACATGACAATTTATATCCCCGATTTGGTACCGGAAATTCCCGAATTAAACTAGTCCTGACTCCCGTTTTCCCGACTCCCATTTTAAGTCATATATGGATCCCGAGTACTGTACCATCTTCGGCTAATCGGTACCGGTACCGGGACGGGTTCGGGACGGTACCGGTACAGGATTGGAAAAATGGGATTTTTGATCATCCCTAGACAGAACTGAGGTTCATGAAGTGTTTATGCACTTCTACTCTATGATTCAAACACAATTCCCAATAAAAAATCAGATGTTGCGTACTGACAACGGGACTGAGTATTTCAATACTGCCCTAGGAGATCTCCTAAGGAAACACAGTATAGTTCATCAAAGTCCATGTATTGACACTCCCCAACAAAATGATGTTGTTGAACAAAAAACCAGACACCTACTTGAGGTTGCCCGAGCATCGATGTTTAAAGCCAATATATATGCCAAGAATGTTTCTCGAGATGCCATCTTAACTGCTGCCTACCTTATAAATAGAATGCCTACTCGTGTCCTATCATTTGAAACTCCTCTCAACACTCTCAAAAGGGTCCTTCCCACTTCCACAACTACCCTCGACCATTACTCCTAAAGTGTTTGGTTGTACAACATTTGTTCACATCCAGTCTCAAAACCGAAACAAACTAGATTCTCAAGCAACCAAGTGTGTCTTCATTGGCTATTCTCCTACACAAAAGGGCTACAATTTCTTTGATCCTTCCACAGGAAAGGTATTTGTTAGCATCCATCTTACATTCATTGAAAACACACCATTCTTTCCAAAAACTTCTCTTCACTCGGAGAACTCAAATGAAGATCGTTTCATGGATTTTGAACTTATGTTACCTTTTAATTCTCAACCAAACACCACCCATTCCTCTCATTTTAACGTGCCATATACAGAAGGACACTTGACCATAGGGGAGATGTGGAAACACAACCAATTAGGGAGCCACCGGTCTACTCGAGAAGATTGAAATCAAAATGGCAAGATAACCTCACTTCCGAGGCACAAAAAAGAATCTGACCCGGTGAAAAGCATGAACAACCAAGTCTCCCACAAAAAAAGGTACCTCTGATGTCCCTGTTTTTTCTGACGGTGACCTTCTTGAAGCTCACAGAGAAAAACCTTGATCGTGGCACACTTCACCCCATTTCAAAGTTTGTGTCAACAGTTTCAAAGTTTGTATCAACAGCAAAACTTGCAACCTTGATAGGATAGAAATACCAAAGGATGTATTAGTCACACAAACGATCTAAGAACACAAGATTTACGTGGTTCCGTCTAAACTGACCTATGTCCACGGGGGCAACTAGGCTTTATATATTCTCAGTGATAAATGATTACAAGTACAAGGATAAATATTTAAAAATCTAAAATACAAATTAATATATCCAAATACATATTAAAGATAAATATATCACAAACTAAATGTATCCGGAATTATTTTACTCAAAACGACTAAAAAAAGATTAAAAAAATTAAAATATATAAAATATTAATTCATAAATCTATAATATCAAGATAAAACTAAAAAATATACTTTAGAATAATAATAAACACTCAATATTGTGTAAATAATCAATACAAAAGATATATAAAATTTTCTAAATTTTTTTTGGATTTTCGGATATCCGAAAATTTGGAATTTTAGGCCTTGTTTGTTTTTAGTTAAGAAGGTCTTAATAACCTCTGAAGTCTAAAATTCAGATCTATAAAGAAATAAGATTGTTTGTTTAGAATAAGAGTTTAGAGGTTACAAACTCTAGATTTACCTCTTAAAATTAAGAGGTTAAGTTTTGGCTTAAAAAAAATTAAGAGTATAAATGTATAATTTCTCTCTCCTGCATACAAGTTACAACCCTAATTCTAATTTAAAAAGATTTAGCATATTAATTATTTTATTTCAATTTTATTTATTTAAATTAATTAATTATAATATATAACTTATTAGATATAATATTTTTCATATGTTTCATATTACGAAACAAACAATCTTAAGACTATCTCTTAATTTCAGATTTCGGATCTTAAGACCACATCTTAATTTCAGATGTGGTTTTCAGACTTCAGACATTTAACCTCTTAAATAACAAATACCACCTTACTATCCGAATCCGAAATTTCGGATAGTTTTGGATCAAATTTTCAGGTTTTTATTTCAGATGCTCGGGTTCAGATTTTTATGAATGCCCCTAAGAGTACCCCTCTTTTTACCTCTGGCGATCACAAGATTCCTTTTGACAACCTTCCATTAACCTCCACTAAAAGTAATGACATATCCTACCTGATAAAATTAACATCTTCTTGAGACTAGGAATGACCCGAGCATCCTTCATTGTCCAAGTGGTGCCCAATGAAATCTTTAAATCCATGTCACCCATCCTTGTGATATTAAGAGAGTTATTGTTAGCCCCAAACAAACTATACTGAAGTTACCTGTTCGTAGATTCTTCTATCGCCTTTGTGCTTATCGTAACATGAAAAGATGCATCAAAATTCATTTTCCATGACCCCGTCAAGTTCTCAACACAGCAGATAAGGGCATCATTTGAATAGCCAATTGCTGCATTCACCTCCGTCCTTTCAGATGGCTTAGGGCACTAATTTCTGAAATGCTTAGTTTCTTTGCAGTTCCAACATTGAATATCTTTTCTCGGTTTTGACTGGCTCCTGTTTATAGACTTTGATATGCCTGTGCCATTACCCCTCTCTTTCTTTCTACCTCTCCCTTCGATACTCAACAAAGCACTCGAAAATTCCCCAGAACTCCTTATATCATCTCCTAGGATGAAATCACGAATCCAATCAAAAGTGAATTTAGTGGTTAGAGTTGAACCACTAACAGTCACATGTGACTACTCATGACCAACTATCCGGTAATGAGGATAACAAGAGCAAAGCTTGGACTTCATCTTCAAACTTGATATCAACAGATAACAAACGAGATATGATAGCATTAAACTCATTAATATGCAAGGTAACAGACGCACGTTCTTTCATTTTAGTGTTCACTAGTTGTCTCATCATAAATACCTTGTTAGAAGCCTTAGAAGCAGACGACTTCTCATACATATTAGACGACTTCTCATACATATTAGACATGGTTGTCATCAACCCTTACGCAACAGTCTGCTTCACAATGTTAAAAGCAACATTCTTTAATAGCATGAATCTGATAACAACTAGGGCTTTTCTATCTAAGGCAACTCACTCTTTGTCTTTCATGTCCTTGGGTTTTGTTCCGATCACACGCAAATCCTCAATTAGGGATGGCAATGGGGCGGGGCGGGGCGGGGATCTCAGTTCTCATCCCCATCCCCGCTTCATAATCCTCTCCCCCATCCCCGGCCCCATCCCCGTCGGGGAATGAGTTTCTATTCCCATCCCCGTCCCAATCGAGGATCGAAGATCCCCGTCGGGGATTCGGGTTTGACAAGTTCCTAAAAGATTATTTAAGTTTAAACTATAAATACTAATTTAGTAGAAAAATATATGTAAATAAACACTAAAAAAATTTATTCAAACATATTTGAGGATTTACATATATATTGTATAATTTGTAATAAAACTAAAACAAAGAAATGGATGCAAAACATTTATAAAACCAATAAAATGAAAAATAACAATAGTATTTTAAACTATAGTAAAGTCATATACAATGATATTTAATATATTATATAAAATGTAATGAATCATTTACATTGTAAAGTTATATATATATATATATATATATATATATATATATATATATATATATATATATATATATATATATATATATATATATAATAATTTATATTAAAACATAATTTATAACCGGGGTCGGGGTCGGGGTCGGGGTCGGGGATTAAAGTGTCTCCCATCCCCGCCCCATCCCCATTATTTCAAATCGAATCCCGGGGTCGAGTTACGAGTTCCCCGTCGGGGTTGGGTTTTTTTGCCATGCCTATCCTCAATCTGCATCTTCCACCATCCACAGTCTTGCTCATCAAACTTTTCAATCCTACTTTTCTCATCGTTGGCCATTATCTCATCGTTGGCCACAAACTTTTTTGTCTCGAGTGAGAACAAATAAAAAAAACAAGGCATGATTACTTTTGAAACCAAGGCATGATTACTAATTGTTTTTTTTATTTGTTTTCAAAAGTAATTGCAACCAAGGCATGATTACTTTTGAAAACAAATAAAAAAAACAATTAGTTTTAATATATTTTTTATTTTTTCAATTATTTTTATAAAATTTTCATAGAATTTGTTCTCTTCTGAGTTTTGGCAGTAGGGTTCATCTTTGGGTTCCCTTACTGATTTGTTTTCTTTTATATTGTGAATTCCAGCAGTTCTTCTTGTTATTAGCTTCCTTTTCTAGTTATTGTGTTTTAGTTTCTATCAATCAGTTCCGTTGCCGGAAAACCTCGAAATGGAGAATTCAGAAACCCATTTGATTTTATGTGTTGAAGCACAAGATGTGAAAATCCAGAACCTCTCCCATCAGGTACGGGATCTCTCAGCTACTGTTCATGCCATGAAGGAGAAATTACTCTGGAATTTGCCAAAGAAATTGGAGAAGTTGATGATGGAGCACAACTTCATCAGCAGTAACCACCTCCTCGATGGATCCCTCTTCTCTTTCAACCAATCATTTGAGAAGATGGTGAACAATAACCTGGATCATCAAGGGACGTCAAATCCAGATCCTGAAGTTTGTGCAACCAAGGACCTTGAATCACATCCTGAAACAAATCCTTTGGATAGCAGAACTCACGATTACGGGCTGCCTGATTTTGAAGCATTGTCAACCCTAATTCCTGATGAAAATAAAGAGCTGATTGGTAAGATTTTATGTGTGTTGAAGAATAGCATATGTGATTGCATACGAACCTTGGATGCTCCTACTTGTGATGATGTTATGAATTCTGCTCGCACTGAGAATATCGCTCCTGGAGTCCATGGAAGAAAGACCAGAATCATTGAGCCCACTTACATGCAATCAGCAGGTATGTATTTCGGATCTAACACACTAGGATATAGTTTGGCCCAATCATGGAAAATTAGCCCAAAAGAAATAGGCATAGGCCCAGGGCTTGGTAGATCTCAGCAATTTAAATGCTCAGTTATGCAGTCAAATAAAGCTATTAATCAAGCTGGCCCAACTGGCCAAACTCTAAGCGGGTTACCAGCCATGATTCTGATTTGCAACAGTGCCACACACAATTATCGGTCAAAAGGTTAGCAATATTCTTGGGACTAGATATCGACCATTCCTATAGTTCTCCTTCTCCATCGAAGGTGAAAGTTCGTGTGTTTGAGATAACCGTTTCACGTGAATGGATCACAAAGCCATATTTCCAAGAGGGCAGTATCGACGAGTACGTTGAAGGTGTTGAAGCCTTATCTGCCATTGTTAGATATCAGTAACGGGCATGTTCTTGTGTGGCCTTGTAAGCAACTTAAAATATTGGGTTATGGCTCACCATTCTGTTACGTGGAATCGAATGACGGATCTAGCACATCAAGCTGCTACAGCTACAGCCATTCAAGGAGATGGAACGAACGAAAGGGGCAAAACGTTATTCATAATTGAGACTAGTTCCAGAGGCGCTTATGGTCAAATAGACATAGCCCAACGAATTACTAAGCAAGGATGGGATGATCTAAGCAAGCAGGGATTTTGTTTTGGTTCACAATTGAAGTATTCTCTTCAAAAGAAGTACGCCACGTTGCAATTTCGAAAAATTTTGCTAACTGCTAGTGAGAAGTTGTTTGGCAGGGATGAGAAGATCTAGTTGGTTGAGGAGCAACCTGAAGAGGTACAACAGATGGAACATATGTAATGTTCGACTTCTATGAGTTCACGTCATACTCGTCTCCTTCCCTGATTACACTTAAATCAGCATGGAACTTACAAGATGATTGTCTCTCATCAAAATATGGTCATTTAGTTCCCTTAAAGAACCTGTTTTTTGCTCAAACCCTTGCTGAAACTTTTCTAAGGGAGGTTATTCGTGTACCTGGAATACCAAAATCGATGTTAATTAATCTGCATCCTTTGTTCTTAAGCACATTCTGGAGGGATATTTTTCATTGCAGACCAACATGCTAAAGTTTGATCCTCCTTCCTACCCTGATGGCCAAGTTGAGGTAGTCAATAACAACCTTGAAACCTACCTACGTTGTTTCACTACTCACATGGCTTCCGAGCATGGAAAACAGATCCGACTATGGCTTATTGCATGGAAAAATGACAATGTTGGTAAAAAAAAACTATTTGCGAGGATGCTTATACAAATCAAAGTCAGATTTCAAGCTCCAGGCTTGAGGACAAGCCTGTTCTTTATGGGGTCGGTATTGATAGAGAACGTGACATGGATCAGGATCCAATGGGCCCAATAAATATATATAACTAATGTTGGTGGAATAGTTAAAATAATGGGCCTGGACATATGGATGAGTGAGTTGTTAGACTACTATATAACTTGCGTTAGTGGGGAGGTGAGGGGTAGGAAGAAAGAGGAATCGGCTGTAAGGCTTGGGCAGAGAGAATTTGTTCTCTTATGAGTTTTGGCAGTATGGTTCACCATCTTTGGGTTCCCATACTGATTTGTTTTCTTTTATGTTGTGAATTCCAGCAATTCTTCTTGTTATTAGCTTCCTTTTCTAGTTATTGTGTTTTAGTCTCTATCAGGGGACGATAAGTTAGTATGTAGACTACAGAAATCACTCTATGGGCTTAAACAATCTCCGAGAGCATGGTTTGACATGTTTGCTAAGGTAATGAAGGATAAAGGCTACACCCAAAGTCACTAAAATCATACTATGTTTTGAAGATCCAAGACGGAAATAAGACAATCCTCATAGTTTATGTGGATGATATAATCCTTACGGGGGTGACAATCTAATAGAAATGGAGAGGTTGAAAAATAGTCTTTCTGCAGAATTTGAAGTAAAAGATTCGGAAATGAAGTATTTTCTGGGCATGGAAGTTGCAAGAACAAAGAAAGAAATTTGTGTTACCAAAAGAAAATACATCCTGGATCTTCTCAAGGATACAGGAATGCTAGGATGCAAACCAAGTGACACCCCAATTGAAGTTGGGTAGAAAGATGTGGATGATGGAAAGATTGTCGATAAGGAGTAAGGACCAATATCAAAGGTTAGTGGACTTGTCCCATACAAGACCTGATATTGTGTTTGTAATAAGTATGGTTAGGCAACACATGCACTCACCAAGAGCAGCTCACATGGAAGCAGCTTATAGGATACTTCGTTATCACCTGGAAAGGGGTTATACTTCAAAAAAGGTGATTGAAAGGCATAAAAACCTATACAGATGCAGATTGAGCAGGGTGAATTGAGGATAGGAGATCTACTTCTAAATTGCACGTTTCTATGGGGTAATCTCGTGATATGTCGGAGCAAGAAACAGGATATGGTAGCTAGAAGCAGTGCCGAAGCAGAGTTTAGAGCAGTAGTTCTTGGGATTTGGGAATGTATGTAGATTGAATAAGTTTATGCGAAATATGTCACTGCCATGGAAAAAAGTTATAATATCAAAGGCATACCAACCCAAGCCTCAATCTAAATATATTACATTCAATGATATACCTGTAATGTGTATAGCAGATTACAAATTGCTTCCGGAAAATCAGGACATATTGCCAATGCTTGTCGATAGCATTTAATAGCTGCTTCCATAAGTCCACTACATATTACAAATTGAAGTGTTCAAATTACTCCCAAAATGAACATGACCAAATTAAAAATGTTTAACCACTCTGAATAAACTCAAAATACCTGTCTTTATAAGCTGAAGCCAGATTTGCATGAGCTTCAGCCATGTTTGGGCATATGACAATAGCATGTAAGTAGTCATCAATTGCTTCATCATATCTCCCAATCTTCTTGTAAGTGTTTCCACGATTAACAAGACCATCAGCCGCATGAGGATCAATGTGTAGGAGTTCATTATAGCAAGATATAGCATCATCATAATTACCCTGTATGTCACATCAGCTATTTACTGTCAACTATCACACAATCTTTTGAACGTCGCATGGAAATATAGAATATCTGGAATAGGTGTCACGTTCCATATGTAACCATATCTGGTAGCATGAAGTGCTCAAACCAAAATCAGAATGGAATCTGTCCATACAGAGACCGAGAGATATCGAAGAGGAAGAGTACGAGAGATTCTGCTACCTGATGCCTGTATATTAGCGCCAGATTGTTGTAAGGGGCAGATAATCCTGTTGTTACAGTTATAGTTGACTTGTAACATTCTGCAGCAACAGTCATCATATTCCTGAGTATCAAAAACTTCTCTCTTTAGCTTTACAATATCAAGAAGATATTATACTACTTCCACTTCTGAATTGTGTATCATAAATAAGCCTATGTGTAAAAAACATACCTTTCCATGTATATGTTTCCGATATTAGTGAGAGCCTGAGGATGGCTAGGTTGCAAAGAAAGGCATTGCTGCATTGCAAATAGAATTCTGATTACAATTAAACCAATTAAATAGTTTCAAAGAAAATTAAATGTAAACAAATAGGATAATCTACACGGTAGCAATAAATAGCTTCTTCAACTTTGCCAGCATCCTTAAGTGCAATTCCCTAGCATACATAACATTGTCAGAAACATAAGCAAACAAAGAATAAAGGCAGAGGTTAGTTCTCAAATGACCATTCAACCGAAAGATGAACAAAATTAGTTTAGATAAAGAGACTAAACAAACTTGCCAGATTATTATATGCTTCCAAAAATCCAGCATCACAAGAGATAGCATGCTTATAATGGTTAATTGCCATCTCCAAGTTACCTTGCTTATAGTATATGCTAGCTAAATTCCCTGAACAATGTAAAAGCACAACAGAGAATGACTTGCTTTATATCTACAATATTTAAAAAGAAAAGTGTGAACCTAAATATAATGCAAAAATGAAATAAGTTATATTACATAATGAAGTGCCCATAAGCAACTAAGCAGCTGGCTTACTCTATCACTACCTCATATGACTACAAAAGAGTAAAGAAGCTTTTGTCAAGTTATTCAAGCTCAAACTTAAGGCATTCAACTCCAGCATTATCTTAGAGTTTGAGCTCAAGTACAAAAAATGAGCTCATAATATAATAACAATTTGAGCTCGAGCTTATAAGAACTTGAATTCTTTTTTAGTTTTTTCAAGACCTGTGTATGTGTTAATAGTTTTTTTATTGAACTCTAATCAAATTCATTTATGGGGCATAGTTCTTGTATATATTTTTGAGCTATTCGAGATTATCCTATCAAACATAGTTTTAATATCTACTTTCGAGCTCTCAAGGAGTCAAGGTAAGCCCAAATGTTACTCAAGCCTTCATCAAGAAGACTCACCAAGCTATCATGTCGAGTTCTAGCTTAGCCTGAGACCTTCAAGTTGAGCTCAAGATCAGTTTGACTCATTTGCAGCTATGTGATAAATCCATCAAAAGAAGTAAAAGATAGAAGCCAATGAACTAAGATTGCCACATACCAGTAGAAAGCTGAATTTCTGATTATCGATCCTAAGAGCAAGGCTATAATTCACAAACATACTAATGGACATGCACAACCAAGTAACCAAACCATATAGTTTGCTCATGTAAAATATAGAAACAACCTATATAATATTACTCACCTAAAGCCATGGCATAGTCAGGTTGAGAAAGAAGAGCATGCTGATAACATCCAATAGCTTCTTGAAACATTCCCAACACCTATAAAGTGCAAAGCAAACCTATTTTACCAAAATTTGTCCTAGCATTTAGATCCACCGAGCAATGACAGGAGAACCACAGAGGTTTTACCTTGTATGCATTTCCCAAGTTCAAATAGGCATCCAATAAAGTTGGTTTGAGCTTCACTGCTACCTGCAATGTGGAAGGCCAGCATTGAGTGTAAATCCAACTAAAGAATACATGACATACAAACATAAATTTTGGTAGATGAATAATCAAACTAAATACATCATCCTTTGTACAGATTGGGGCATTCTATAAGCAGCCAGATTAAGTATTCGATCATTCTTGACATGGTGATAAGCTAGAATAACCAATCATTAGAAGCATAAAAAGGATTTAGGCACCTTGTAATAGAGAAGTGCTCTAACAGGATCACACGAATCCAGAAAGAGTCCCGCAACGTTGGACCAAGCAATGGCAAAAGTAGGTTGAATTTGGAGTGCCTCCAAATAGCAATTGAATGCCTGTCCAAAAAATACTTCTCAACATATAGCAGGAGCTACAAAATGACTCGTTTTATCTTGACAAGAAAATCATGATGGCAGTTCCACTTTACATATCTCAGAACATCACGTAAAGACAACTTATTTCCACTATGGGACCTGGATCACTGTAAGCCACTGAGATTCAAATGACAAAGTGATCAGGAATGTTTGAGGCTAATGAACACCAAACATAAACCGACATTGCAAGTTGATTACCACACGTTATTTTTTCCCCTTCCATTTTGTTTGTTTAATAGTCGCATAGTTCGCGGAACGCTTCGGTACAGGAACGGTTCGCTAGGTCTCCAAAATTCAGTACGCTAGGGGGTAGGCTCATTCCGGATCGTTCCGGTACGATGTACATATAATACGGTATGAACATACAAAATACTAATATAAAATTATAAATATTAAAAAAATAAAAAAAAACCATACAAAATATAATATAAATTATAAATATTTGAAAGAGATAATCCAATATTTCAATATTTAAAGGAGAAAGGGTATTGTGAGAAGAAGTATCCTATCTCGTGAAAAATCAGAGATTTCTTCCAATTGGGTCTCGCCGTTTCATGAATTGCAGTCTCATAAAAAATCAGCGATTTCTTCCAATTGTGTCTCGTCGTTTCATGAATTCCGAAACGCCATAGCCATTCCTGCTGTTGACGTGTCTCGCCGTTTCATGAGCTGTGTAATGTCTCATGAAAAATCAGCGGTTTCTTCCAATGGGGCTCAGCCCAATCATAAATTGAGCTCGATCCAGGCCCTTGATACAGAACGACAACAGCCCGTACCAAAGAGTGATCCCAGAAGTGTTTGGTATGCAAACATACCGCGAGTCGGTACGAAATGATTGGAACGAAATTTGTGGCCAGATGAGTTGTTTGCTTGGGTTGTGTGTGTGTGTTTGTGTTCTTTTTTTATGGATAAATTCATATGTAAATATTAATGGATGACGAGCATATCGAACTAGATTATGTTTATGACATAATAGTCAACGAAACAATGGAGTAATGAGATAACTGAAGTACTGAACACGTGCATCAAGTTTGCTTACATTTTGCACTAATCCTTGAGCTTTCATCAAGTTCCCAAGGTTGTTATGAGCATCAACCTGTAGATGTATACGATCAGAAAATATACACAACAAATAAGAAAATAGAGATGGATAAAGTTCTGACCAAATGAGGGTTCAATGAAAGAGCCTGGAGGTAGCATCGAGCAGCTTCAATTAGCCTTCCTTTCTGCATGTATGCATTTCCCAAGTTTGACCAGGCATCAGCAAAATTGGGACGAAGCTGCATGAATCATACTTGAGGTGAATGGGAGCAACTGAAAGTAGGTGGAACAATGCTTCACTAGACCAATAATATATGCTTGCAAGCTGAACCCATCATGTGGCTCTATGACATCAAACATATGATGAGAACAATCATATCCCACCCCAACAGAAGGGGGGAAAAAGCATGGATGAAATAAACAACTAATAGCACCTACTATATTTTACCCATATAGTAAGATTTTTTTCCACGGGCAGAACTTGTATTTTATATTTTGTAAGAATAAAACTGCAGACTTAGATATGATTTGAATTTGTCAGATCTCAACGCCGGTAAATCATTATTCAGCATCGAAAATGAATAGGGCTTCCTCTCCCTCTCTCTAATAGCATGTATCCTACAGATTCTGAGGGAAAAAAGGTACAACCATGCAGTGACACAGAAAATCACAAATTATAATCCGAATCACAAACTGATCTTCCAGTAAAAAGCAATAGTTTTGTGGGCCAAGGTTTAGTTCATTTTTGTTTATTTGGTTACAATTTCTTCTAATTGGACTTTCAATTTTAAGAAATATAGTTCTGTAGTATCGAAATATTGATTGTTTTATCATTTCACAATAATTCCTTATAAAACAATGTCATTAGACATAATAAAGAAGAATGTTAAAGAATGATATACATGCACATATCACTTGGACAAATGTAGATATGATGTCTTGAGAGAGAAAAACCAAGTCTAGTTTAGAGTGCAATTTGAAAAGGCACGTGTGGAGATCAATGCATCCCTAAAAATTATCATAGACTACTTCGAGCAGCACTATTCAATACTGACCTCGCCCAACTTATGGGAATGAGGGTGTGGTAAACATCATTGGTTGTAGTTCCATGTGGTATGTTAATTAGTTGCCAGAACATCATAGACTTGGTGCAATGCATGTATATGTGTTATGCAAATGCTTTCTAACCATTTAAAATTACTAAACATGCCCTAGGACGCGAAAGAGGACTAATAAACGATATGAATACACCCAACCAAATGGAGTGAAAATGATATAAAACACTAGTCCACAAGAACTCAGTTTGAGATTAAATAACTATATTACTATTGTTTGCAATTTTTTCCCCAGCTTTTATGAGGATATGTCTCACTTTGTGCTCAGTCACATTAGCCGGATTCCTCAACCTATAATCGTCATACTAACTATGATTTCCAGATACCTTGCAGTAACTAAATAATCGTGGATAGCAGCATAATATTCCACCTTATCATGTTGAAGTTAAAAACTGATTCAACAGCATATCATTTATTAGAACAAATATAACTAAAATGCCCACTTACCTCGATTGCAACTAAATAATAGCGAATAGCAACATCAATATTCCCCTTTCCCTGAACATGAAAAAAATGCATTAAGCATATAAAGCTCTAACATTTATAAGAATGACCTAAAATTAAGTAACCAGTTATACCTTCCATGAATTTGCCATATTCCCGTAGCACTCAGCAAAATTGCGATCAATCCGCAGAGCTTCTCTATTCTTCAGAATGGACATGTCAAAGTTACGTAACTGAAATAACAGCAAACAAGCCTTCTGTGAGAACCATCCAAATGTTTAATCTAGAAAACAAGAAATCTACATGTATCACATACAACCAACCTGATAATATATTGCCCCCAGAAGAAGGAGATTATCTAATTGCATTGGGTTTCTGTCATAAACAGCCTTGCTAAAATGTAATGCCAGTCGAAAGTCTCCACACTTGTATTTCTGATGAGCAAGGGACATGAGCATATCTTCATCAGCTGTAACATGTAAACAGCATCTTCAGCTGCCCAGCCAAAAGGCACAAGAGGAAAGACAAATGCATGTCCCAAAAAGGCAAATGAAACAGTAATCAAGCCATCATCAGGTAATCGTCTCCCGGCAAAAAAACAACAAGCAAACATTTTAAAACAGGGGAAGGAAACAGATAGTGAGGGCCTTCCTATACAGCCACAAAGGGTCTAACATGTTATGTTAAAGGACCACCACAAGTTGAATGATCAAACTTTATCCCAATCTCAACTCACAAAGAAAAACATCCTCTTTAGCCAAACTGCTCACCCCTCCTTTGGCTTAGCACTGCCTGTCATATTCCTTTCTTTATCAACTGATCTCTAACCTTTGCACCAGAAGGGTTCACATTGCCCACAAGTTGGTCTCCTTGAAGTTGGGTAAGAGAGTCTAACATCTTGAAAGGTTTTTAACATACAAGGAAAATACACCATATGATGATCCACTACTATCACACAATCTGTCATCTCAATCACAAAACAGTAACTATAAATTGTGACTTCTGTAACTCTCAAGGTCCAAAACCATAAAATATGAGCTTGCAGATAACCACAAGTTGAAACATATTTACACAAAAGACAACGAGACCCCAGCCATCATGCTATAATCTAAACCATAAATATCAAAACAATTTCAAGTCCTTGCGACGGCATAAGATTGACGTTTGACGATGAAGTACCAATTTCCATTGACCACAAGAACAAAGATCCACGCTATTTGATCGACATTATTATGTGAAACCCTAGCAGCCTGCTGCAACAACAGATGTTGCTGCTGCTGTTGTTGCTGCTGCTGGAATTGTTTGTGGTTGTTAAACTTGTCATGGGCATGTATGGACAACATAATTGATCGGCCGCAGATATTTTTAAGAACAAGATCGTTGTCGCCCATTAAAATTCTTTGTTTTCAATAAAAAATCATGAAACATGATGATTATGAACTGTTTCATACAATTGGAGGATCAAAATCAAAGAATGATAATCCTCTCACTCTTCATTCATTGATGTGGTGCCTATTATAAAGTATTTACCATAAAATCCTTCCCACCCAAAGCCGGTCAATTATCAAATATATTTTACTGCTGGTAATCCTCAATCTTGATCGCCGAAATATCTGTCCACTCCACCGACTGGACCATGCCCAAATAAAAAATCAATTTGTTTTTAAATTGTCGTATTTATATCTTTTACCAAATTATAATTACAAAAATAAATTAAATAGAGTGATTTAGACAATCGTTGAATTTTCTATATGAAAATTACAAGTATGGGTTAAAATCGCTCATAGTTACAGCAGTTGCTTTTGCAAAGCAAAGAATGATTTCAATTTATTTTGGGTGGAACATAAAAAATACTGAGCATTTAAAGTATTTGATCATATAAATTAGTGAAGATGAACTTACAATATTGGGGGTTTTAAGAAACCCTTAGATTCTGAAATTAACAAACAACAAGACTACGCAATAATATAAATGGAGATGTTGATATAATTTTTTGTAATTAAAGATCTACTATTACCATAAACAGCTTGATCAAGATATCGTGTTGATCTTCTTATGATTGTGCTTAGTACAGCATACGTTGCTGTAACCATTCTGTCAGGTGCAATCGCCATCATCGCCGCTGTGGGAAGATCCTCCTCCATGAGATTTGAATTGTCCTTTGGTGCTTAATTTTTGCTGTCGTCCCTTATTCGCCCAATTTTTGATGCTATGAAGTATTCTTATATTGCTAGAAAATGAGGTTGAACATGATTTCAGTGAGGCATGAAGCATTAAAGATTAAAAAGTCATACAACTAATGAGTTTCACAAAAGTTCAAATAAGTTGCATGATTCTCTTGCTATGTTAATAATGACGACACGTCATCCCTTTGTCTGTTCCCAACAAACTTCTGCTTTTTCTATATTGTTATTGGTTAATTTTAATATTTGTTCTCAGTCAAATTTGCTTTGTGATACTTCAGTGAAATGAGTTATTAAACACTCGTGCGTTGCTGCAGGATCTAAAATATTAATTACAAATATAAATATAAGAAAACAAATGAATAAATATTTTTCAAACAATTCAAATAACAAAACCCAACTAAACCAGGATCGAATAGTGAAAATAGAATGCTGAAATAGTGATATATATTCAAGAAGCAAACCAAATGATACTATTAGTTAATTCCTATAATTGGTTTCCTAGATTTTGCAATGCTAAAATTACAAACCATGCCTAATTAAATCTTATATCGGAACCGGAATTGAATAATTTAATATTCATAACCATATTTCGAAATTCGGACGTTGATTAGGTTTAATTGCCAATTTAATTTGTTGGTTTTACGACCAAATCAAATAAAGTTGTAATGGTAATGTCTCCAATACATCGATTAGGGTTTGCCAACGTTATAATAGTAATGTTCAATATTAAATATGACCATATTTAATACAAAATCTGAATATTAATTAGTTATATTTTAATTATAAAGTTTTTTTCATACAATTAAACATAACATAAAAGTTTCAAAAGATAACTTCAAACATATGTATAATTAAAATCATAATTTTAAATATGTAAAAAGATTTTGTAATAGTAAATGTTAAAAGAGGACTAAACGAAAATTTATTAAAATAAAGGCGTTAAATAAAAGATAACACAAAGATAAGGGTTTATTATGAAAAGTTTAAAATTAAAAAGAAAAAGAAAAAAAAAAACAACCAATCATGGTTGGCCATGTGTCAAGTCTTCATTGGGCTAGCCCATATGATAATTGTATGTATATATAATTTGAAACAACCTTTTAAATTGTTTGTAATGTCCTGAATTTATAGCAACCTTAAAAAGTTCTAAGATAATTACAACACTTTCATTACAATGGACATCCTCAACTAGAAACTCAGGCATCTGATATAACATTTAACTGAAGAAAGTATCAAGATATATTGCTATGAATTTTAAAAGGTAGACATGTGAGTGGAAGGGAAAACTGAGTGAGAGGTCGCTAGTCTTTTGGGACATTGATTATATGTCATCAATGTTGTTGGTGATTTTGTATCACCATGTTATCTTAGTGTCATTGGATTTATATGGAAACCAATGGGATCTCGTTATCAGCAACTCACAAGTTTTTAAGGTGCGGAGCGCGCACTTGACGAAATTGACCTAGGTCTAGGCTCGTATCCATATGCAACCCCCTCGCGAGCTCTAGGGGCCAATGTTGTAGAAGTCGCTAGGCGATAGTCGACCGGCTGGCAGGGAACTAGCGATTAATCGGCTAGGCGGGGATTACTCGGGGAGTGGTCAGATTGAAATTTTTAGTATGTAAATTTCAGAATTATACATACAACATATTTATAAACATTCAAATATAATTATGATTATGCATAACACCTTAAAATAACTTTAATATCACAACCATAATTGTTAAAAACTTCAACTACTTCAAACATAAATCATAGTTCCTTGATGTTATAATTAGATTGAGGATCCCTAATCGTTTTGACCATATTGTTCAAGATGCGAGCACATAAATAGGGCACACCAGCAAGAGAGAAGAGAGAGTTCGATTGACAGCCTTCTTGCAAGAGAGAGATGAACGACGGGTTGAGTTGTCTGCATATGGATTTTACCCTAATTTAATTGGGCTCTCGGGTCCTTTCTTTTTTATTTCAGCATTTTTCATATAAAAAATTGTTGACTGTCTTTGACTTCGAGACCGCCTAGGCCGATTTTTTTACCGACTTTGACCGATTCCGCCAAGATAGGCCGATTATATGAAAATCGTAGCGTTGAGTGGCCACCTACCGCATAGGTGCCGATTAATCGGCCGCCTAGGCCAATTATTACAACACTGCTAGGGGTAGCGCCACTAGCGGGATCCAAGGGGCAGAGCCCTTAGCAGTGAACAAACTCAAATTAGTGGCTTGGTGTTGATGGCTGATGGTTGATGTTGATGTTGTACCAACTTCACAGCAGGTAGTGAGCTTCACAGCAGAAGCTGTTGTTGAAAGTACACTAAGGATTATGACCCCTTTCAATGCCGATTTTAAAGGCCTCATTAACTTCAACTGTTATAGTTGAAATCTGTTACAAATACAGATAAATTGGTTTCATTTTTAACATACTTAACAAATACAAAGTCTCATAGCATGTTTTTGAACATAGCTAAGTTCAAAAGTGTTTTCACTATTGTATTATCTCGGATTGGATTTCGTGCAATCCTAGGTTGGTTTTTGTAGCATCAAAATACTAATCACGGAAAATGATTGCACACGATTCAAGATATATCCATGCTTTATATACAACAAAACCCTAAAATCCCCACAAATGTCAGTGTCTCTTAAATAGTTAGATAACACCGTGAACATATGTATACTTATGGGAGCTAAGTGTTTATAACCAAGGATCTAGCGTGTGTGATGATGATTGTATGCCATTGTCATATGTCCTTATCCACAAGGAGAAGCCTCAACGAGAGACATTAAATGTATGTCATTAATGTCAACCATTTTTTATGAGCTCCTCCGGTCTTCAAATACCCCGATGACGAGGAACTAACTTCCGAGTTATCATTTGAATACTTCATTCTACAAAGCCAAAGAAATCTGAAGAAAGACCTCGACAAGCCCTATGTGGTGTTAGCGCCTTGGTTACCGACTGTGTTATAAAAAACGTGCCTCACGAGCCTCAGCCATCGACTACCAACTCTGCAGGGCTCTGCCCATCCTGGCCTTGTTGTGATGCCATGACAAGAGGTGCACCAAGGTAAGCACATCAGCCGAGGTTTATCGTGAGGCGAATTTCAACATCTAATACATTTTCATTAACCTAGAAAATAAAATGGGCTTTAAAAAAGCTTTTCTACATCGTACGCTCATCCAAGCAAAACCCTAATCACTTTCATTATATTCGAACTCTTCTTTCTATTCTAGCAGGAGCAAGGTCTAGGATCTATTCATTCGGTTTTCTTGCAACAAGTTTTTTTCTTCTCTTAGGTTATGTTATGCAATCTGAGATGGCGTTTGAGTTGTGAAATAAGCTTCGTATAAAGGAAGAAAAGGGGAAGGGGTCAGCCAGCCCTAATCCTAATTGTGTTGCCTTAATTAGGAGATTACCTGATTGATTTTTCTGTATATAATCCCATGTACTTGTAATCTTTCATTATCACCTCAAAAATAAGAAATCCTAGTTGCCGCCCTGGACGTAGGTCAGACCAAACCACGTAATATCGTTGTGTTCTTTCTTTTACTTTACGTTGTTTGCATGTGTATGTGTGTGTGATGAGATAAACCCTAACAGTTTGGTTCGCAAAATGTTTCTAAAGGAACTGGAATTGACAAGAATTAAAATAAAAATCTGAAGCATGTTTGGCTGGCAAAATTGGAACTGGAATCTAAATTCGTATTTTGTTTGGTTCATAAATTTGTCAAAGACTCAAAAGAATTGACTATCTATAACATATTTGATCTTGATTTTTTTTGTTTTCGTAAGTTAGTAGAAAGAAATGGTAAAAATCACAGTCACCAGCCTAGCCTAGGTGTTGGTGGTGACGACTATGGTGGTGGCGGTGGTAGGGGTAGTGGTGGCGGTGAAGGTGGCTGCTACTATAGAGAGTGGAGATTATGTTTTCAGGGATGCCAAAACATTTCAAGGGTAATATTGTAATCACAAACTTTTTCCTTGAAAAGCTTTCAATCCCGTTAATAGGTAGATGCAATGATCTTTTCCTTTGAGGAAGGGAAATTTTCAACTTTTGTAGGAATTCACTTCCTTTCATTATTTGAACCAAATAAATAAATTGGCAGGAATTGGATTGCAATTCACACCAATTACGATCGTTCCAACAAACCAAACGCCATCTGAGATAGAAATCTTTGCATAATTTAAGGTATTACAGTTTCTTATGTGTGTATTTTGTTCTCTTCATTTCTTATGCATGTATTTTGTTCAATTCGTTTCAAAGGTTTCTTATGTATGTATTTATTTTGTTCTGGAATCTGGACCCTACTTGTGGTATGACATGGTATGTATGTTGGTGTTTTAATTGGTAAATATAGTATTGATATGTTTTTTTAGTAAAGATGACATCAAACAACTTTTGAATGTTTTGCTTTAAAAGTAAGCCTTGCACTTCAGGCTTAGGACCCTTTTCTCATTGGTGCACCTTGTGCATTTTAAAACCAAGGCTACCGAGTTAGCTAGGTAAACCTTAGAAATCAGGTTTCGACAAATAACCTTACAGAGTTGCAGCCTTTAGAAGATTAAAGTCAAGATCAATATCGTGCTCAAAAGCTTTGCTAGGACGTTTTTTAACTACTTCCGGACAAGATTAAAAGTGTGTTGTTTTATTGTATTTTATTAGGTTAAAGTCATACATTAACAACCCACTTTTTAAAATTATTGACATGGTACAGTTACTTTTTTATTGTTTATATGGTACGTTTACTTTAGTTTTCAATTCCAATATGACCATATTTGTAATAGACTAAAGATACCAACTTTTCATACTAATAGAGCCTGGTTTTGCATGTATAATCGAGCTCAATTATGTAGAAATCATCATATTGGTACGGAAAACTGAAGTACACGTACCATATCATTAATTTTTAAAAGGTAGGTTGCTATTGTACAAGTTTAACCTTATTTTATTAGCTAAGTATCACTTATTCTGATTATTATACAATAAATGAAATCAAGTATCTTAGCTTTGAGCAACTTTCATCTCATATGCATTTATTAATTTACTCCGGTACAACCATACATGCCATCCAAACAAAAGTCATGTTTCGTAAGTTGGTGAAAGTATTAAATGCGCTACCCAAGCATAAATTCCCTCACCACCAACCAGAGTATATGTTCACACAATTGATCATTTAATAAACGAATTAATCTTTGAAAATTTTGTTGACAGTGTATTTACCCCCTTTACAACTATTGTTGTGTTTGTTGTTGCTCATTGCTTACATTATTCGTGTTGGTGTATGGTGTGTCAAGAGTAGCTGATTTCATAAAACACTTACGGGTCACACCGACGAGCACAACTGAGCACATGCAATCGAACTATTAACTATGGAATAAATGATATTGGATATTATTTATGGCACGAAATGATAATTGAGATTAAATATTACTGGGTAATTAATTATATCCCAAAGTACGGGAATTAAAAGTGCAATATTAGACATTGTAGTAATTTAATTGTCATTAGATGATAATTAAATAATTATCTAGTCTTTTATTTATTATTAGATGTTAAATAAAAGATGAGTTTATTTGAATTAATATTATCCTTTGATTATATGGATAGTTAAGAGATAATTATAAACAAATAAATAGAGATAATTATAAATAATTATTAAGTCATTTATATATTAATCTGAAATTCCCAGCAACAGTATAAAGGTAATTTGTTTATTAGTAATACTAATTTTTAAAAAAGAACACCATGTATATATTATTAGATAATTCAAGGTTTCAATAGTAAAGATAATTATTAGGATATTATATATATATATATATATATATATATATATATATATATATATGTATGTATGTATATGTGTATATATATATATATATATATATATATATATATATATATATATATATGTATGTATATGTGTATATATATATATATATATATATATATATATATATATATATATATATGTATGTATATATGTATGTGTGTGTGTATGAATGTATGTGTATACACACACCGCCGAATGTATCAATATAGAGATTGAGATTGAAACCCATGTGTTCGGAAATATACACAAACAAACGCACACAAATTAAAGGTGTGCTGATGGTGTGCTTTCGGCCTAAAACAAATCAAACAAAGAGGTGTTTGGTTTTTCCGTTCTTCGTGTTTGATTGTGTACCCGCGTCGCTCAATCGTGTCATCACCGGTGGATACCGAAAGCTTCCCGTTCGTGTATTTTTGTCTTCAACTACAAAGGTACGAAGTTTAAAGCTTTCTCGTTGCTTATCTTATGTTTTACTTGATGATCCGTGTACGGAATTCGTAATTTTTAAAAAATGTTTTTGTTGCCTTTAATATGATTGAAGTTTACGTTTTTATGAAAAACTGATACGAATTCCCAACAATTCGTATCAAAGCAATTAGATGATCAATATATAGATTTGTAATGACTTCAACTTCATCTTCCTCTTCTTTATGTTGAAATTCGTTGTCTTGGTTAGCCTCCAAAGTTTGACATGGCTAACTTTTCTTGTGTTATCAATGAAGGTTTCATGTGTCTATGTTGTAACACCCACAATTTTCTCAAAATGTCACATATGAAATTTCATCAATTTAATAACAATTTACGTTATGATTTAAGCATTTTATCATCCAAAGTTTCATGTCTCCTAAAATAGCAACATTGGTTTATAACTTTATACTGCTAATAGATCAACTAATATTATTTAGTTACGGATATAACAACGATGTTTATCAACATACAAAACCTACATGATCATCTGAAGCCTGAAGGTAATTCAAAATCTCTTACAGATGTATGAATCCTACATTCCTACCACTAGTCTGCTGCTCCTAAACTACTCGGTTTATCACTTGCGATGCACATTTAAATTCAACGTAAGCTTACTCTCATGATAGTACAAGGATTAGACAACAATCAAATGTGGCGGTTTATTAACAAATATTAGCAGTAATATCCAACTGAATAAAATACCAAGAGATCTTACAACAATTACTAAGGGGAGTCACTCCATCGCTGATAGTCACAATGCTAACTAAAATAGCATATAACAAAGCACAAAAAATAGTAGTTTACTCCGTCAACATCATTAGGAGTGACCCAACTGGCATACATGGTTACATGCAATATATCATCACCCATCGACCGTGCCTCTTGGGTTTACGGTTTACCGCATACATAAACAATAGTTTAAAATTCATTTAAAATCTCTGGTTCATACATGATATTCAACTAAATAACAATGCTAGAAATAATGATCGACTAGTATAATCAATGTAAAATCATGTATGAAAAACAACACTAAAATGCATCTCAAACTAACTTGTCTCTCACGTGGAGTTTAGCTACAAAAAAAAAAAACCAACAGCTACTATCTCCTCTATAGAATTACAACCTCTTTACGTATACATGACGAATTTCATTCGTAGGTGACCACAACTTCACAGTCACTGAACCTTTCATCGCAATCTCTCTGTGCTATCGTGACCACAACTTCATGATCATGATGAATTTCATTCACAGGTGCAAGTAATATTTCTCATGGATACCTTACCAAGTTCACAATTGCAAAGCTTAACAAACAGCAAAGAGCAATTCCTCTATTTTGCTGTAAAATCTCCCCCTAAACTCAATTTTGCCTCATGTATATAAATATATATATATATATATATATAGAATCAGGTTCATCAGCGTACCTATGAGATTCCAGCGTACCCAGCGTACCCTAATGTGAATGATCATTCACACATATTTTTTTTGAATAGACATGTATAAGACAACATTATAAGACTTTTTTTCAAAAGGAGTAACATCATAAATCTTGTGAATGGTAAAAAAAGATCATGTGAATGGTCATTCACACCATTCACATGGTATGAAATGACCATTCACATGGATGACTATTCACATAAACATGCATTGAGCATTCACATAATTTTTAAGCACACAGAAAGTGTGAATCCATGTGAAATTCATATATCATGCGTATAACATTAAATTAAACATGGTTATGTGAAAAAAAATTTTAAAAAAGTTTTTTAAGGTCGGTACCTTCGGGTGCACTTGATTTCGAGAGGTACTTATTTGAACCTGAATCTATATATATATATATATATATATATATATATATATATATATATATATATATATATATATATATATATATATATATATATATATATATATATATATATATATATATATATATAGGGGAGGGTTCTTTGGCACTCTTCCTTAAATTGAGAACCGGGGACCATTTTAAAAATAAATTTTTTCATCAAAAGTTTTTTATTTTTAATAAATTTGTAAAAACATTTTTTTATTGATGCATAAATTTCGTCTTGGTTTGTGCATAAACATGAAGTTTATGCACAAATAATAATTCGTGTTTTATGCATCAACAAAAAATTGTTTTCACAAAAAATGCTAATAAAGGTTTAAATTTATTAGAAGTAAAAAAAATTGATGAAAAAATAAACTTCAAAATGGTTCCCCAGTTTCCCATAAAAGTTAGGTTCTCATTTGAATCTCTCACTATACACACACACACACATATTTATATAGATTGAAAGCAACATAAACTTAATATAATTATTGATACGGTATCAAAACCTATTAGACACATATGTATTTCCATATACCATATGTTTCCTTATTATGTATTTCCTTATATTATATGTTTCCTTATATTAGAGGGATTAGAATGCAACTAGTATAGGGTTTAGAGTGTAAATATATCTCTTATATAAACCCTTGTAATCAGTGTTTTATACACAACAATATACAAACAATTACTGAGTTCAACTTGGTATCAGAGCCTAGGTTCTAGAAACCCTAGCAAAAAAAAATTCCTGCTGCCAAACAACAGCAGCCCACCGCCACCAGCAACCCTACCTGGCCCTCTCCTTCCTTGCGCCGCCAACAGCTGCCCCCTCCCTTCCCTGCGCCGCCAAATTGCTGCTACTGTACCAGCGCCATCAGCCTCCCTCTACAACCCTACTGCCGCCAATCAGCAACCACCAATCGCCTCTCTCTGCCACCGCTCACCAAAACCCTAAACCTTTAAAAAAAAACCCTATTGTCGTTGCCTCCCTTCTGCCCCTGTGCTGCCGCCACAAACAGCAGCCATCCACCGATCTCCATGCTTCTATTGTCCCGTTCACTCCAACAGAGAAAACTGGCCATAATTCTCACAAGTTTGGCTTTACCCTTTCCCCAACCAACTATGGCTACTGGAAAACAATGCTCCAGCCGTTTCTTATCACCAACGATTTGTTTGGCTATGTTGATGGCACTATACCTTGCCCTCCGATGACCATAGCCTCCCCATCCTCATCCGACAAAGACGTTACCACAGTACCCCTACCCCAATTGAACCCTAGTTACACTGCCTGGGTCTCTAATGATGCTCACGTTCGCATGCTCATTCTTTCTACCATCTCTGAGGCATCCTTCCAGCATGTGCAAGGCCTCACTTCTCAAGATTTGTGGCTATCCCTTGAACGTGCCTATGCCCCTCACACCTCTTCTAGGGAATACACTCTGAAAACCCAACTTCTCAAACTCCAGATGAACCCTGATGAAACCACCACCGCTTACTTGACTCGTGCCTAAGAATACTCCATTGCCTTGGCCAATATTGGAGAACCCCCAAAGGAGAAAGATTTAGTCATGTTGGTTATCTCAGGTCTTCGAGAAGAATACAACGGCTTAAAATCCACCCTTATCGGCCGTCAGTTCCCTGTTGCCTTTTCAGAACTTCATGGTTTACTTTCCGATCACGACTACATGATCAAGAAGTCTACACCCGATGTTTCCCCAACTCAGGCCTTCCTGGCCACTGTTCAGAATCGCACTCCCGCGACTCCCGCCGCCACTCCAACTCCCGATCAACTTCACGCTCTCCAGCAAGCTTTATCTCAGCTCGGTCTTCAGGTTCAACCGCTTACTGCTCAGCCTGCACAAGCCCACTACACCAATCGATCAGGTAACTCTCGGGGTCGTGGGCGGTACTCGCGAACAGTTCAGTTGAGCTTCTACTCAGAATACAGTATTTGGTACATGTAACAGGTGTGGAATTGGTCATATTCCGTCACAATGCCCCAACCGTGACCCTGCTACTATACGGCCACGACAGCCTCCTTTAGCCAATTTCACAGACTCCCGTGCCACCTCATCAATGTCCTGGCTTCCGGATACAGGTTCTAATCATCACGTTACACCGGACCTCTCTAGTTTCGATCACTCTGAGGCTTACTACGGTACCGATAATCTACATGTTGGCAACGGTAAGGGCTACCCATTCTCCATATTGGCTCCACAAACCTTTATTCACCCGACAAAACTTTCTCCCTTAAAAACATTCTCCATGTGCCTGAAATTAAATAAAACCTTCTTTCTGTTCAACAATTCTGTCTTGACAATAACGTGTTCTTTGAATTTCACTCTTCTTTCTTTGTTGTAAAGGACAAGTCTACACACACTATCCTCCTCACGGGTCCAAGTAATGGCGGTCTCTACTCTTTTAGCCTTCCTCGAAGTCAACCGATTCTCAAAGTTGGTTTCTCCGCTACTCGTACTTCTTCCACAATTTGGCATCATCGCCTCGGACACCCTCATCCACAACTTTTTAATTCAATGGTTTCTAAGTATAGTTTACCTTTGCTTAATAAAAGTTCTAGTAGTTTTTCGTGTGATTCATGTTTAGTAGGCAAGTCGTCAAAATTGCATTTGTTACCCTCTACTTATAAAAGTTCTCATGTCCTGGATTTAGTCTTTTGTGATGTTTGGGGGCCTGCTCCTGTTACTTCGTTTGATGGCCACACTTATTTTTTATTATGTGTTGATCATTATTCTCGCTTCATGTGGATTTTTCCTTTAAAACTAAAGTCTGATGTGTATGCTACCTTTAATTGCTTTCTTGTCATGGTTGAACGTCAATTTCAAACCAAACTCAAAACCGTCCAAACTGATTGGGGAGGGGAATTCTGGAATCTTTCCAAATTTTTCACCTCACTCGGCATCCTTCACCGCCTTTCCTGTCCTCATACGAGTGAACAAAACGGTCTTGTTGAACGTCGTCACCGTCATGTTGTCGAAACAGGTCTCACTTTACTCGCCGCGTCTCATGTCCCTCAACGTTTTTGGCACTTCGCTTTTGACACTGCTGTATATCTCATCAACCGCATGCCGTCTAGGACAAACTCCGATGTCTCTCCATTTGAACTCTTGTTCAAACATCCACCAGATTTCTCTTTCCTTCGAGTCTTTGGGTGTCAGTGCTTCCCTCATCTCCGTCCATACAACAATCACAAAATGGACTTCCGTTCTACTCCCTGTGTCTTTCTTGTCTTTCTTGGCTACAGTCCAACCCATCATGGCTACCGTTGTTTGGACACACAGTCCGATCGCCTTTACATAGCCCGTCATGTTCGCTTTAATGAGCAGTCGTTTCCTTTTCAACAAACCTCCACCGCTCCCCCTCCTACACCCCCTCCTGACCCATACACTTCTACCTACCCTAATCCACACCCCACCCTACTCACCACGCCCACTAACCTACCTTCACCTGACCCGCCTACCTCTCCTACACCTACTCCTACACCTACACCTACAGACCCACCTCCCCTTATTCACACATATCACCGTCGCCCCAGATCTACCCAATCACCCACTCCTACTACTACCCCTCCCACTACCCGTACTCGTCCAGCCAACTTACGTCCCAACCCCAAGCAAACCAAACCCTATAATGCCTCCTCTTTTCACACAACCCACACCGATATCGAACCACGCCTTTTTTTCGTTGCTAACAAAGATCCTCGGTGGCGTCACACTATGTCTGAAGAGTACTCGGCCCTAATACAGAATGGTACGTGGTCGCTAGTTCCCCGTCCGAAGTCTAATGTTGTTGACTGTAAGTGGGTCTACCGGCTAAAGAAGGACCAAACTGGTATGATCCAACGCTACAAGGCCCGCCTGGTCGCCAAAGGTTTTCGGCAGCAGCCCGGCATTGATTATCAGGAGACTTTCAGCCCGGTCGTCAAGGCCACCACTATCCGCGTTGTTCTCTCCCTTGCCGTTACCCAAGGTTGGTCTCTCCGGCAGCTCGATGTTCAGAATGCGTTTCTCCATGGAACCCTTACAGAGACTGTCTATTTGGAACAACCTCCGGGCTTCATTGACCAGACCAAACCAGATCATGTGTGCCTCCTTCACAAGTCCTTATACGGCTTAAAGCAGGCTCCACGCGCCTGGTTTCATCGCCTATCTACGGTCCTTCGCTCGCTTGGTTTTCAGGGCTCCAAAACGGATCCCTCCTTATTTATTTATTCTCGCCCCGACACTCTACTATACATGCTCGTCTATGTTGATGACATTGTCTTGACAGGTAACAATCAGCAGGCAATCAACACAGTGGTCCATAGTCTCAGCCAATCCTTTCCCATTCAGGATCTGGGATCCCTATCATACTTTCTCGGTATTGAAGTCACCAGCATGGGTACAGATGTGCTACTTTCTCAGCAGAAATACACTCTTGAACTTCTCCAACGCGCCGGCCTTTCTCAGTCCAAACCGGTTCCTTCTCCCATGACTACGACTGCTAATCTTGCTCTTGGTGAGAGTGCTACATTTTCCGACCCGGTCAAGTATCGTCAGATTGTGGGTGCTCTACAGTATGTCACCTTGACTCGTCCGGACATTACCTTTGCCGTCAACAAAGTTGCTCAGTTTATGCACTGCCCTACAGAAAATCACTGGTCGGCTGGTAAACGGATTCTTCGCTATCTGCAAGGCACCTCTACTTTCGGCTTACGTCTTCGGCGCGACTCTAGCACTCTTCTTCATGCCTACACTGATTCTGCCTATAACGCTATTACAGGGTTCTCAGATGCTGATTGGGCTGGTTGCCCAGATGACCGTCGATCCACCGGAGGGTATGCTATCTACCTAGGTTTAAACCTAGTATCCTGGTCTGCACAGAAACAGAAGACTGTCTCTCGGTCATCTACAGAATCAGAATACAAGGCTCTAGCTAATACAGTCGCTGAGCTAACTTGGCTTGAAACACTGTTGCGCGAACTTCAAGTCCCTCTTAAGAAGACTCCTACGCTATGGTGTGTTAATCTCGGCGCTACCTATCTTTCTGCCAACCCTGTGTTCCATGCTCGGACTAAGCACGTAGAGGTTGATTTTCACTTTGTTCGAGAAAAGGTTGCGGACAAGCAGCTTTCGGTCCAGTTCATAACCACCGATGATCAGATTGCAGATATCTTCACCAAGCCGCTTCTTTCGCAGCGTTTTATGTTTTTACGATCCAAGCTACAGGTCGTTCCCCGGCCTTAGCTTGCGGGGGAATATTAGACACATATGTATTTCCATATACCATATGTTTCCTTATTATGTATTTCCTTATATTATATGTTTCCTTATATTAGAGGGATTAGAATGCAACTAGTATAGGGTTTAGAGTGTAAATATATCTCTTATATAAACCCTTGTAATCAGTGTTTTATACACAACAATATACAAACAATTACTGAGTTCAACTAAACCCACCACTACTTAGCATCATCATACTAGACTTAAGAATTTGAAATCAAACCAGGACCAAGTTGAAACTTCCTTAAAACAAGATGATGATGAACTTGACGAAGATGATGATCCACTACAGTTCTATACTTTGATTAGCTTGATCCTTTCCTTGACCTATCTTTACAATGAAGGAAGAAAGCAGGAGGAACTACACCATGAGACCAACTTAAGGTTTTAACCCAATAACCCCCATCAGGTAATCGACTTTTATATATTATCTCCATTATAATCCCAACTTCCTCGGATTACTTTAATAGTTTTATATTAATGTAATAAATCCACAATTTTCGACTAGATTCTCTAATTATATAATTGTTTATCATTTAACCAATTAGACTACCAACTTCATTCCAATAAATTTATCACTTTGTTATAAATTGCCATACAAACAAAGAGATGTGGGGATAACTCTTTATTTTCTATATAAACAAATAGATGAAGTCAATGGATATAAAAAGTAAAGAAGTTGAATTGAATAGGCAATATGAGTTGTTATTCTTTAACATTGATAAAATTTGGCGTGCTTGTACAACCGTTTTAACTATCTACTTAATGATCTAAATACTGATGGCATTGACAAGGAGAATTCAAAATATAGTAGTCTTAATCAAGTTTATGCCTGCACTCGCTATGTAACACCCCAAATTTTGGAGCAGGTACGTGACATTTCTCTATTGGTATATATGTATTTGGTTATGCAGATTTATTTGATTTAAATAGGAGGAATGGACCAACCTTAAGTCTCTACAATACTACAACAGACAAAATGTCCTAACATTCAATGCAACAAAGTGTTTGACTTTGCCACTGCTCAACCAGCTGCACCCCTTTCATTATTCTTTTAATAAAAACAGCTAAGCATCATTTTTTTTCTTTTTTATTGTACATCAGGTTGCTTCGTTTCTGCATCTTGAACAATTGTGGTCTCTCCCCTTTCTTTCATTATATAGGCAAACCTCAGCCAAGTCATATTCTCAAATCCCCTTACTTAACCCAAGATCATTTGAGTCACAAATCAGCTGTCAACATTGCTTTGGTTAGATAAGTTTTAACTCTCAAATTTTCAATTATTGGCAAGTTTTTTTTGGCTAAATGTCATTTATCACATGTTTTATCCACCATTAATTTGTGAGTTTTATGGTTGAGTACTTGAGTTCTAACCTTTTATGACGAAAGTTACTGCAGCAGTATTTCGTAGAACCAAAGATTGACAAGTTCATCCTTTTTACACTGGTAAGTTTCCCAGCTTATCTGCAATTCTCTCGATAAAACATATCCCCGTAGAACCTGTGAGAGGATTCTTGGCAAACATATAGCAACTTCATGGCATCATCAAGCGAATGGGTGTTTTGTTGCAGTTTAAACCCTTCATATCTGTTTCCACAAAAAAAAAAAAAAAAAAAAAAAAAAAAGACAAACACAATAAGAATACCAACAATCAAACAAGACACAAAATATTTTTACCAATCATCCCTTGTGCAAGATGCATAAGAGAAATTATACAAATAACAGAAGTCGATCATTTGGTCACTAATTTAAATGATGTAATTTGTATATAGTATAACACTTAACTTCAAAATGTAGATATGCAAAGAGTAGGATGCATGTTTCAACACAAATGGCCCAATTTTAAAGGGACAATAAACCACTACGTTGTGTGATGATTAATGAACTACCAAAAAAACGCTCGTTAGATTAATGAGTTCAAATATACCGATCTATGCTCCAATCCCTTTTTAGCAAAAACAATTTAAATCATAAATTTTACAACATGAAAAAGATGAAGCACTAACTGTGTTAAAAATACATAAGAAGATCATAAATAGATACGAAAAAAGGAATATAGGGGGATGAAGATGAAGAACTTTACAGCATTTAAAAAAATATATGAAAATCATAGACAGTGTTTGGTGTAGGAGAGTTTGAGAGACGAGCCAATAGCGTGAATATATAGGGTTACCTTCTGGTGAGAGAGCAAGAGACGAGTAACAAGCCGGTGGTCCGGTGGCCGGTGAACGTAGAAGGCGAATGGCGACGGCCACCGCATGTGGACGGCAGGGAGGGAGGAGAGAGTAATAGGAAACCGATGTAGGAAAGGATGAAAAACTTTTTTCTATTCTTCTCTTCTCTCCAGTTCTCCTCACTTTTTAAAGTAAGAGATGGTATGTAAAAATTATCAAATTTCTATTCGTTTTCCTTAAATTAAAATGAAACATGATCGATTAAATAATTTTTTTCGGTTAATATTGAAAAAACCTCGTTAAATTTTTTCATTTTTGTGATTAAATCCCTAATTTTTTTCTAATTGTTTAAACCGCTAAATTATTTTTGTCTGTATATTTGATCTGTTTGACCGGTTATCAAACAAGTAACCTTAATTTTTTCCCACTTGTTTAGTGTTGTAAAAACTCATCATCTTTCCATATTTTAGCGATTAAATCTCTAAACTTTTTATTTTATCATTTATATTTTACCGGTTAATTCGGTAGCTCATCAAAAATATATATTTTTGAATAAGATAAACATAGTTTAAAACTTAAACAATTTAGTGTTTCCTCCTCAATAAATTTAAATACGACAACATTACATTTATGGTTGAAGGAATTTAATGCATAGTTGGATGTATAAGCAAGAACACGGATTAAGGCTAACACTTTTGGTGCGCAAATCTTCAAAATCATTTCAAGCAAAGTTTTAAACGTTATCAGCAACGACCACTTTTAGCGAACTGTGTTTAAATACTTCTTGCATCATTTGTCTTAAAAGAGAAAAATGTTTAGAATAGTTTTTAAATTATTTTTTTACAACACTTTTGTAATTTTTTAGAATAGTTTTTAAATTGTTTTTTTACAACACTTTTGTAATTTTTATACAAGTAATACAAATTAATCTTTATTAAAGTTGCTTGTTTTTTTATTGATTACCTTAAACCCCGAATGGAGTCATCATGGTTTGTTGTCATATTTGTTTATATAATTGTAACGTGTTATTACTGTTAGTTGTTTGATAGGTAGAATTATTAATTAAAAATAAAATGAAATTTAATAAAAAAAAGTTTTGAAAATTTTAAAATTCAATTATAAGGGAATGAAAAAAAAAACACTATTATGAAGGAATGAAAATTAATAAAAGTTGTAATATAACTTATTTTATTACTACAAAAATATGATAACAATTTTATTGTATTTCATTTGAAAGATTTATTTGATTCCATCTTACCAAATAGGCTAAACCGTCTATATCAAACACTAGCTCCACTCCGGTTAATTTCGACAGAAAGTTGCTTTAATCGGCATTGGCACGTTTTACCGCACTAGTGTTTACCGTAACAGTAAAAAAAATCCTATGTTTATATAAGATTTTGCGAAAAAATAAAAATAAAAAAGAAAATGAAAACTTATTTTTAGAAGTTCATCTCATGCACAGGCCTCACGTCTTCGGCCACCCATATGAACGATGAGATGAATATCCAAGATATTGAAAAATGTTACAACAGATCGACATTGATAATTCTTTGTTGTTATCTTAATCTTGGAGATAATGTGATCGATTCTTTCGAACAAAAACCAAATGTTTCATCTTTCGATTCAATTGCAAAACATCGTTCTACAAATCTATCTGCATTTCACATTCCATTCACCTGATTTGGTGATCCATCTTCTTCTTCCTCGTCGAAGTTTCTAATTTTTTTCAAATCATACAGAAAAAAAGCTTCGGATTTTGGTTACAAGATGTCGACGGAGATGGCTAACACCGATCCAGAGGGAATCGATGGTGTTCGAATGACATGGAATGCATGGCCTCGTACAAAAGTTGAAGCAAGCAAATGTGTGATTCCGATTGCTGCTTCGATCTCTCCAATTCGTCCTCACCCGCACATACCCAACAATCCGTACGCACCTCTTCGATGCAAGACGTGTTCTGCCGTCCTCAATCCGTTCTGCCGTGTTGACTTCTCGGCTCTGATTTGGATCTGTCCATTCTGCTTTCAACGTAACCACTTCCCTCACCACTACTCAGGTATCTCCGAAACCAATGTCCCTGCAGAACTCTACCCACAATACACCACAATCGAATACACACTCACGAATTCCGACGCCCATCATCCGTCTCCACAACCTGTTTACGTATTCGTGCTGGACACGTGTATGATCGAGGAGGAATTAAGGTTTGCGAAACTGGCGGTACAGCAGGCGCTTGAATTCTTGCCGGAGAATGCTTTGGTGGGTTTTGTATCATTCGGGACGCAGGTTCAGGTTCATGAATTGGGGTATGCTGATATATCAAAGGTTTATGTGTTTCAAGGATCAAAAGATATGACTAAAGATAATGTTTTAGATCAACTTGGACTCCTTGGCGGTTTAGCTAGTGGCAGGAGAATCGGGGGTGGTGGTGGTCCAGGGCCGCCAGGTTTTCAGAAGGGGCAAGTACAAGGTGGAGCGGTTCCGAATGCAGGGGTTGCCAGGTTTTTATTGCCTGCTTCTGAAGGCGCGTATATTATACATTCGGTGAGTCGCAATGTTACAGTAATCTAGTAATCTTGATTTGTATTTGAACAAATATGATGTTATATAATACTTAACAGAAGTTATAAATTCAGCGGTTGGAAGAGTTAGGTCCGGATCTATGGCCTGTTGCACCTGGTAATCGATCATTGAGGTGCACTGGAGTGGCATTGAGTGTTGCAGCAGGTTTGCTTGGGGCTTGCTTGCCAGGAACCGGTGCTCGTATAGTAGCCTTAGTTGGTGGCCCGTGCACCGAAGGCCATGGTTCGGTAAGTTCTCTCATCAGTCATCATCGATCTCCTGAATAAGTTCTCTCATCAGTCATCAGAGTATTCAGTTCTTTTGAGTTCGTGTAAAATCTGATTTTTCAAGCACTTTTTTTTGGTTTTTAAACAGATTGTGTCGCAAGATCTCTCGGATCCAGTTCGTTCACATAAAGATCTGGACAAAGATGCCGCACTATACTTTAGAAAGGCGGTTCAATTTTACGAAGAACTTTCAAAGCAGATGGTCAGCCAGGGTCATGTCTTGGACCTTTTCGCTTCTGCACTAGACCAGGTAGAACAATTTGTCATCCACGAATTCGTCCATAGTTTGTTAACTTAGGGGGCGTTTGGTTCGCAGATTTTTTCCTCTGGGATTTGCATTTTGTTAAAGGATTTGCATTATGCAACATTTGCATTTGTCAGAATTTTGTCAAAGAATTTGCATTATCTTATTGAAAAAATTTGTTAATTTGAAAAATGCAAGGTAACCGGAATTTAAAATCCTTGGGGGGAGGCTGAGATTTTAAATAACAAAGAAAGGAGGGATTTAAGAAATCCTGAGATTTTAAATCCTTACTGAAATCTGCAAACCAAACACAAGATTTGGCGACTCCAGGAAATCCGCCAACCAAACGCCCTCTTAGTCTTTATACTCATTTATATTATATTCGTACGATTTGACGTCTAATGCAGTTTATGTTCTTAGGTTGGGGTTGCAGAGATGAAGGTTATTATCGAAAGAACTGGTGGCCTCGTCGTTTTATCAGAAAGTTTTGGTCATTCAGTTTTTAAAGATTCATTTAAGCGCGTTTTCGAAAACGGAGAAGAGTCTCTTGGTCTTTCCTATAAGTGAGTATTTCATGTTTTACAAATTGGGTTTTTGTTTTCTCTTGCTTTCTATAAATAGTAACTATCATCAAACACTATATTTGCTATAAAATCTCCATTTTTTTCTTAAGGGGTATCTTTCTTTGTTAAATTCATCACTTGTTTATTGCTTTCAGTGGCACACTTGAGATAAATTGTTCAAAGGATATAAAAATTCAAGGCATCATTGGGCCTTGCTCATCCTTAGAGAAGGTGATTTGCCAAATATTACATTGAAAACACTATTTTATTTGTTAAGATGTCTGTTTTTGGGTGATTGGATGGTAATGTTAAACTCTCGGAATCGCTGGCGTTGCAGAAAGGGCCGGCTGTTGCAAGCACGACAATCGGGCAGGGGAACACCACTGCTTGGAAGCTATGCGGATTAGACAAAGATACTTGTCTGACTGTTTTATTTGACATATCTTCGAGCGATAAATTGGATCATTCGGGAAACTTCAATCCACAGTTGTATATTCAGACTCTTACAAGGTAAAAATACAGACTTTATTTTGTTCTTTTACCATTTTTAAAGAATCTTACTTATAATATTCGGCATATTTGTAATCTTTATTCATACAAGAATAAAACCGAATATGATGATTGTTTGGTTCAACAAATTACCTATATACATGGTGTTGCTGGGAATTTTAAGATGATTTTTGAAGGAAAAATGTCATGCTAACCGCTTAACTATGATAGCCAATTTATACTTTTATAGACAGGTTTACAGTCATGATCAGCTTCATATCCAACACAAAAACGCGCGTAACTGAAATTTATTGCTCATGAATATCGATGCAGCTATCTTAGTATCGATGGACAATCAAAGCTCCGAGTTACTACCATCACTAGAAGATGGATAGAGGGTTCTGCTGTTTCAGAGGTAATATAGTAAGAGTTTCATTTGCTTAACAGTATGTTTCTTTTTTTTTTTTTTCATCCAGAGTAGTTATTTAATTGAGGCCCTATGGACCAAAACAATGACCTCAGTTAACTGTAGTTATAATAAGGGTTAATTACGTCGAAATGTAATTTATTGTCACTATTTTTTCAATTTGGGTAACATACTAAAAAATTTTCTATTTGAGGTAACATACTTTACAAATCAAGTCAATAAGGTTAACTATATCGGATT
>JAANYP010004711.1:70749-108249 GCA_020465985.1 Centrapalus pauciflorus
TGTTTGTTATTAAAACGGATTCCATTTTATTATTTTTGAACAAGTATTCAGTTTTTGGTTCAGTTTGGATTTTAAAAAATATAGATTGCATACAACCATAATAACAATAAAAACAATCTATTTGACATATAATATATTTAATAAATATCAATTGTTAAACATAATTATAATTTAATTATTATACTTTTGATTTTTTAGGTTTTACTAATATTTTTATTATTTTATAAAGTCTAAACGGGTCCATCTGGTTGATTTCGTGTAACCCAGGTTTGACTATGGCCCGACCCAAAATTTTCGTTGATTTCATGTCGACCCATTATCAAACCGTTTCGGGTTTACATTGCTTTTTTGGATCGGGTTCATGTTGGGTTATTGTGCCGTGTAAAAAATTGTTGATCTGATAACAATTACGAAAGCATTCTACAATTCCAGTGGCTTATATACACGATGATGATTGGAAATTCAACCGACTCATAGGATGAGGCCGAGGATGATCGTAACCTCCTAATGGATACAATACATAAAATACCAGACGATAGAAAATATGTTAAAGTATCTAGAAAAGACGTTTTCCTAATAATTGTATAGTAAAAAAGTTATTGGGCATTAGCAACATTCTTTCTTTTTATTATTTCTATAACTAACATTTGTGGTAATGAAACGCACCGTTTTGGTGCTTTCATTAATTGCAAATAGATGCTTGGAATTTAAGAAATAATTGCAAAGTAGCCCTTGCAGTTTAAGAAATAATTATAAAAATTTTGTTTTTCATTAATTGTAAAATGGTACTTGTAGTTTAAGAAATAATTATAGAAAGGTCTCTTTGATTTTCTAGATTTAAGGTCCTGTGATTTCATATATTTATACATAAATGTCTCTGTGGTTTCCTAAGACGGCTTTCCTACACACCCATGGATATACCATTTTTTTAACGAAAAAAAAAATTTGAATTAAATTGGTTCTTCGTATTTCCGTTTCTTTTTAATTGGAAATCGAAATGGTTCATATTTTTTTTCTTTATAAAACATTAAAAATTAGATCATTTTGTTGTTGTTTATATTTGGTTAAATTGAAAATCGGAATGGTTATTCATTTTTTTCCGTTGATAATACTTAAAATTAGATTTGATTCGTCGTTGTATTAGACAGTTATGTAATTATCTATATTAGAGGGATTAGAGTGTAAATATATCCTCTATATAAACCTCTTGTAATCAGTGTTTTATACACACAAATAATATACAACAATTACTGAATACTAGGTTTAACTTGGTATCAGAGCCTAGGTTCTCTAACCCTAGCAACCGTTGACCTCCACTAGGCACAACCCTAGTAGCCGCCACCCACATCCCTGCTACAGCAGCCAGCGCCACCAGCATCCACCCTCCCTAGCACCGCCAACAACCTATCTCTGCCTTCCTCTCACCAAAAATCGCAGCTTTACCCACAGCCGCCACCACCAACCCTGCACCTCTAATCGCCGCCCCCCTCCTCAAACCCCTAGCCGCTGCATCTCAGCCCCCCCCCACTGTCGCCTCCTCAAAACCCTAGCCACTGCATATCAGCCCCACACTGCTGCCACCCCTAAACCCTACTGCCGCCACCAGTACCAGCAGCAGCACCCCCTCCTCTGCTTGACACCAGCAGTACCAGTACCAAAACAGCAGCAACAATTAGCCCTACCTCTTCTATCCCTCTGTTTTTTTTTCACCATCAGAAGCAGCATCCCACCCATTGACATCATGGTATCTATTGTTCCCTTCACCCTAGCAGAGAAAACCGGACATAATTCTCACAAATTTGGCTTTACCCTCTCCCCAACCAACTATGGCTACTGGAAAACAATGGTCCAGCCGTTTCTTATCACAAACAATCTGTTCGGCTATGTTGATGGCACTATACCTTGCCCTCCAATGACCATAGCCTCCCCATCCCCATCCGACAAAGACGGTACCACAGTACCCCCACCCCAATTAAACCCTGATTACACAGCCTGGGTCTCTAATGATGCTCACGTTCGCATGATCATTCTCTCCACCATCTCTGAGGCATCCTTCCAGCATGTTCAAGGTCTCACCTCCCACGATTTGTGGCTGTCCCTTGAACGTGCCTATGCCCCTCACACCTCCTCTAAAGAATACACTCTCAAAACCCAGCTTCTCAAACTCCAGATGCACCCTGACGAAACTGCCGCTGCTTACTTGACTCGCGCACAATAATACTCTTTTGCCTTAGCCAATATTGGCGAACCCCCAAAAGAAAAGGACTTAGTCATGTTGGTTATCTCAGGTCTTCGAGAAGAATACAACGGTCTGAAGTCTACCCTCATCGGCCAACAGTTCCCTGTTGCCTTTTCAGAACTTCACGGTTTACTCTCTGATCACGACTACATGATCAAGATGTCTACACCAGATGTTTCCCCAACTCAGGCTTTCCTCGCCACTGTTTAGACTCCTGCAATCCCCGCTGCCACTCCGACTCCCGATCAACTTCACGCTCTCCAGCAGGCTTTATCCCACCTTGGTCTTCAGGTTCAACCACTTACTGCTCAGCCTGCACAAGCTCACTACACAACTCGATCAGGTAATTCTCGAGGTCGTGGCCGTGACTCCCGTCGTGGTCGTGGAAATCATAACAATCGAACTCAAGGTGGTACTCGCGAACAGTTCAGCTGGGCCTCTACTCAAAATACAGTCTTTGGTACATGCAACAGGTGTGGAATTGGTCATATTCCATCACAGTGCCCCAATCGTGACCCCGCTACTATACGGCCCCGACAGCCTCCTTTAGCCAATTTCACTGACTCCCGTGCCACCTCATCAACTTCCTGGCTTCCGGATACTGGTTCTAATCATCATGTCACACCGGATCTCTCTAGTTTCGATCACTCTGAGACATACTACGGTACCGATAATCTACATGTTGGCAACGGTAAGGGCTTACCCATTCTCCATATTGGTTCCACAAACTTTCACTCACCCAACAAAACTTTCTCCCTTCAAAGCATTCTCCATGTGCCTGAAATTAAACAAAATCTTCTTTCTGTTCAACAATTCTGTCTTGACAATAATGTATTTTTTGAATTTCACTCTTCTTTCTTTGTTGTGAAGGACAAGTCTACACACACTATCCTCCTCACGGGTCCAAGTAATGGCGGTCTCTACTCCTTTAGCCTTCCTCGAAGTCAACTGATTCCTAAAGTCGGTTTCTCCGCTACTCGTACTTCCTCTACAATTTGGCATCATCGCCTCGGACACCCTCATCCACAGCTTCTTAATTCGATGGTTTCTAAGTATAGTTTACCTTTGGTTAATAAACGTTCTAGTAATTTTTCGTGTGATTCATGTTTAGTAGGCAAGTCGTCTAAACTTCATTTGTTACCATCTACTTATAAAAGTTCTCATATTCTGGATTTAGTATTTTGTGATGTTTGGGAGCCTGCTCCTGTTACTTCTTTTGATGGCCACACCTATTTCTTATTACGTGTTGATCATTATTCTCGCTTCATGTGGATTTTTCCTTTAAAACTGAAATCTGATGTGTATGCTACCTTCAAAAGTTTTCACCCTACTCGCCGTGTCGCATGTCCCTCAACGTTTTTGGCACTTCGCCTTTGACACTGCTGTATACCTCATCAACCGCATGCCGTCTAGGACAAACTCCAATGTCTCTCCATTTGAACTATTGTTCAAACATCCACCAGATTTCTCCTTCCTTCGAGTCTTTGGGTGTCAGTGCTTCCCTCATCTCCGTCCATACAACAATCACAAAATGGACTTCCGTTCTACTTCCTGTGTATTTCTTGGCTACAGTCCAACCCATCATGGCTACCGTTGTTTGGACACACAGTCCGATCGACTTTACATAGCCCGCCATGTTCGCTTTAATGAGCATTCATTTCCTTTTCACCAAACCTCCACCGCTCCCTCTCCTACACCTCCTTCTGACCCATACACTTCTAGCTACCCTGATCCACACCCCACTTTACTCACCCCTCCCACCACCACACCCATTAACCTACCTTCACCTTCCAACCCGCCTACCCCCCTACTCCTACACCTACACCTACGCCTACAGAACCACCTCCTCTTATTCACACATATCACCGTCGCCCCAGATCTACCCAACCACCCACTCCTACTACTACTGCCCCTCCCACTCCCCGTACTCGTCCAGCCAACTTACGTCCCAACCCCAAGCAAACCAAACCCTATAATGCCTCCTCCTTTCATACAACCCACACCGACATCGAACCACGCCTTTTTTCCGTTGCTAACAAAGATCCTCGGTGGCGTCACGCTATGTCTGAAGAGTACTCGGCCGTATTGCGAAATGGTACGTGGTCACTAGTTCTCCGTCCGAAGTCTAACGTTGTTGATTGTAAGTGGGTTTACCGGCTAAAGAAGGACCAAACTGGTAAGATCCAACGCTACAAAGCCCGCTTAGTCGCCAAAGGTTTTCGGCAGCAACCCGGCATTGATTATCAGGAGACGTTCAGCCCGATCGTCAAGGCCACCACTATCCGTGTTGTTCTCTCCCTTGCCGTTACCCAAGGCTGGTCTCTCCGACAGCTCGATATTCAGAACGCATTTCTCCATGGAACCCTTACAGAGACTGTCTATTTGGAACAACCTCCGGGCTTCATTGACCAGACCAAACCAGATCATGTGTGCCTCCTTCACAAGTCCTTATATGGCTTAAAGTAGGCTCCACGCGCCTGGTTTCATCGCCTTTCTACGGTTCTTCGCTTGCTTGGTTTTCAGGGCTCCAAAGCGGATCCCTCCTTATTTATTTATTCTCACCACAGCACCCTACTATTCATGCTCGTCTACGTTGATGACATTGTCTTGACATGTAAACAACCAGCAGGCAATTGACACAGTGGTCCACAGTCTCAGCCAATCCTTTCCCATTCAGGATCTGGGATCCCTATCATACTTTCTCGGTATTGAAGTCACCAGCATGGGTACAGATATGCTTCTTTCTCAGCAGAAGTACACTCTTGAGCTTCTCCAACGTGCCGGTCTTTCTCAGTCCAAATCGGTTCCTTCTCCCATGACTACCACTGCTAATCTTGCTCTTGGTGATAGTGCTACGTTTCCGACCCGGTCAAGTATCGCCAGATTGTGGGTGCTCTACAGTATGTCACCTTAACTCGTCCGGATATTACCTTTGCCGTCAACAAAGTTACTCAGTTTATGCACTGCCCTACAGAAAATCACTGGTCGGCTGTTAAACGGATTCTCCGCTATCTGCAAGGCACCTCTACTTTCGGATTATGGCTTCGGCGTGACTCTAGCACTCTCCTTCACGCCTACACTGATTCTGCCTATAACGCTATTACAGGGTTCTCAGATGCTGATTGGGCTGGTTGCCCAGATGACCGTCGATCCACCCGAGGGTATGCTATCTACCTAGGTTTAAACCTAGTATCCTGGTCTGCACAGAAACAGAAGACTGTCTCTCGGTCATCAACAGAATCGGAATACAAGGCTCTAGCTAATACAGTCGCTGAGCTAACTTGGCTTGAAACACTGTTGCGCGAACTTCAAGTCCCTCTCAAGAAGACCCCTACGCTATGGTGTGATAATCTCGGCGCTACCTATCTTTCTGCCAACCCTGTGTTCCATGCCCGGACTAAGCACGTAGAGGTTGACTTTCACTTTGTTCGAGAAAAGGTTGCGGATAGACAGCTTTCGGTTCAGTTCATAACCACCGATGATCAGATTGCAGATATCTTCACCAAGCCGCTTCTTTCGCAGCGTTTTATGTTTTTACGATCCAAGCTACAGGTCGTTCCCCGGCCTTAGCTTGCGGGGGAATATTAGACAGTTATGTAATTATCTATATTAGAGGGATTAGAGTGTAAATATATCCTCTATATAAACCTCTTGTAATCAGTGTTTTATACACACAAATAATATACAACAATTACTGAATACTATGTTTAACTCTTTGGAAAAATTAAAATGCTTCGTCGTTTCAATTTTAAATGTTTTCGCTCGAAAAAAAAAACAGCGAACCATTTCGGTCTTCAATTTAACCAAACGGCAGAAACAACCGCTTAATCTAATTTTTAATGATTTTGATCGGAAAAAACATTTAACGACATCGATTTTTGATTTAACCAAACAGAAAAACAACCAACCATATTAGTTTTATATATTTTGCTCAGAAAAAATGATGAACCATATTAAATTTAAAAGATTGGAAATAACGTCAACTGATTTAATTTTAAATGTTTTCACTCGGAAAAAACGAGAAACTCGGATTTTAAATTTAACCAAACGTAATAACAATTAATCCATCTATAAATAAGGATGAATTATTTCACTTTTTTATTTTTGTTGAATATATGAAATTCACGAAACAAAGAAACATTAGATTTTTAATTTAACGGAACAATATATATATAAATAAAAATATAAATATAAATATAAATATATATATATACACACACACACACACACATACACACACGTAAACCAAATAAAAACTTATTTTTTCTAACAAAGTAAGAAAAATTATAAAATTTCACAAGCTTATTAAAAAATATATAACTAACCAAAAATTGAAAATTTATTTAAACTAAATATAACATAAACAAACTGATGCAAACTGATTAATAAATATATAACAAAAAAAAATTAAATATATACACACACAACTTGTAACATCCCACTTTTGGGATAGGGACGTGGAATTATGTGATTGGGTTGATTATATTATTATAATTGAGTTGGGCCAATTATTGAGTTTTACGTGGAAGTGTCACGTGATAAGATTTTGGGCTAACCGGGTGTTGGGATTAAGTTTTAATGAAAAATTATAATTTTGAGAATTATTAGTTAAATTGGGACCAGGTGATATAAAGTTTGTATTTTGGGGTATCGGGATCGGATTTTTGGGTATCGGACCGAGTTAAAGAGAAAACGTATATATTGTTATCTCCTTTGCTTCTTCAATTCATTTTCAAAAGCTAGAGCTAAAGATGAGTATGTGTATGTGTGTGTTTGGATTTCAGCAGCAAGAGATTGAATTTCCAGTTGTGATTTGAGCTTTTGATCATCATCATCATCATCTTCTTTAAATTCTTGCAACCAAAACTAAGTGAGTATTGAGCTTCAATATCATGGATTAATTGCTGTTGATTGTTGGTTGATAATTGAATTGAATTTATATGTTGTTCTGGTCAAATTCGAGTAATATGGTTGTAAAATATCGGGCTGAAATCGAGTTGGGGATTGAAATCCACTGCTGTGCAAGAAAACAGAGCAAGTATGCTGCTGTTCGTCCGTGACGCGGCAGCGATCCTCTGATCCCGCGCCGCTATGTTCTTGAGATGAACGCAGACGGTTTGAGCCCGAGCTCGGACCGCGATGTGAACGCGGCCGAGTTTGAGATCAGCGCGGTCGCGCCCGCGATAGGGTCAGTGCGGCCGCGATCAGCTGAGTGCGGCCGCGATGCGGCTAGGGTTTCGGGCCGGGTTTTCGGGTTCTATGGGTCTTGTGTTTGGGTCTTTGGGGTCTCGTGAGTTGTTGAGAATTGTATATAAGTTGTTGGATTGAGATTGTGATATTGAGAATGCGTCTTCGGGTATTTGGGATAGGGTGAGTTGATTGGGATCTTGTGTTTGGGTATCTGAGTCTGTGCGAGTTATCTGAGTATTGTGTATAAAGTCTGATTTAGTTTTCTTGCTCGGGACGATCAAGGTTTAAGTTGGGGATGTTTGATCGGCTTATTTTATACCGACTTTAATGTGTTTAAATGATATAATTTTATGTATTAAATCTTGGTATAATGCGACATTTAATTGTTATTTATCAATTGAAGGGTTAAAGCTTAAAAGGAGTTAAAATGAGTAAATTGTGCCTTGGAATGTTCTGCTATTGATAAAACTCATTACGCATGTAGGTAATCCTCTCAAGTAAAAGTCTGGCAGATTTGAGCGCAATCGGAGAACATTTGTAGAAAGTCAAGCGCAGTGGGGGGCGCAACCCTGCTCCCCAACCGAGTGCCCAAGCGCAGAGGGGGGCGCAGCCCTGCTCCCCAACCGAGTGCTCAACAGAATAATTTAATCTGCCAAAATACGCAATTTTAGACCCAAGCGCAGAGGGGGGCGCAGGCCTGCGCCCACGGCTGCGCCCAACCCATAAAATATTATTTTTCAGCGTTTTTTTTAGGGTTTTAAGCTTGCCTATATATATGAGAAGCTGCCATACGAAAATACATATTTTTTTGGAAGAGAAATTGAAGAGAAAAAGAGGAAGAAAGTCACAGATTCACGATGTAGTCTGCGCGACAACCAATGACGAAGGGTTGGGGTTTGGTTCCTTCAACGCTCCATCCTTCCCCCATCAATCCAACAACTACAAAACTTGTTTCTGACAAGTTCGATGTTTCGTACGCGTTGGTTGATGATCACACTATTATTGTTCAAGGGTTTGTTTGTTAGCTAAGTATTTATGTTTTTCGTTGATGCATTATTGTAACGAACGATATTTTTTATCTAGTTTTCTGTGTGATTATTATTTAAATATATTGTTCCTTTCGCTTCTATTTCTATCTTTATCGCAAGACGCGTCGTAGCCGTGTTACATGCCGTGTCGAGCTCATTAGTTTAGGAGTTAAGACGGACTGTGAACATGACACGATTCGTGCCCAAAATACGGATTGCGATAGATGTGATTGTCATGACTATGTCTATGTGGTTAGGTTATAAAGATAATTAAACGGAATAATAAATGATTAAGTTATTAGCAACCCTAGGTCGATAATCCATAATTCCACCCAAACCCTAAATCCGAAGTCGTTGGCGTTCTTATTTTCTTTAAGTTTTCGTAACAAAGTTATAATTATTTTTCCAAAGATTCGATCAATCACTTCCTTCATCTATTAGTTTGATTATTAGTTTTTATTATTTGTTAACGACCATCGTAGAATAATATTGATAACCACATGCTCCCAGAGGAGACGATCCCACTTACCCTAGCTATATGTTAAGGTGATTGGTGTTTTTATAAATTATTTTTGAACGCTTTACGACGAGCGGATGTCAAAATGGCGCCGTTGCCGGGGAGCTAGTGCGCTTATTAGTTTTGTTTTACGATAGTTGTTTAGGTTTACTTTGGTTTATTTTATTTTATTTTACTTTCTTTAATTTTTATTTAGTTTTTAAATATTTTTTTTTGTTTAATTATTTGGAATGGAATTTTCATATAATTATGATTATTATCCATCCAAACATAATTACTCAGATTATAATGATCAATATTATTCAAATTATGATAATCATGATTCTTACTACTCGAGTCGTGATTCGTACAATCCATGGGAACGGAATCCGGATTCCGATGAGTATTATTATAATGATTATTATCCATCTCAGCAGCGATTATATGATGAAAATCGGTGCTATCAAGAGAATGTTATGACATCCATGAGGGAATGCATGACATTTATGGAGGCTAACACCAAGCATCTCCAATATCTCGTGAACACATGGGGGCAAATCACCGATCTCTTTTTAAAACAAGAAGCTGAGAGAGAGAAGTATATGGAACCGGATGACGACTTTGATGAGGAGCGAGGATTCGAGCATCAAGATTTCCATCAAGAATCATCCTCAGAATTGTTAAACTTTAACGAGGAAGAGAGAGTCGAAAGTGAAGTTGTTATACAATATCTGCTACAACCATCAACGGAGACAACTCCATATTTCGAACTCCCTTATTTCAATTATTATTTAAAAGGTTTTATGCCTGAAACTGGATCTAATTCAATGTTAATTGTTTTTCATGATATTTCAGGTACCTATGGAGTACGAATCGCACGAAGGGAAAAATCAATCAAATATCCGGGTAATGTGTGTGGACAAGGTGACAAACCACCTTGAAGAGGTATCGTCTGGCTGAAGACGTAAAACTTAGCGCTTCTTGGGAGGCAACCCAAAGAACTTTGTGGGTGTGTTCAATAGAAACCCTCACAAGACTATAACTCGTCCACCCGGGCTACCGGGGGGTTTAAAGGCTTGTTGCACATGCTAAGTGCAATCGTGATCCCTACGAAAGTGAGGTTTAGTGTATATTTATGTTTATTTAGTTTAAGGTTCCAATTATTTTGATTTTATTGCATTATAGTTTATAGTTCTCAGATGCATATCATGTGTGATTTAAAAGAAAATATAGGTGCAGTAGGGAATTAAGTTGGGGAGGTTTGCCCTCACCCCAATTACTAATGCTTAAAATGATTTAACTACCTTTTAATTAGATCATGATATAAATCGCTCGTATGCATTCTAGTTTATTGCATTTAATTAGCTTGCATCATTATAATTTTTCAATTTAATTAATAGTATTCTCATGACTTTTAAAATAACATAACGAGAATTGGTAGATAATTAAGTTGGGGATGTTATTCAACCCCAACTGCGGCTTCAAAACGACTATCTCACTATTTATTTAACTACGTCATGAAAAGAATTACGTTAAATTTTTTTTAGGCATGGTTTTGCATTATTGGTACACTCATCCACTTGAATCTCAGTCTAATCTATATTGCTATTGGGACAATAATGTCCAATGTTGAAGAGGAGGATTGACTTGCAAGGAGATATGATGTATATGAGTGGATGATTACATTGCGAAAGATAGAAGGCGATCAACCCTTGGATTTTGCATTCAATGATCAGGTTCCTTCGTTCCTTCTATTATATTTATGAATACTAGTGTGTGAGGGTTCGTGCATCTGAGTTAGTTTAGTATTTCATGATTTTTTAGTTTTTAGTTTTTATTTTGCAATTGTGTGTTCACCCTTGAATAATAGTGTTTTGATTAACCAATTAAAAGTAGAATTGTACTGATCTTATCTCCCTAATTTATTTTGATTTGAGCAAGTAACTTAAAATGATGATTCTAGTTAGGAATTTGATTGATACCAAGTGATATCGGTGACGATCGAATTAATTTGAAAATTATTAAAAAGAGTCATAATAAATGTGCATGCATGAGATTAATAAAAGAATTTGAGTATGTTACACTTGTGTGTGGTTTTAAAGAATAAAACACTTTATCAAAACCAACATTTCAAAAGACATCGATACACCTAAGCAATAAGGGGGAGTGTTGCAAGTAAACCCGTGAGGCGTAGGTGCTTAAACTGTAAGGGGTGGCCTAACGAGTTCGGGAAAGAAGTCTGAGGGGTATTCTATACCTAACCCTCTAAAGCCAACTGGTTTGGGAGCGGTTGACCAATTTTCCGTTACATGGACTCGTTAGAAAAGTCATGTTCAAACCCTTAATAAAATAACTCATGAGTGTGCTAAAAATTTTTATTTAAGAGAGAAATTATCAAATGATAAGTGAGTTCAGTATAAGCGTCAAAACCGGTAAAATTGCATGCATGTAACCTTGAGCAAAAATAGGTGATTTATGGTGAGGAATGTTTGGGAGGTAAAGTGTTGATAGCGGTTTTAACACAGTGTAACAGAAATAGATTTTTAATTATGATCATGCATGGATGTTTAGTATGAAGGCTGTTACTAAATTGATAAATTAATTAGAGTCACTGATTTATCATATGCCTAGTAAATGAAATCTGAAACATTAAAGTCTGATTTAGTTTTCTTGCTTGGGACGATCAAGGTTTAAGTTGGGGATGTTTGATCGCCTTATTTTATACCGACTTTAATGTGTTTAAATGATATAATTTTATGTATTAAATCTTGGTATAATGCGACATTTAATTGTTATTTATCAATTGAAGGGTTAAAGCTTAAAAGGAGTTAAAATGAGTAAATTGTGCCTTGGAATGTTCTACTATTGATAAAACTCATTACGCATGTAGGTAATCCTCTCAAGTAAAAGTCTGACAGATTTGAGCGCAATCGGAGAACATTTGTAGAAAGTCAAGCGTAGTGGGGGGCGCAACCCTGCTCCCCAACCGAGTGCCCAAGCGCAGAGGGGGGCGCAGCCCTGCTCCCCAACCGAGTGCTCAACAGAACGATTTAATCTGCCAAAATACGCAATTTTAGACCCAAGCGCAGAGGGGGGCGCAGGCCTGCGCCCACGGCTGCGCCCAACCCATAAAATATTATTTTTCAGCGTTTTTTTTTAGGGTTTTATGCTTGCCTATATATATGAGAAGCTGCCATACGAAAATACATATTTTTTTGGAAGAGAAATTGAAGAGAAAAAGAGGAAGAAAGTCCCAGATTCACGATGTAGTCTGCGCGACAACCAATGACGAAGGGTTGGGGTTTGGTTCCTTCAACGCTCCTTCCTTCCCCCATCAATCCAACAACTACGAAACTTGTTTCTGACAAGTTCGATGTTTCGTACGCGTTGGTTGATGATCACACTATTATCGTTCAAGGGTTTGTTTGTTAGCTAAGTATTTATGTTTTCCGTTGATGCATTATTGTAACGAACGATATTTTTTTATCTAGTTTTCCGTGTGAGTATTATTTAAATATATTGTTCCTTTCGCTTCTATTTCTATCTTTATCGCAAGACGCGTCGTAGCCGTGTTACATGCCGTGCCGAGCTCATTAGTTTAGGAGTTAAGACGGACTGTGAACATGACACGATTCGTGCCCAAAATACGGATTGCGATAGATGTGATTGTCATGACTATGTCTATGTGGTTAGGTTATAAAGATAATTAAACGGAATAATAAATGATTAAGTTATTAGCAACCCTAGGTCGATAATCCATAATTCCACCCAAACCCTAAATCCGAAGTCGTTGGCGTTCTTATTTTCTTTAAGTTTTCGTAACAAAGTTATAATAATTTTTCCAAAGATTCGCTCAATCACTTCCTTCATCTATTAGTTTGATTATTAGTTTTTATTATTTGTTAACGACCATCGTAGAATAATATTGATAACCACATGCTCCCAGAGGAGACGATCCCACTTACCCTAGCTATATGTTAAGGTGATTGGTGTTTTTATAAATTATTTTTGAACGCTTTACGACGAGCGGATGTCAAAATGGCGCCGTTGCCGGGGAGCTAGTACGCTTATTAGTTTTGTTTTACGGTAGTTGTTTAGGTTTACTTTGGTTTATTTTATTTTATTTTATTATATTATATTTTCGTTAATTTTAATTTAGTTTTTATATTGTTTTTTGTTGTTTTGTTTTCTATACTTGTTTAATTATTTGGAATGGAATCTTCATATAATTATGATTATTATCCATCCAAACATAATTACTCGGATTATAATGATCAATACTATTCAAATTATGATAATCATTATTCTCATTATTCGTGTTGTAATTCGTATAATCCATGGGATCGATATCCGGTTATTGATGAAGATTACTATGACTATTATCCAACTCAGCAATGGTCACACGATGATCAAGAGAATGTTAGGACATCCATGAGGGAGTGCATGATATTTATGGAGGAAAATACCAAGAATCTCCAATATCTCGTAAACACATGGGGACGAATCACTGAGTTATTCTTAAAACAAGAAGCTGAGAGGGAGAAATACATGGAGCCGGATGACGACTTTGATGAGGTCCGAGGATTTGAGCATCAAGATTTCCATCAAGAATCGTCCTCAGATTTTTCAAACTTTAACGAAGAAGAGAGAGTCGAAAGTGAAGTTGTTATAAAAGATCTGCCACAACCATTAACGGAGACAACTCCATATTTCGAACTCCCTTATTTTAATTATTATTTGAAAGGCTTAATACCTGAAACTAGCTCTAACTCAATGCTAATTATTTTTCATGATATTTCAGGTACCTATGGAGTACGAATCGCACGAAGGGAAAAACCAATCAAATATCCGGGTAATGTGTGTGGACAAGGTGACAAACCACCTTGAAGAGGTACCGTCTGGCTGAAGACGTAAAACTTAGCGCTTCTTGGGAGGCAACCCAAAGAACTTTGTGGGTGTGTTCAATAGAAACCTTCACGAGACTATAACTCGTCCACCCGGGCTACCGGGGGGTTTAAAGGCTTGTTGCACATGCTAAGTGCAATCGTGATCCCTACGAAAGTGAGGTTTAGTGTATATTTATGTTTATTTAGTTTAAGGTTCCAATTATTTTGATTTTATTGCATTATAGTTTATAGTTCTCAGATGCATATCATGTGTGATTTAAAAGAAAATATAGGTGCAGTAGGGAATTAAGTTGGGGAGGTTTGCCCTCACCCCAATTACTAATGCTTAAAATGATTTAACTCACCTTTTAATTAGATCATGATATGAATCGCTCGTATGCATTCTAGTTTATTGCATTTAATTAGCTTGCATCATTATAATTTTTCAATTTAATTAATAGTATTCTCATGACTTTTAAATAACATAACGAGAATTGGTAGATAATTAAGTTGGGGATGTTATTCAACCCCAACTGCGGCTTCAAAACGACTATCTCACTATTTATTTAACTACGTCATGAAAATAATTACGTTCAATTTTTTTAGGCATGGTTTTGCATTATTGGTACACTCATCCACTTGAATCTCAGTCTAGTCTATATTGCTATTGGGACAATAATGTCCAAGGTTGAAGAGGAGGATTGACTTGCAAGGAGATGTGGTTATATGAGTGGATGATCACATTGCGGAAGATAGAAGGCGATCAACCCTTGGATTTTGCATTTAATGATCAGGTTCCTTCGTTCCTTCTATTATATTTATGAATACTAGTGTGTGAGTATTTGTGCATCTATGTTAGTTTAGTATTTCATGATTTTTTAGTTTTTAGTTTTTATTTTACATTTGTGTGTTCACCCTTGAATAATAATGTTTTGATTAATCAATTAAAAGTAGAAATGTACTGATCTTATCTCCCTAATTTATTTTGGTTTGAGCAAGTAACTTAAAATGATGATTCTAATTAGGAAATAGATTAATACCAAGTGATATCGGTGGCGATCGAGTTATTTTAAAATTATTAAAAAGAGTCATAATGAATGTGCATGCATGAGATTAATAAAAGAATTTGAGTATGTTACACTTGTGTGTGGTTTTAAAGAATAAAACACTTTATCAAAACCAACATTTCAAAAGACATCGATACACCTAAGCAATAAGGGGGAGTGTTGCAAGTAAACCCGTGAGGCGTAGGTGCTTAAACTGTAAGGGGTGGCCTAACGAGTTCGGAAAAGAAGTCTGAGGGGTATTTTATGCCTAACCCCCTAAAGCCAACTGGTTTGGGAGCGGTTGATCAATTTTCCGTTACATGGACTCGTTAGAAAAGTCATGTTCAAACCCTTAATAAAATAACTTATAATTGTGTTAAAAAAAAGAGAGAAATTATCAAATGATAAGTGAGTTTATTATAAACGTCAAAACCGGTAAAATTGCATGCATGTAACCTTGAGCGAAAATAGGTGATTTATGGTGAGGAATGTTTGGGAGGTAAAGTGTTGATAGCGGTTTTAACACAGTGTAACAGAATGGATTTTTAGTTATGATCATGCATGGATGTTTAGTATGAAGGCTGTTACTAATTTGATAAATTAATTAGAGAGTCACTGATTTATCATATGCCTGGTAAATGAAATCTGAAACATTAAAGTCTGATTTAGTTTTCTTGCTCGGGACGATCAAGGTTTAAGTTGGGGATGTTTGATCGGCTTATTTTATATCGACTTTAATGTGTTTAAATGATATAATTTTATGTATTAAATCTTGGTATAATGCTACATTTAATTGTTATTTATCAATTGAAGGGTTAAAGCTTAAAAGGAGTTAAAATGAGTAAATTGTGCCTTGGAATGTTCTACTATTGATAAAACTCATTACGCATGTAGGTAATCCTCTCAAGTAAAAGTCTGGCAGATTTGAGCGCAATCGGATAACATTTGTAGAAAGTCAAGCGCAGAGGGGGGCGCAACCCTGCTCCCCAACCGAGTGCCCAAGCGCAGAGGGGGGCGCAGCCCTGCTCCCCAACCGAGTGCTCAACAGAATAATTTAATCTGCCAAAATACGCAATTTTAGACCCAAGCGCAGAGGGGGGCGCAGGCCTGCGCCCACGGCTGCGCCCAACCCATAAAATATTATTTTTCAGCGTTTTTTTTAGGGTTTTAAGCTTGCCTATATATATGAGAAGCTGCCATACGAAAATACATATTTTTTTGGAAGAGAAATTGAAGAGAAAAAGAGGAAGAAAGTCCCAGATTCACGATGTAGTCTGCACGACAACCAATGACGAAGGGTTGGGGTTTGGTTCCTTCAACGCTCCATCCTTCCCCCATCAATCCAACAACTACGAAACTTGTTCCTGACAAGTTCGATGTTTCGTACGCGTTGGTTGATGATCACACTATTATCGTTCAAGGGTTTGTTTGTTAGCTAAGTATTTATGTTTTCCGTTGATGCATTATTGTAACGAACGATATTTTTTATCTAGTTTTCTGTGTGATTATTATTTAAATATATTGTTCCTTTCGCTTCTATTTCTATCTTTATCGCAAGACGCGTCGTAGCCGTGTTACATGCCGTGCCGAGCTCATTAGTTTAGGAGTTAAGACGGACTGTGAACATGACACGATTCGTGCCCAAAATACGGATTGCGATAGATGTGTTTGTCATGACTATGTCTATGTGGTTAGGTTATAAAGATAATTAAACGGAATAATAAATGATTAAGTTATTAGCAACCCTAGGTCGATAATCCATAATTCCACCCAAACCCTAAATCCGAAGTCGTTGGCGTTCTTATTTTCTTTAAGTTTTCGTAACAAAGTTATAATTATTTTTCCAAAGATTCGATCAATCACTTCCTTCATCTATTAGTTTGATTATTAGTTTTTATTATTTGTTAACGACCATCGTAGAATAATATTGATAACCACATGCTCCCTGAGGAGACGATCCCACTTACCCTAGCTATATGTTAAGGTGATTGGTGTTTTTATAAATTATTTTTGAACGCTTTACGACGAGCGGATGTCAGTATCTGAGTCTGTGCGAGTTATCTGAGTATTGTGTATAGAGTTGTTGAGTTATCGAGAAATCGTGTATCTAGAGTTGTCGGGTTGTGATTGATAAATTGAGTTGTGATTGTGATTGTGATATAGAGTTATTGTGTTGTGATTCCAGGGTCTCGAGTTGATTGGGTTGGGAACGGGCAGGGAACCGAGACTTGAGTAGTTTGACTTCAGGGCAGGTGAGTTTGTATGTTTTTGTTGAGATACTTGTACGATTATTTATTAATACTTGCATGATCTTTTACTGAGCTTTTTATGAGATATTATGAGTTTTCTTACGAGCTTTTTATCGAGATATTATCATGCTTGTATTATCGTGTTTAATTGAGAACTGTGTTTTAAATATGAGATTTGGGACACTTGAGCTTTCGAGATTATTAAACCGTACGGCTGGGCAGGGGTTGGGTCACTCCCTATTCCCTTTTGAGTTCCTGACGACTGCTTTGTGCGGTCTAGGGATTTTGGCACGTGGGCCTATCCACGCGGGTTGAGTTATTGAGTTATCTTGTGGGATCTCATATACTTGTTTAGTAGAGAACGCTGAACGTTTTATCATTGAGCTTACGTGTTTTTATTGAGTTTTTATAATCGTACACTAACCCTTGCACTCTCACCAGCGTTAGCTGACCCCGTGTGTGTGTTGTGTGTGTCTCAGGTGATCAGAGATCTAGTAGGCCTGCTGTACCCAAATAGGGTTTCTGTGACATCGTTCGAGGAGTTAGTTACCTGTGTTAGATGTAATTATATTCTTGGGGAATGTTTATGTGTAAATTGAATATTGTGTAGTTTGATCAGAGACTTCCGTGACTCAATTATGTAATTAAAGTTTTAAAATCATCGGGTTGCTGCATGTGTGTATTGGGAATAGCGTAGAGATTATTATATTATATCGTTGTTGATGTGGTATTTATGTGGCATTGTGGATTAGTTTGAGGGTGTTACACAATTCGGTAAAGGCGGTTGTGATTGTGAATGGTGAGTTTTAGATAGAGTATAGATTTTGTTTTGAAGAAAATAAATAAATGAAAAAGAAGTGAAAGAAAAACATGAAATTTTTTTTACATTAATTGCATTGTCATATTGTTTCAATAAAGATTGACACACTTTCAAATTATAATTATAAACATACATATAAACCATGAAAAAATAATTCAGACAATTTTAATGAATAACCTGTTGTCTTCAATCAAAAAATTAAGAGATATTTTTTCAAAATTATTTTCACCTTTTGTGATATTTTGTTTTGTTTTTTGGTTTTTTCCCTAAACATAAATTTTAATTTGTATTTTGACTTTTTTTCTTTTTATACCTTCAAAATTGTTTTTTCTTTATATAAATTTATTTAATTATTAATTAAATGTATTTTTAGTTTATAAGAAATATTAGTTACATTGTAGATAATAATGCCACTTCTATTTATTTTAAATAAAAAACGTTATTGTTGGACCGTATTATATCTGCTTATTTTTATGTTTTTGTATTTATACATAAAATTACTTATTTTATATATGAACCTCTTTAAAACCTAAAAAATATTGAATTTAGCATTTTTTATATTTTATTTGTAACTAATAGTATTCATTTTGTACATCAACTTCTTTCATATTTGATTAAATAAATAAATATTGAAAATTTCCATTTCCACCTCAATTTGAAGAATTAAAATACCGTGATTCATTTTGTTTTGTTTTTTGGTTTTTACATTTGTCTCACAAGATGCATATAAAACATTAACTGTTGTTATTCATAATTTTTGTGTATAAAAGATGTTTAATATGAAAAAACCAACATGTCTTTTTGTTTTTGCGGTATAGTCTTTCCGTGTTATTTTTTACCAATAAAATCTTCAAGAAATTTATTTGTTCATGATTTTCAGAATTTTTATTTTTTTGCCAACAAAGTCATTAAATTTGAGGGATTTTCATGGAAAACAAGTGAAACATGGTGGTTTTTTGTGGAAAATACAGGATTGATTTTTTTTTTTGAAAACCAGAAAAAAAACAATAACCTGAGGGCTTTATTAGGAAAAATAAAATGGAGAGACGAAGCCACACAATACATGAAAACGTGTTTTGTCCATATAAAACTCTAAAAATCTATATCAATATATTATAATAAATGAGAACAATTCTTGTGATATGTCATCTTCCTACTACTCTACCTTTTCATTTTCCCGCTCTTTTTCCAAAAATAAAAATGGACATTAATTTAAGTAACAAACATATCGTTTAATTGATTTAATATAAAATTCATGATTGAAACTTATTATTTTTGTTTACTAAACTAATTGAAACAATAATTAATACTTATTAAAAGCTTTCAAAATTAACAAGCTAAAAAAAAGTCAATAAAATAATAAACTTCAAGTTAAATATCCTAAAGAATAAACAATATTAAAAAAATTAGTAAAATAAAATTTTTAAAAGATCAATAAAATAAAAAAACTTCAAATTTAAATGTTCGAAAGAATAAATAATTTTATGAATTAATAATAAAATACCTTAGTATACAATAAACTTAAAAAAACTTTTTGTTATCGAAGTTTTATATATTAAGTATGAAATGTTGACACATTTTAATAATCATTCAAATTTTAAATGTATTTTCTTTAATAAAAATTTTTATTAATATTTTTTAAAACTTCAAAACTAAATGTTGCAAAATTTATATTTTAAAATAACTTAATTTCGAATAATCTTAATTTATTATTTATTTTTTAAGTCGCTGGAATTGTTATATCAAGTTTTAATTACTTAGGCAATAAATATTATTATTAATTAAAACATCTTCAATAAGAAAACATATATGGTTTGATTTAAGGTCTTTAACAAATTTATACCATTTAAATTAATATCCTTAATAAAAATTAAAAATATGATATAATTATTTTGTTGATATCTATGGGATTGATGATAGCACAATAATAAATAAAACAGAATAAAGGTTCAACATTTTTGAATCAATAATAAGAAGATAATAATTGAATTGAATCACATATGTAATAACCATAAAATACTATATTTTAATCAATAATTTAAATACATTAATCATATTTTAACCGTCTTTTTTTACTTAAACATTGACTTAGAGTAATCATATTTACCATCGACTCAATGATTTTGCAATGATGTCATCTTTTTATGAGTTTTTATTGTATCTTAATTTAAAAAAAAAAAATTAAAGGTTATTAAGGGATCCATTTCTTTATTATTTAATATAAACATAATTTTGTATATCAAACCATGTTATACATAGGGGTGAGCGCATGATACCATTTCCCGAACCCGAACCGGTACTACCGAAGTAATATATTCGGTTCGGTATTCGGTTTTTGAATTATCTAAAATTCGGTATTCGGTACTCTCGTTTCGGTATTCGGTTTTTAAATTAGCTAAAATTCGGTATTCGGAACCGAACCAACACCATATAAAATTATACGGTTCGGTATTCGGTTATTTCAAAACTAATAATTCGATTTCAGTATTTTCGGGATCGGTACCGGTACGGTACGGTACCGAGCTCACCCCTAATTATACATGGGTATTAATTTAATATATATCTAACTAGTTTATAAACTCATGTATAACATGGGTATACATTTAAAATTTTAATTTCATTAATCTTGTAGGATAATTTTTAAATATATTTTATCAAATTTATAATATCTATTTATATAATACAATAGATATAAATATAAATATATAAATAGAAAAGTTATCATTCAAATTCAAATTTGAGTTTTATATTAGATAAGATTAGATTTGATTAGATATTATTTAAATTATTTATTACAGATAGATTGGAGAATACAAATTTTAGAAGCAAACTAATAGGAAATTGTTAGGTACACGTGACAATCACATGTTAAGCCAATTGGCGCTCTATCTAGATGTCATGTGGCATATAGTTACTCATATAATAGAATAGATAGATTTAGACATCATCAATTGAGTCAAAAATTCGTTAAAAAACATGTAAACCAATAACGCTTAAATACACTAATGCACTGACGTTGTTGTCATAATTGAACATGTTTCTATTTGTTAATATCATGACTTATCTTAAGGGATAAAAATTGCATATTCATGACGGAAACCTGCAGCAACACGCAGACAAACATAACTCTAGTTAATACTAGTAATATACTAATATGATGTTATTATTGGTAGAAAAAGTATTGTTTATAAAAAGATTTATTATAAAAAACCAACACGTTTTCATTTATTTTGCGTTTTCGTCCATATATGTTATTCTTTTTATAAAAATCATTTTTATTTTTGGTTTAGTAAAATTTGAACATTAAAACCGATTATAATTATTGATTAGTAAATTAAGTTTTAAAAACAGAAAAATCGGATTTTAATGTACAAGTTTCAGTAAACCAAAAACAAAACATTTTGGTTTTTTTCAAACCCTTTGTAAAATATGATTGAGCTTTGAAATTGCGCCAATTACAACCTCCATCAGTGTAGGTCACGCGGGAAAATTGAAAAGCTACACGATGTACTTCATCGGCTCCGATCATCATCAACGTTCCGATTCCGACCAACATCTCCGGTGCCGGCAATACCTATCGTGTTCACAAGGCCATACTTCGTCTCTGGTACTCCAAACGTTAGAAGGCGGATCCATTTGCTTAGTCTGTTTAGGGAATCTCATCTCAAATCATAATTCCCCTACTGTTCACGTTTCTTACGCCCTCTCTCAGCTCTCTCAGGCAATCTCTCAGCCTCATTTCCTCCACAATCTCCTCACTTTTCATCCTCATTTCCTCGTTTCTCCTCTCATAACCGCACTTTCTTCTTTCGAAGATGAGCCGCTCGCGAAACAGACGATGGATTTGATTTCCGAGTTATGCATCTCTGGTGATTGTTCGATTCACAGCGAATTTGTTTCTAGGGTTTCGGATCGGTTATCATCTGGTTCCTTATCTTGGAGCAGGCGTCAAATTTATATGGTAAGTTTATCTGTGGTTTTTGTATTTTCTCAATCTGTTCCGTTACATATTTTTTGTGCTTCTACAAACTAATATCCTTGTAATATTTGCATGTATTGGAGTTATTGGATCTATATTTGGTATCTTTGATTATATGATATGATGATATGTAATTCTGTATTCTCTCAGGTAGTTTATGTTTCTTCCTCTGTTTAACATATCATTTTAATTAAAAAAATGAGGGTTTATGTTATTCATGAATTAAAAGAAAATGAGGGTTTATGAATTCTCTCAGTTAGTGTATGTTTCTCCCTCTGTTTAACCTAATGTACCTCTATTTGTCCCTTTATTGTGCCATTATTCTCGTGCAGATTTTGTCATTCAAGACTAACAGAGCAGTGATTAAAAACCAATATGACCAATTTATTACCTTGTCTAATTAGTGGTAACTGTTAAGTCAGTAGAGACTAGGTTGCCGGGGTACATTTAATTTTCTGAGATGGCATTAAACAGCCACATTAGTTTTCTTTGGTCATTAATCCATTCATGATTCTTCTTTAGCTTTTTGGGGATAAAAGTCAGATAGGTGACCCAACCTTTAGCTAACATTTTCAAGATTTAGCTACACTGTTTAGGTGTTTTATTGGATTATCAGAAGAATGATCCTTACAGCCATATCAAAGACAAAGATGCTCTGTTTCTGAACCTTGTTACAGGTCTCCAGTTGCCTAGGTAACAGTTGGAATGAACTCCATAATTATGTACATTACTATCTTCACATAATATGATGTGTGCTTCATCCTCATTACGCGTCTTGCTTTTTCAAATGCAGTGAAGATATACAAGGCGAGATTCTATTTGTGCTTTACAAAATATGTGCCATCCAGCATGCACAGATAGGAAATAGCAATGGTGATGTCTTATGTGGCCAATCTTCAAAGATCTTACATTTGTCATTAGAAGTCCTCTTGAAGAGCCAGCGTGATGATGTTCGCATGAATTGTGTAGGTTTGTCAATACTCCATTGTTCTCTGAAACTGTTCTTTCTGGAACTTATTTCCATGGTTGTTACCTTAGATCTAAGTTAACCATGTTGGGATGCCAGCTGGTTGTAATGCGAGGATTAAGTTACTACAACTGAGCACAATGACTGACTTGATTTTACTTCGGTGCTTGTTGTGTATTGATTAAATCCAGATTTTCTATGTTCCTGCTTCAAGAACTTTGAATAGATAATACATCAATATATATATTTTTTATCATTATGATTTCATCTCCCATCAAATAACATTTTTCTTTGTTATTTCTGCAAAGCGCTATTGTCAGTGCTTGCACGTAGAGGGTGCTTTGAGAATGCATTAGAAAATGATGTGACCTTAACCTGCAAGGAATACCCTGTAGCAGACAACTTCATGGAAACAGCTGAGGATGAACTAGGAAAAACTCCTCTGAATCTCTTGTTTGCTGAAGCCATAAAAGCATCCCTGCTTTCTTCAGATTTTGAAGTTCAAACAGCCACATTAGATTTGATTGTCCTGTATTTGTCTTGCGGAGGTGTTTCAGAAAAAGAAGTCCAAGTCCTGGTTGAGGAGAATATTGCTGACTATGTTTTTGAAATCTTAAGATTGATGGGTAGGTTCATCGTTCTATCTACTCATTTTCCTTTCCAAAACCTTGCACTTTTGTCAATTTCATGAAGAGACAGGAGTAACAGGTAGTTTGGGTCACTCAAATTGGTTCAGGGGTCATGCCCACTCACCCAAACCACGACAGTTGTTGTCATGAAAAAAGTAGAAATAATTTTGGGTCTAGATTATGCAGCTTCTAGTAATCGTAAATGTCTGCTTCTGTGTTTACAGGGTGCAAGAAAGATTCTCTTGTCAGCTCATCCCTGCAGGTTCTTGATCTCTTATCAGTGGCAGAGGCAGCTTTCAAGCAAAGGCTTGCTATTGGGTTCACAACTCTGGTTCCTGTTCTTCGTTATGTTGCTGAAGTTCCTTTTCATCCTGCTCAAGGGCCATCATTAAAGCTTATATTAGAATGTATTTCACACTGTCCTGGAATCATTTCAAGTTCCAATATCGAAGAAATAAGCCTTGTAATGACAGGGATGCTCAAGAAACATATTGATGGTGAGGCCAGCATGATTCCAGAAACGTTCGCCCTGGTATGCTCTGTCCTTGTAGCTCTCATGAAGTCTCCATCTTCTCATGGAACTCTGAGCATTGTCAAATCACTACAAGATATATCAAGATACACCACTGCAACAGGCTTGAGCTTTTATGGGGAATATTCCTGCCAATTGCTACACTCCCTCTACTTACTAAAAGAGGCCTATGAATATAGTTTTGAAGGAAACACCGCAAATTCTATCTATACGGATTTACGTGACTGTATATTAGAGATATGTGAAACTAAATTATTGCCATGGGTTTCCATGAGCGTTAATGACATTGATGAGGATATTGCCTTGGGTGTACTTGAGGTTTTTCACTCTGTACTGCTTCACTCTGATTTCCAACCCACCGACTTTGTAGATGTTCTGGTTTCATCATCTTGGTTCAGTTTTTCATTTGGATGCTTGGGCCTTTTTCCTACTGAGCAAATGAAATGGAGAGTTTATTTCTTACTGAGTTCTCTCTTGGATGTGCTTCTCAGTAATGACTCTGGCCAATCGATTAGAGATGTTGCTTTGCATCTCCCATCGGATCCTATGGATCTATTATTTCTGCTGGGGCAGAAGGGCTCCCATAACCAGGAAGTTTTTTGTTGCCAATCTGCAGTTCTAATGATACTATATACCAGTTCCTTGTATGATGACAGGTAACATAATCTTCATTGTAACACTTGTCATGCTTCCATTTGGCATCCTTAGGGAATTCTGTGACTTCTTTTTGTTGATATACTTGCAAAAAAAAAAAAAAAAAAAAAAAAACAAGATGTTTCCGTGAATGCCAAACGATTTACGTTCTTAGCTATGGTATCTAATTGCTTGAAATTGCTTCCCCAAGGTTTGCAGATGATAGGATGGTATTAGCTTCTCTGGAGCAATATATTTTACTTAATAGTTCTGAAATCTTAGGTGGAGCTGTCGAACCACAGATAATCAAAGTACTCATAAATTTGTATGGCCTTTATAGGGGTCTGGCCAAGGTAAGTTACCAAATACCATATAGTCCAGAGGCTGAAAGTACCCTCTTTCACATTGTCTCAGAAAAACAATGTGAATTTCTCTCAACAAGAATTCACATGACATCACTGAAGTGGCTGTTTCAACAAGAACGAATTTGTAAATATCTGTCTAATCTGGTTTTAAGGTGGTGTAGACAATGTATTGTCTGTGGAAACCAGATTGTTGCCTGCAATGATACTGAAACTGTAAAATTTAGAGAACTTGCTGAGTTGGTAGCATCTGGAGATAACTACGGAGCCAAACTAATGGTATGTTTGTTGAGAGAGCTTGTAGAAGAAAGCCGACAGGAACATGATATCGTTCTATTATTAAATATGATTGCAGCAATCATTGCCTTATTTCCAGCTGCTTCAGGGCAATTAAGCTTAAATGGAATAGCCCTTGCAATCCAGAATCTTTTTCATCAGCATTCATCTTCTATAGAGATCTTCAATATTACTTGTCAACTAGTTTTTACAATATTACATTCGGTTCAATCAAAATCACTTTCTGACGATGAAGCTTGGATTGCAGTAGCAGCAGAGGTAAGCTAGCTATTGGTTATGCATCAATATGATCCTTAACTATGGAAACTATTCTAACCTTATAACTTGTGTAGTTGATGCATTACCTGGTCTCCACAAATGCTGAAAATGTGTGCACTCAGGAAGCTCTCCTAGCGATGGGCATTCTCTCTCTGATTTTGCATCACTCTCTTCACCAAAACCTTGTAGAAGCTTCGAAGGCGATACTTTTAAACACTTCATTTATCTCACTAGTTAACAAAATGATCCATGAAGCTTGTTTAAAGGGACCTGCATTGTTTGATCATGATGAAACAACACAAACTGGAGAAAGCCTGATATTTTCGCTATTGCTAAACTACTTTTGTCAAAGAAGGTTATTGTTTACCATATTTATTAACCTTCATTTCCCAGTAACTTTATGATTTTAACACTTGTTTCGTTTTAGTCTGCACATTGTTCTACCAGGAATTGAAGATCCACAAAGCTTGCTTAGCGGTGACTACAGCAAACAGCAGCCATTATTGTATATCCACATTCATTGTCAAGACTTGTGCAGGCTGTTGCATTTTGGGTCTTCTATAGTAAAGCTGGTATCTTCATGTTGCCTGCTCGAAATATTTCAGAGAATAACAGAAAAATATAGGATAGAACCAGATAAGATCAAACAGAATGCTTATCATATAAGATCCATAACATCAGTTCTACAAGGCTTCATTTTCCACAGCGATATTAGGATTGCCATGAATTGTGCTCTCTGTATAGCGATGGTCATTGATTGGGAAAAACAGTATATGGAATCCCTAGCTGTTGAACAAAACAACTGGTATCGATTGATAACTGAAGAGTTGGTCATGATTTTGGCCGTTCCAGGTTTGGCATCAAAATCAATCATGATTCATCACAAGCCAGCAATTCACATAGCAGTGTCGATGCTAAAACTACAGCAAATTCCTCGATGGATGCCTACTGTGTTTGACGATTCTTGTATAACCGGTATCATTCAAAACCTTTCGCCAAGTAATTTAACTCGTGAGATGGTACTATTATTTCGAGAGCTTCTTAATTCAGGGTATCTTAACACTAAGCATATTGCCTGCCTAAATCAGCTTTTCCAGGTGACAATAGAACACACTTCTACAAATTTGAAGCCTTGATCTTAAGCGTAATACTAAGCATTACCGTTTTCTTGCAGGCCTGCAGAAAGCGTGTTTACTTGGACGACATTCAAGATGCCAATACAGAAGCCAAGACCAAGATGCTTGTTTTTCCAGATGATTTGCAAAAAGTTTATGACATTCTCATAAACCTTGTTTCCCCTGAATCAGCTCCAAATGAAGGATTATTGGAAGAAATAGAAATATTCTGCCAAACTCTTTTGGAAGCAGAATAACGAATAAAATTGCTCGAACCAGAATATATAAATTGGTGCTTTTCTACAAAATCTAAAAACCAAATGAAGCCAAGAAGTATGTACAAACAATCGTTAGGGTTTGACTTATCTCATTGCATGAACTATATAAAATATACAAATGCAAAAATGAAACCATGTAGAGGTTCCAAATTAACAAACTGTCTATATATCGTAAAAAACTCTACAATGGGTCCATAGAGGTCATCATAGTCTAATAGACCTTTACCGATGAGCAGCACACTAATGGTGTCCACGACGCTCTTCCCTTCGCCTTCTTCCTACCTTTCTTTCCCTCACCAATGTATTTCAGTGGAGACTATTCCTGGTTGATGGGAGTTTCCAACACCAATTTTGATTTTCCAGATTGACTAATCTTCTTAGAAACCTCGTCTTTTTGAATTGTACATGACAATGGTTTAGGATTGGATATTTTTGCTTCAGTTACCAGATTCTTTAAGGTAGTGGTAGCGGGTTCACCGGTGCTCTGGTCCAGTTTGTAAATTTTGCTTTTGCCTCTTCATTTCTCTTTCTTCCTTCAGTTTCGTTAGCTTCACTGGGAAGCCGGCCTAGCCTGCCCAGGAAGCTTCTGATTTGTGTGGTTGAGAGGTTTGCACTGCAACTGTGTTAATTTGAGAAGTTTTCCTCTTTGAGTTCTACCAAAGATGCGCCCACACACACACACACAAAGCATCTGGTTTACCCAAAACGTTTTTTCTGCTGCAATTTCCGACTTACCAACAGGCTGTGTGTTTTCGGCATCAATGGAAGCAGCCAAGAGCGCTGACCAATACATAAAAAACAGTTATACTTGAACCAACTGATGCATCTACACCACTATCTTCACCGGGCAACAGCTTTGTTTACTCGAGTTTCAGAATCTCGAGAAGCCTTATCCACAAATTCTTCATCTTTTTTGAGTGATCTCTGTGAAATTCTGCTTTTGCCACTGTCTTTTAAATCATCACTCACACCTGCCACTATCTTTTACTCCACTTCAATACCACTTTCAGGTTCTTTGACAGTTCCTGAGTGAACGCTTGCGAGTGTTTTTCTGAAACAAGATGTTTAGTCAAAACCGGAACACTATGATCAACTTCAACCACTTCTGAAGCATGATCATGATCGCAGATATTTCTGTACTTTCATCAGGAGTCACAGCAGAATGCTTATGAGTTGAAACGTCTACTTCACTAGGATTGGCTTTAGACTCAGGGACGGTTTTTGAGCAACGAGGGAATGAGTTAGGACTCTTTGCTCTGTCTCCAAAGATTGAGTTTCTGTCACTTTAGCTTCTTCAAATAATAACTGTAGGAACAAAAGCCAAGAACTCGGCTTTTTTGTGTTCAGAAACAACAGACTCCATTGAAGACTCAACATTTTTCAGAGGTTTGGCTTTCTTTAATCTTCAGTGCCACTGTTTTGATTTCAAATGTATCTACAACAGACCTATTTTCCACATCATCGTTACCAACAGGGTCTAGAATGCAAGGAACGTTAGAGTATTTGGTTTTATGTGTCAATCATATCTATAGCAAGATCCTACTAAAGATTAACACAGTTTATTAATCAAGATCATAATGTTGCAAGATGTGAAATCTTAACAACATGGTGATATGTTCAACTTTTTTTAGTAAAGTGTTTGGTATAATTAGTTGCGTCTATATAATTTTCATTCTTTAGATGATTTGGACGACCAAGTAATTTTTTGATGAGATTTTACTTTAGTATATTATAGAAAGGGTATATTAGTAATAATACTAGTAATTCGTTTTGGGCAAATCTATAAATAAAAGGAAGAGGAGAGTGATGAGAGATATTGTTAGATCTTGTTAGGCTCTTAGCATAGTAGCTTTGAGAGAGAGATTATTTATGGGATTCTTTTGGATTGTGTTACTGATATTTGGTTAATTAATTCATTTGTTCATCTTTGTTTTATCTTTTATTCTATTAACTGAAATCTAAGTTCTTATCACTTTTATACTTATCTGAACAAGATTAGTATATTGTTGATTTACAAAACTAAATACACATCAAGATATGGTTTTATACATGTTATTTACTTAAAGATTTACTATAAACAACCACTAAACCACTTTTCATGAATGATTATGCATGGAAAATGTTATTTAATACATATAAGTCAACAAAAAAAGGGAGGTACGGATGAATCTGGTACTTGTTGGTAGTTGGGTATCCTGTGAGATGGGTGTTGGTAATTTAAATTTCATCTCATAGTCATAGGGTTCATTTAAGAGCATCCTTATTGGATCGTGCAAAGTGAAATAGCCAAATTGAAACAGAACCGATAAAAAAATTTAAAACCTTGAAATGATTGGTATAGAACCGATAGAGTCTTTGGTCCATTATGGTATGGTTTCTGGTTTTGTTGTTGTTTTTTTTTTTTTTTTTGAATTTTACGTTGAAAGTAACAAACCGAAAGGAAAAAAAAATCCATAAACCAAAAGCTGAATCGCATAGGTCCGGTTTATGGCAGAATATAACATGGGCAAGGAGGGGTTGTGGTCCCCCTAATATAGAAGCATTTTAGATCTTCCGGTTACACTTTTCATGTTTCACCACTGGTACGACTCTTCGATTTTACAAATCGTTTTCAAGCACGCACCTACCCATACTGGTCGTTTATAGACTTGTTTGTGGCCACGTGGCTTTACACATATTACTTTTACCTAGGGTCGGTCCAATCATTTTTAGACTCTACACAAAAACTTAAAAAGGACCAAAATAAGAAATATTCAAGTAAAAATGATAAATTAATAACAAAAAGTAATAATATTATGGTAAAACTAAAATTTTACAAATAACCTTATTTATATAATAGATATTGTAAGAATGATTCCCTATCATTAATAAGTCCTGGGCAGTTGCCCATGTTGATCTTACTTAGAACGGGCCTGTTTTTACATGTGAGCATATAGTAACAACATTAGACCAAGTGGAGGTAAAATGATAGGCATTCAACCCATTTGAGAGAGTGGTCCTTGTTTGGAGTTGCATTTATTGAATCACGTTACTCTCTGTTCTATAATTGTTAAATTGGTCAAAACTTCAAATTATGCCATTAGTCATTTACCTACTGATATGAATGGTTGCATACGTTTAACGTGTTATAAATTTCAAGAATTTGTTGGTTGAAATCATTCTAATTAATGAGTTGATATTCTATAGTTATGTCAAATGTTTTACTCAGTACTGACAAACTTTAATAAACTAAAATGGTTAAGTATCACAATGACCATTTAACTTTTATATTTTTTTCAATTTAGCAACTAAACTATTCTTTGTTTGATTTAACCGCTAACTATTTAACTATTACTTTTCTATTACGTACCTTATATTTTTTTATAATACTCTTTTTTCTCTCTTACTTTTCTATTATCTATCCTATTTTTCTTATTTTATAAACACCCATCTTATTTTTCTTAAAATTAAAACTTCATCATCTAAACAAGTTTTCACCTTTTATAGAATCCCTTGTTTTTTTTACTGAAAACTATAACTTGAAAACTGAAATTGAAACATGACTAGTTTTCGTCAACTAAACGCAACCTAAATGATTTCATTTTTTATGATTTCATGGTACCCAAAGCCATTTCTTTATAATGTCAAACTTAATTCTTAAAATAGAAACCCAACTTAAAGTACATTATATTTTTATTCAATTAATCCAAAAAAAAAAAAAAAAAAAAAAAAAAAAAAAAAAAACTAAAATATAGTAATTTATCCTATTTGAAGAGTGTAAGTCGTTATTAGGGTGTACGTATAAAATCTCTTTTGTCTCCCAATGGTTTGTCTCTTTCCACATTACTCAGGCAGCCACCGTACCATCACTATCTACACAAAAGACTTTTATAACAAAAGTCTATTTTTCCCACTTTTCAGTCTTCCAAAGTCTCCTTTTCATTCTCACTTTCTATCCATCTTCAATTCTTCTTCTCCCTCTTTTCACAAATTCAGAGCCTTTTTTTGTTTTCAGTTTTCATCTCTACACACAGACATGGATACCCAACAAGATCACACCAATCCAACCACCCCACCATCTTCAGGTATCTATTTCTGTTCTTAAATTCGTATTATGATTCCATTTCTTAATTTGCCCATCAAGATTTTTAAAATTTAATACATTTCTATGGCGGTTTTTTGATTCTTTTGTGTAGGTGGATTTCATGTATGCCATAGATGTGGGTGGCCTTTTCCAAACCCACATCCTAGTTCCAAACACAGACGAGCCCACAACAGAATCTGTGGAACCATTGAAGGGTATACGAATACGAATCTTGTTATTCACTCATCTGAACCAGTTTCTGTTTCAGATGATGAACACCATTCTGATGAAGATGAAGATAAAGATAAAACCCCAAGTGAGTTTTTATCTTTTATGTGTTGTTTTGTTCTTGATACTTCAGTTATCTCAAGTTAATTAATTGTTTTTTGATTTCTTGAAAGTATCTTGAGTTGGATTTGTTTGTTTTTTCTTAAGATTTTTGTGATTGTTTTTGTGTTTGAGGTCCCAAGATTGAGAAGAGGATTGTGAAACAGAGTGGTGGGGTTGGAGAAAGATCGAATAAATCCGAAGATGATTTGTTTTCAGATGCAGTAACTGAATTTTCTGATAGTGGATTCAGTCCAGGTGATTCAAATTCAGATTATAAGATTAGTCCAGATGCAATTTTTTGGTTTTTTTAGTGAATGTTTCTTACTTATATGTTATTTACATGCTTGATTGAATGATATTTGATGCGAAAAAAACGAGCAAATTGTGTTCATAATTGGAGTTGGAAGTTTATGAATGTATTTTGTCTATGACTTGAGTGTCATTTTTTTTCTGACAGTAGGTTTTGTGGGAGATATGGTTTCGATTCTCTAATTCGAGTTATATTTTCTCGTATGTAGATATCACCAATCTCTTAGACAGTCCATTAGACGTTAGGAAAGTGGACGGCGAGCTTAAGGTTTTTCAAACGCCAGATTCGCATCCTAAAGATGCTGATAAATTTGGAGAAAATGTTGTAAAAGTCATTAGCAATTCAGCTGACATATCCGACCCGAAACCTTCAGTTTCTTTAGTCAAAGATACAGATGTGTCGGATGAAGTTAAATCTACTGACATTGAGGAGACTCTTAATACTGTCCCGACTAAACTAGATTCCACAAAGGTCATGGATGATACTAGCATGAATGTCGATATGCTTGAGGTGTCTGACAATAACGATCAGGGGGAAGAAGCTGTATATGTACTCTCGGTTCCGAGTGATATACCTTTAGTAGATCATGCCGAGACTTTGATAGAAGATTTCAAAGATCATAAAACGAAATACTCTAATGTTCCTTTCATTCTAGACCCTGTTGGTAACGATGATGTGGAAAATAGGTCTCTTTTAGATGCATTTGAAATCAAAAAAGCGGAAGTGAAGATTGAAGAAAGCAAACCCTCTGAAAATGCCGAGTCTTCAATGGAGTCTGCTGTTTCTGAACACACAAATGCTGAGTCATCGGCTTTTGTTCCTACAGTTATTATCAAAGAAGCTAAAGTGTCAGAAACTCAATCTTTGGAGCTGAGCAAAACCGTCCCTGAGTCTACAGACAATCTTAGTGAAGCAGACGTTTCAACTCATAAGCGTTCTGTTGTGACTCCAAGCGAAAGTACAGAAAAAGCTGCTGCTAGTGAAGAAATCAATCAGGGAAAGCTTGAATCTGATCATGAACATGTTTCCGAAGTGGTTGAAAAAGCTGAAGTTGATCAAAGTGTTCCAGTTTTGGCCGAAGATTTTGGTTCAGAAAAGCTATCCGAAGCCTTCACTCAGGAAACTGTCAAAGAACCTGAAAGTGGTATTGAAGTGGATCAAAAGATAGTGGCAAGTGTAAGTGATGATTTAAAAGACAGTGGCAATAGCAGAATTTCACAGAGATCACTCGAAAAAGATGAAGAATTGGTGGATAAGGCTTCTCGGGTTTCTGAAACTCTGGTAAACGAAGCCGATGACAAGCTGATACCCAATCAAGATTGTGGTGTAGATGCGTCGGTTGGCTCAAGTAGTCGTAATAGTTTGGAGGGGAATTGGGGATCAGTTTCAGGTACATTTTACTCGTCTTTCTGTCTCATTGCGACGTTTCTTCTTCTTTTAACTTTTTAAACTGTTTTTCAGTGCTCTCAACTGCTTCCATAGATGCCGAAAACGCACACTCTGTTGGTAAGTCAGAAGCTGCAGCAGAAAAAAGCCGTTTGGGTAAACTAGAATCTTTTGGGGGGTCATCATTCGTAGAAATCAAAGAGGAAGCTTCTGAAATCAACTCAGTTGCAGTAGAAGCCTCTCAATCATCAAAATCTGAAGCGTCCCGAGCAGGCTGGCTTTCCAGTGAAGCTAGCGAAACCGAAGTAAGAAAGAGAAATGAAGAGGCAATAGCAAAAGTTACAAACTGGAGCACCAGTCAACCGACTACCACACCCATAAAGAATCTGATAAGCGAAGCAAAAATATCCAATCCTAAACCAGTATCAAACACGATTCAAAAAGACGAGGCTTCTGAGAATATCAGTGAGCCTGGAAAATCAAAACCGGCGTTGGAAACTCCTTTGGTCAACCAGGAGTCATCGTCTCCAACGGAAGACAATGGTGAGGGGAAGAAAGGTAGGAAGAAAGGCAAGGGAAGAGCATTGTGGTTACCATTCGTGTGCTGCTCGTCGATAAATGATAGTTAGAGAAAGATGATCGACCTCTATGTACACCCTTTGTAGAGTTGTTTACGATACATAGACAGTTTGCTTACGTGGTTTCATTTTTGTACCTGTATATTTTATATAGTTCACGCGATTTAACAAGTAATGAATACCGAATGTCTTGTATGACTAACGCTCGTTTGTACATGTTTCTTGGTTTCATTTGGTTTTAGATCTTATTTCGTATTCTGCTTCCATCAGAGAATTGTCAGACTTTTCGTAAGGCATCCGGGGAAACAAGCATCTTCGTATTGTTTTCTGTGTCGTCGTCTTGGGTCTCGGCATCTTCAAACACAGTAGGCTGAATAATCTGAGTCCTCGACCTCATACTCTGAAATTTTTAATGAGTATGGCATATATTCACCGCATTCGCATAACATAATTAATTGTATACACTAGATTCAGGTGGAATTACATATAGGCTGTATGCTCAACGACAATTAACATGTATATATGAATGTATTAATACTAGAACTCACAAAACTTACAAAATATTGGTCTGGTGTAGTATAAGTCGCAAAAACAACACTTGAGATTGATTATTAGCCTTGTCTTCCAAACCAAAAGCCAACTTGTTTCTCTGCTCACAACCTATGGTTCAATCTTATTTCATATTATTGTAAGCTTAACATATCATATAAACTCATTTGATGGTATTTAACGTCTTCTGTTTAATTACCTTATCTATCGAATTTTACAGAGATGTGATGTGTTTATAAATGTTTTTATGGGTTTTTAGGTGTGTTTTAGTATTAATTTAGGATTTATATAAGTATATAATGGTTAAATGATGTTAACATACCAGTTTTAGGCTTAAAACAAGTGTTTCTATGCTACCCGAGGTGATATATTTGTGAATTAGTTTTGCATCTTCTATCATATTAATAAATAATTATGATATATTTGTGAATAGTTAGACGTATATTGTATGTATTATAATCATCATTATCTTGCTGGTTTAACGCATATTATTAAGGTTTAAATATCTATTGTTCTTCCGGTCATTAATTTGTCTTATGCAGCACATGATCCATTTAATTGGATCATTGATTTGTTGGATCATGATCCAATCTAATCTAAATTCATCCATTGTCAGGCCTAGTTTGATGTATAACAGTATAAGGTTCTCAGAATAAATATGAGATATCATAGTTAGAGACAAAAACTACCTTTACGATAAAATTTCCAATGTGCACTCACATGAGATGAATAAAAAGCAAAAACTATGTACGAGATGAAGAAGATGAAAAAACATTATGAACACGAATTAACATGAATAACTAACAAATAAATTAACACGAATACCAATTGATTCATTATTAATATTATTTTCTTTTGAACAAATAATATTCAAACAAAAGATTGAAAATCCATGGAGTTTTTGAGATAGTATCAACTTTTAATAATGTGATAATATTATAAAAAAAATTTAAGAGTCAAAATAACACATATTATATGTCTGCAAAAATAAATATTCATATAATTATCTTAATTCTAAAGTTAATTATCATAGAAATAATTACGAAAATTTTATATTGATTATTGAGAATCCACATGAATACTAATAACATCGCAAGTAGAAACAAACTAATAACAATATATTTATAAACAGAATGAAAATTCCGTTGGGCATAAAACGTCAAATAAACCATTATAAATTATTTTATTTTTATAATAATCCCCAAAAAAAACATAAAAATAACCTTTATTATTATTTTTCGTTGTGGGTCGTGATTAAGCAGAAAGGAAAAATTTTGACAATAAGGAAAATGAAACTTCAATGGCAAGTTAAAAAAGCTTCTATATATCTAATTAAAAATCTTTTATGTATTTATAAATTTTATATTAACAATAAATACAAATTATACAAGAATTAGATATTTGAAAAAACAATAATAATACAATATAAATATAAGTAAAAACATATTTCATACCAATATATTTATTATAAAATATATAAATATTATTGTAACATTTCGTAAAAGTTCAAATAATTTCAATTTAATTATGAAATACTAACCCTAAATATTTAAATCATATATGAATTTATTAAAATTATAAAGTGCAACCTTCAAAAGATTGAAAATCCATGGAGTATTTGAGATAGTATCAACTTTTAATAATGTGATAATATTAAAAAAAAATTAAGAGTCAAAATAACACATATGATGTGTCTGCAAAAATAAATATTCATATAATTATCTTACTTCTAAAGTTAATTATCATAGAAATAATTACGAAAAAATTATATTGATTATTGAGAATCCACATGAATAATAATAACATCGCAAATAGAAACAAACTAATAAATATATTTTTAAATACAGAATGAAAATTCCGTTGGGCATAAAATGTCAAATGAACCATTATAAATTATTTTATTTTGATAATAATCCCCAAAAAATAACCACAAACAAGGAAAATTCCGTTGGGCAAGGAAAAAATTTGACAATAAGGAAAATGAAACTTCAATGGCAAGGCAAAAAGCTTCTATATATCTAATTAAAAATACTTATTATGTATTTAATAATTTAAAATATATATCAACAATAAATACAAATTACACAAGAATTGGATATTTAAAAAACAATAGTAATACAATATAAGTAAAAAACACATTTCATAACAATATATATTTATTATAAAAATATATAAATAATATTATAACATTTCGTAAAATTTCAAATAATTTCAATTTTATTATGAATACTAGCCCTTAATTTATTTAAATCATATATAAATTTATTAAAATTATAATAATGTGGAACCTTCAAAATTCAAAATGTGACTTGGAATTTTTGTAAGGGTTTAAAATGATTTAAATTCAAAGTTAACTAAATCCAACGGGTCATCACTATGTTAATTCTCACATTTGTGTGACCCGGTAAATGGAAATTATTAAGCCAAAATGAGATGTGTGTTTGACGATGTAAACGTGCGGAAACTCACAATCTTCAATATATTCCTTTGAATTCAAGTCTAAACTCATAAATTAAATGTTAGAATCCTTGATTATGTTCCTTTTAAGCTAATTACATGATTTGACAAGGTTAATTAGTTCGAGTTTTCTTATTTTGTCGAACTAAGTATGATCATGCATGCGCACGTTCATATATAACATGTTTAATTGAGAAATTGAGACTTGAGTTGGATCATACATCGATTTATAATCTGAATTTTTAAGAGCAGAATGGTTGTAAGATAAGGAATGTGAGGTTTGAAATATGAGTCTGACTATAAGTTTTGTTTGGGAGTGTGCATTGTGCGTGATTTTGGATGTGTGTGTGTTGTTTGTGAAGTTTGCTTTTGTTTGTGTGTAATGCACCAAGTTGTGTGTGTGTGTTTTGTGCGATATAAAGTTGGTGTGTATCACTTGTGCGCAAGGTTAAATACAGTTAAAAGGTTGATGTACTGGCAATTCCAACCTATCTATGTCGGAACGTTTTAGACTCATCACGTAAAGGTAAATCGAGCTAATTAACCGATTGGTAAGACAACAGTGGGGATGTTGTGCGAAAGTGATGTTGGCACACATCATGTTGTGAGTGAAACAAGGGTTGGTGCATATGTACCCTTTTGTGCGCAAAGGCCAAGGATGGTGCACCCTTTGTCATGACTAAAGTGTGCTTAGTGCACATTCTTATGTGCATAACGAACTAACTCGACTATTTCTATATGACGATTTTCAATTGTGATCTAGTCGTTTTGGCATGAAGACATCTAAAACTTAAATGGACAACATACTTTGCAGGGCATAGAT
>JAANYP010004711.1:110749-318249 GCA_020465985.1 Centrapalus pauciflorus
CCATATAAGGCTGTAAAAAGCTTAAGACAGAATGAGCGTGAGTCTTCTTCAACCTCGATTTCTCTCCACACCGATACGACAAATATTATATTACTAATACATGGAATGGATCTTGACTCTCGACCCATCAAATGACATTTAGCAAATCAAATAGTTTTATCAATATTTCTACCCGAGGTGATATATTTGTGTATTAGTTTTGCATCATCTTCTATCATATTAATAAATAAATATGATATATTTGTGAATAGCTGACGTATATTGTATGTATTGTAATCATCTTTATCTTGCTAGTTTAACGCATATTATTAAGGTTTAATTATCTATTGTTCTTCCGGTCATTAATTTGTCTTATGCAGCACATGATCCATTTAATTGGATCATTGATCTGTTTCTAATCCAAATTCATTCATTGTCAGACCTAGTTTGATGTATAACAGTATAAGGTTCTTAGAATAAATATGAGATACCATAGTTGGAGACAATAACTGCCTTTACGATAAAATTTCCAATGTGCACTCGGATGAGATGAATAAAAAGCAAAAACTATGTACGAGATGAAGAAGATGAAAAAAATATTATTAACACGAATTAACACGAATAACTAACAAATAAGTTAACACGAATACCAATTGATTCATTATTAATATTATTTTCTTTTGAACAAATAATATTCAAACAAAAGGTTGAAAATCCATGGAGTTTTTGAGATAGTATCAACTTTTAATAATGTGATAATATTAAAAAAATTTAAGAGTCAAAATAACACATATTATATGTCTGCAAAAATAAATATTCATATAATTATCTTAATTCTAAAGTTAATTATCATAGAAATAATTACGAAAAATTTATATTGATTATTGAGAATCCACATGAATAATAATAACATCGCAAGTAGAAACAAACTAATAACAATATATTTATAAACAGAATGAAAATTCCGTTGGGCATAAAATATCAAATAAACCATTATAAATTATTTTATTTTTATAATAATCCCCAAAAAAAAACATAAAATAACCTTTATTATTATTTTTCGTTGTGGGTCGTGATTAAGCAGAAAGGAAAAAATTTGACAATAAGGAAAATGAAACTTCAATGGCAAGTTAAAAAAGCTTCTATGTATCTAATTAAAAATCTTTTATGTATTTATAAATTTTAAATATATTAACAATAAATACAAATTATACAAGAATTAGATATTTGAAAAAACAATAATAATACAATATAAGTAAAAACATATTTCATACCAATATATTTATTATAAAATATATAAATATTAATGTAACATTTCGTAAAAATTCAAATAATTTCAATTTAATTATGAAATACTAACCCTAAATTTATTTGAATCATATATGAATTTATTAAAATTATAAAGTGCATCCTTCAAAATTCAAATATTAATTCTCAAATTTAAATTGATTTAAATTCAAAGTTAATTAACTAGATCCGAATTGAAGGGGTCGTCACTATGTTAATTCTCAAATTTGTGTGACCCGATAAATGGAAATCATTAAGCCAAAATGAGATGTGTGTTTGACGGTGTAAACGTGCGGAAACTCACAATCTTCGATATCTTCCTTTGAATTCAAGTCTAAACTAATAAATTAAAGATTGGAATCCTAAATTATGGTCCTTTTAAGTTAATTACGTGATTTGACAAGGTTAATTAGTTTGAGTTTTATTATTTGGCGAAGTCAAGTATGATCATGCATGTGTACGTTCATATATAACAGGTTTAGTTGAGAAACTGAGACTTGATGAGCTGGATCATACATCGATTTATAATCTGAATTTTTAAAAGCAGAATAGTTGTAAGATAAGGTAAGATTTGAAATATGAGTCTGACTATAAGTTTTGTGTGGGTGTCCGCATTGTGCATGATTTTGGATGTGTGTGTGTTGTTTGTGAAGTTTGCTTTTGTTTGTGTGTAATGCGCCAAGTTGTGTGTGTGTGTTTTGTGCAATATAAAGTTAGTGCGTATCACTTGTGTGCAAAGTTAAATATAGTCAAAAGGTTGATGTACTTGCAATCCCAACGTGTCTATGCCGGACCGTTCCAGAATCATCACGTAAAGTTAAATCGAGCAAATTAACCGAGTGGTAAAACAATAGTGGGGATGTTGTGCGCAAAGTGATGTTGGCACATATCATGTTGTGAGTGAAACAAGGATTGGCGCACACATGCCCTTTTGTGCGCAAAGGCCAAGGATGGTGCACCCTTTGTCGAGACTAAAGTGTGCTTAGTGCACACTGTTATGTGCATAATGAACTAACTCTACTGTTCTATGTGACAATTTTCAATTGCGATCTACTCGTTTTGGCATGAAGACATCTAAAACTTAAATGGATAACATACTTTGCAGGGCATAGATATTGGTATTATAAGTTTAAACATAGACTTGAATCTTTTCTAAATCCCGTATTTCTAGAGGTAAAGAGTCAGTGTGTTTCAGGAGCGGAAGAGAAGAAGTACGAGACACCTGCACCGACTTTGGAGTTGTTTATTATTGGTGTTGTGGTAGACTTATGTACCTAACGTCGATGAAAATCGTGACCATACTTATCCGAAATTATACTTGTTAACTTTTGACATTTTGTATAATATTAACAGTTTTAGAAGGATGATTATATCTATACAATGATATGGTATTTTAGGGTTAATATACGGGTGTTACACATGTAATACATGGTGTTGATCCCATATAAGACTGTAATTAAAAAGCTTAAGACAAATTACAGAATGATATTAACTACTCCGACGTGAGTCTTCTTCAACCTCGATTTCGCTCCACACCAATACGACAAATATCATATTACTAATACATGGAATATTGGAATGGATTTTATACTTACTTTTGGTGTTTTGAGATTATAAGTTAGTCTCACAGTAAGTCTTGATCTTGACTCTCGACCCATCAAATGAAATTTAGCAAATCAAATAGTTTTATCAATATTTCTACCCGAGGTGATATATTTGTGAATTAGTTTTGCATCTTCTATCATATTAATAAATAAATATGATTATATTTGTGAATTAGTTAACGTATATGTATTGTAATCATCATTATCTTGCTAGTTTAACGCATATATATTAGGGATAATTACTAAAATAGCCAAATCTCACACCTTTATTCACTTTTTAGCCACTTTATATACATTTTACCAAAATAGACACACTTTACGTTACCATATTTACGTGAGAGCCACAATTTACGTGATTTGTACTTTTTTTCATTTTTTAATGCATTACGTTACAAAAGGTATCTGGTCACGTAAATTATTGTACTTTACGTGACCATTTTTGCTCTTTCCCCATGAATGTTTGGTGGGATGTCTTGTCACACTTTACGTGACCAAGTACAACAATTTACGTGACCAAACACCTTTTGTAACGTAATGCATTAAAAAAATGAAAAAAAAGTACAAATCATGTAAATTGTGGCTATCACGTAAATGTGGTCACGTAAATTGTGGCTATTTTGGTAAAATGTATATAAAATGGCTAAAAAGTGAATAAAGGTGTGAGATTTGGCTATTTTAGTAATTATCCCTTATTATTAAGGTTTAATTATCTATTGTTTATCCTGTCATTAATTTGTCTTATGCAGCTGATCCACTTAATTGGATCATTGATCTGTTGGATCATGATCCAATCCAATCCAAATCCATTAGGTTCTCAGAATAAATATGAGATACCATAGTTGGAGACAAAAACTGTCTTTACGATAAAATTTCCAATGTGCACTCGAATGAGACGAATAAAAAGCAAAAACTATATACGAGATGAAGAAGATCAAATAATATTATTAACACGAATAACTAACGAATAAATTAACACGAATTCCAATTGCTTCATTATTAATAATATTTTCTTTTGAACAAATAATATTCAAACAAAAGATTGAAAATTCACGGAGTTTTTGAGATAGTATCAACTTTTAATAATGTGATAATATTAAAAAGTTTTAAGAGTCAAAATAACACATATGATGTGTCTGCAAAAATAAATATTCATATAATTATCTTAATTCTAAAGTTAATTATCATAGAAATAATTACGAAAAATTTATATTGATTATTGAGAATCCACATGAATAATAATAACATCGCAAGTAGAAACAAACTAATAACAATAACAATATATTTAAATACAGAATGAAAATTCCGTTGGGCGTAAAATGTCAAATAAATCATTATAAATTATTTTATTTTGATAATAATCCCCAAAAAATAACCACAAACAAGGAAAAGTCCGTTGGGCAAGGAAAAAAGGTGACAATAAGGAAAATGAAACTTCAATGGCAAGGCAAAAAGCTTCTATATATCTAAATAAAAATACTTATGTATTTATAAATTTAAAATATATCAACAATAAATACAAATTATACAAGAATTAGATATTTAAAAAACAATAGTAATACAATATAAGTAAAAAAACACATTTCATAACAATATATATTTATTATAAAAATATATAAATATTATTGTAACATTTCGTAAAATTTCAAATAATTTCAAAATTAATATGAAATAGTAACCCCTAATTTATTTAAATCATATGTGAATTTATTAAAATTATAAAGTGGAACCTTCAAAATTCAAAATGTGACTTGAAATTTTTGTAAGGGTTTAAAATAATTTAAATTCAAAGTTAACTAGATCCGAAAGGGTCGTCATTATATGTTAATTCTCAAATTTGTGTGACCCGATAAATGGAAATTACTAAGCCAAAATGAGATGTGTGTTTGACGGTGTAAACGTGAGAAAACTCACAATCTTTAATATCTTCCTTTGAATTCAAGTCTGAACTCATAAATTAAAGGTTGGAATCCTTGATTATGTTCCTTTTAGGCTAATATCGTGATTTGACAAGGTTAATTAGTTTGAGTTATATTATTTTGTCGAACTCAAGTATGATCATGCATGCGTACATTGATATATCTATCTATACTATTAAAAGAGTAACTAAACGCCACATTGACATGCTCTCATTTAATTTGTCACATGTCATTCTCTCCTTTTGTCACGTCGTTAACTGATTTAATTTTTAAATTTTAAAGCAAATCAAATCTTTGTAAATCTAATGTGGATTAATTTAATAACTAACTAACTTAAATTAAGCAAGTTTTATTATTCATATAATTATTATATTATACATATATATATATATATATATATATATATATATATATATATATATATTATATATATATATATATATATATATATATATATATATATATATATATATATATATATATATATAAATATCAATTTTTAAAATTAACTCATGTAATACATGGGTAATAACCTAGTATGTATGTGTGTATATATATATATATATATATATATATATATATATATATATATATATATATATATATATATATATATATATATATATATATATATATATATATATATATATATATAACAGGTTTAATTGAGAAATTGAGACTTGAGTTGGATCATACATCGATTTATGATCTGAATTTTTTAGAGCTGAATGGTTGTAAAGTAAGGTAATGTTTGAAATATGAGTCTGACTATAACTTTTGTGTGTAAGTGTGTGTGCGCGCCGTGGCGGACCCAGCCACCGAAGGGACCTGTTACACAAATTTTCGTCGCGTTCACGGTTCGAAAATTAAAATGATTATTTTGGTCAGGTCGTGTCAACACATAGATATTTATGATTTAAAAATAAACATAGAATCTTAAAAATAAAAAATAAAATAATAGATCATACATAAAAATACAATTTATTATGAAATATAAGTTATTAAGTTAAGAAATTTACCTCCCGCGGTTGCTCTCTTAATTTGACTTTTCATATTTTGGAATCGATCAATAGAAGTTTCATTTAACACCATTGAAAATATTTCATGTTCAATCGCTTAAATCAGAACATCGTTCAGAAAATTATGCTCTCAGTTCTTGCTTCTTCTACCTTTTTTTTTCAAAAGTGGGTTAAGGCTAAAAGGATTATAGAATTCGGCTTTAAAATTACAATTATTATTGAGTTTGAAATTGGATTAAAAATAATATTGCGTTTAAAAATGATATTGGGTTAATGAGTTTAGAATTTAGTATTGGGTTCATTGAGTTTTAGTTTTTAGAAACATTATTGGATGTTCATTTATTGAATTAATTACTTATTTAGTTATTTAGGTAATCAACTTGTTTTTTGAGATATCAAAATTTTTTTTAAAATAAAGTTGCACACATAATTTTTTTAATACTATAAACTGCACACATAAAAATTTGTCGGTTGCACATAAAAAAAATTTAGAATTTTTTCACTACGAAACGAAATTATTTGGGAGGGACCCGTTGCACGGCCTACCCCTCCCAATCAAGTAAGTCCGCCTGTGTGTGTGCGCATTGTGTGTCAACTTGGATGTGTGTGTGTTGTTTGTGAAGTTTGCTTGTGTATGTGTGTAATGCGCCAAGTTGTGCGTGTGTGTTTTGTGCAATATAAAGTTGGTGTGTATCACTTGTGCGCAAGGTTAAATACAGTCAAAAGGTTGATATACTTGCAATCTCAACCTGTCTATACCGGACCATTCTAGACCCATCACGTAAAGGTAAAATCGAGCTAATTAACCGAGTGGTAAAACAATAGTGGGGATGTTGTGCGCAAAGTGATGTTGGCACACATCATGTTGTGAGTGAAACAAGGGTTGGCACACACGTGCCCTTTTGTGCGCAAAGGCCAAGGATGGTGCGCCTTTTCTCGTGACTAAAGTGTGCTTAGCGCACACTGTTATGTGCATAATGAACTAACTCGATTATTCTATGTGACAATTTTTGATTGTGATCTAGTCGTTTTGGCATGAAGACATCTAAAACTTAAATGGACAACATACTTTGTAGGGCATAGATATTGGTATTATAAGTTTAAACATAGACTTGAATATCTGATATAAACATGAACAAATTTTTACTAATCAAGACTTAATGTACGATTATGATGATTTGAAACTCAAATTGGCTTGGCAAATGTTATAAAGACTTGATTATGCCGAACATCCAAATTCAGACTTGTGGAAATAAAGACATAATTCGATCAAGAATAAGACTTAAATGGAGTTATAATTGATCGGGTGATTGATGATATACCACTATACATTTATACACATGTACACCTTGAGTATGGATAATGATTTGTACATAATAATTTTTTGTTATCAACAAATATTTACAACCCCATGAATATTGAAACAACGTGCACTTGATTGCCATAATTTGAAGAATATTGAGACTTAATTGGTTACTTTATAATAGAATATATATATATATATATATATATATATATATATATATATATATATATATATATATATATATATATATATATATATATATATATATATATATATAGGAGGTTCAATGGAAAACCACAATGCACCTGAAAACTTGTGAAAACCGCACTGCACCACCACAAATGCATCAAATTCCCCGCGTGATGCATCAAAATCTTGCGTGATGCATCAAATTTCCCGCGTGATGCATCACCTTATTTACGATAATGCCACCGCGTTTTTCATGAAATGCACCAAATCGGACGATATGCGTAGGTTTCCATAGTTTTCACATACATAGTGGTTTTCCATTGAACCAACCCCTATATATATATATATATATATATATATATATATATATATATATATATATATATATATATATATATATATATATATATATATATATATATATATATATATATATATATATATATATAATACCAAAAAAAATTATATTTACATTTAGCATGCCCAAAGTCTATTGCTTCATCACCAAAACCTTGAGCCTTTTGGTTTGCTACGCTAACACACCCCTCGTACTTATTGCTAGCTTTACTCACTTGTAACTAAAGTTATAGGAGCTTGTACCTATTTCATATGCATATTTTTAAGGGTTAACGTTATTTCTGACCATCTAACTTTTATATTTGTCTCATTTAACCACTAAACTATTTTTTTACACATTTAGCCATTAAATTTGTTTTTATGTACGCATTTAACCACTAAACTATTTTTGTCCATATTTAACTAGGGGTGAGCTCGGTACCGGACCGAACCGAACCGGTACCGATCCCGAAAATACCGAAACCGAATTATTAGTTTTGAAAGAACCGAATACCGAACCGTATAATTTTATACGGTGCCGGTTCGGTCCCGAATACCGAATTTTAGCTAATTTAAAAACCGAATACCGAACCGAGAGTACCGAATACCGAATTTTAGCTAATTTAAAAACCGAATACCGAACCGAATATATTAATTCGGTACCGGTTCGGGTTCGGGAAATGGTACCCGTCGCTCACCCCTATATTTAACCACTGAAATCATATACATTTGGCCACCAAACCATCACATTTTGTACACATTTGACCACTATACTATCATAAATTGTACATTGACCATTAAACTATCATACTTTGTATACATTTAACAATTATTGTTAATCATTTTCCCAAAATTAAACATTAAACTTGTTAGGAATTCGTATAGTTTTTCGTAAAAACAAAAACATTAATCATATTAACGCACAGCGGAAGTTTTTTAAAAACACGAATTCCGTACACGGATCATCAAGTAAAACATAAGATAAGTAAATAATAAAGCAGTAAAAATCCGTACCTTTGTATTCTATGACAAGAATACATGAATGGGATGCTCTCGGTATCCACCGGTGATGACACGATCGAGCGGCGCCAGATATGCAATCAAACACACGAAGAACGGAAAAACCAAACACTAATATGTGTTTTTGTTTGGTACGGTTGTACACCAACGAAACCAACCAACACACACCACACACACATCGAATGTGTGTGTGTATATGCGTTTTTGAGTTTCGTGTATGTACAAAACCCTTTGCAACCGTGTGTGTGTGTGTATATATATATATATATATATATATATATATATATATATATATATATATATATATATATATATATATATATATATATATATATATATATATATATATATATATATATATATATATATATATATATATATATATATATATATTCATGGGCCGTGTATATATATATATATATATATATTATTAATTAAGAGTTTTAGTTTTAATCAAACTCTAATATAATAATATAATATATATCTTAATAATTATCTTTATTATTTAAACTTTATATAATTATCTCTATAATTATATCTATTAAATAATATTTATCTTTTATATATTATCTAATAATATATAAATGACTAGATAATTATTTATAATTATCTTTATTTATTTGTTTTTAATTATCCATCTAGTTATCCAATAATTAGATGATAATACCAATTCAAATAAATATGTCTTTCATTTAATATCTAATAATAAATAAAAGACTAGATAACTTTTATTTAATTATCATCCAATGACAATTAAATCACTACAATATCTAATATTGCACTTTTAGTTCCCGTACTTTGAGATATAATTAATCATCCATTAATTTAATCTCAATGATTATTTCGTGTCATAAACAATATTCAATATTATTTATTCAATAGTTTAATTGCATCTGCTCAGTTGTGCTCATTGGTGTGACCCTCAAGTGTTTTATGAAATCAGCCATGATGCAGTAGTAATGTCATTTTTACACACAATATACTAACATACTCCCACTTGTGCAAGACGACATATTGTCCTGCAGCATGCGCCTAAAGGAGGTCATGGCTAGACACTTTAGGCAACCAAGGTCATAAAAACTCTGACTCCCATTCGGGCATTCTTGTTGAAACAGCCTTCCAAAAAGAAACTTAGGTTATATCTCATGCATCACGATATTTCAATGTGAAAGCTAGGCATGGATTAGATCAACCGTAGCAAACACGATTATGTTTCTCGACTCCCTGATCTCATACTGAACTGTAACAGACAGAGTAGAACACATTAGTTCTGTTCGAGCATGGCCATGCAATTCTGTCAGTATCGATCGTCGAGGGGCCCATAAATATATCTTCTTAGTTAAGAGAAGGTGCAAATCCCATATTGACTATATAGGCCTCCAGCACAACTCCCACTGCAATGAGCCTCGAACCATTATGATCACCCAGTTACGGATGACGTTAGGTTAGACCAAATGTACAGCAGCACCCGCACTAAAGTACGTAGACATCTCAGGTACTAAGGATTACCTTTTTGAGACGACTCATGACTATGATCCACAAAGTGGTTTCAATGGGTGGGTCAATCCAATATTTGTTCGCAACAAATACTTGTGAATTTGGTCCAACCTTTGCTATATTCATCACCCATGAATATCAACCAAAAACCACAGTAGCCTTTTAGTTCTCGTTGTGGTTCCCACGACAACAGGCAGCTATGGAATAGTTTTAGAATAACTTCAAATTTATTCTTGGATTTCTAAAACATGCAAAATAGAATGACATTAAAGATATCATGTTGATTTCCTTTATCTCAATAAACACAACATGACTTCCATCAATTTAATGCTACTGTTCCTTTATCAAATGTAACGGTAATACGATCTATCGAAAAATTAACTTCAGACATGATCTTAGTGGGGGTGTTCTCTAGTTAACTGACTTAACTTCAATTACCGTTTATCTTTGGAAAAATTACACTAGTTCTTTATTACAAGTTCTTGTAACATTATTCACATCCAATCTAAATCTCCTTACAAATTTATATCCATTATCTTTAGAGGAACTTCAGATCCAATCTGAATCTCCATACAAATTTATATCCATTATCTTTAGAGGAACTGGTAAATCACTCATAAAGACACCAGGATTAAAATTTAGGAGCTCTAGCAATTCAGATTAATTGCTACTAGTGATACGTTTAGATGTTTAGTCTTGAATATGACAGTATGCGGTTAATAATATCTTAACAAGATATCTTTAATAACATTGTGTTCAAAATTTGTGATATGTATCCATAACTACCAGAACCTGGTTATCTACAACATTTCGTTGTGGTATTCTGTCAAGCTTGCCGACGAGTGTTTAAACAAGTCAAAGGCTACTATTTGACTAACCATCATACAAGTTGTATACATTTCACATGTAATTTTATAAAATGCGATTACTTCTTGTCTAAACAATTCTGACTTCTCAAGTCTTATTATTTCTGACAAGTGAAGTGAATTAACCTCCATGTAACTCCTTTACATTTAATTCTGCATTTTATTAGTTTCTATATAATCACGGATGATTATCCAACTCATATAATCTCTTGAACTAACTTTCAAGAATTAACAAGTTCAATGAAACTGCATTTGAACACTTGAACGATTTACACAACAACATGGTAACCCTTTTTTATGTGAATATGACTACTAGCTTGTCCAATCTCCATTGACAAGTTACTATTCAAGTTCCACTTAAATCAATAGTCTATAATCATGGTTTAGTAATCTTAAACAATAGGAATTTCAAGCAACAAATTTTTAACTCCAAAAATTCTTTATTTATCCCAAAAATACTTGCAAGAAATTCAATCAATTGTATACTACACCATGATAAACTATTGATGACATGAAAATAGTGTCCAGCAGAGTATTCTCTAAGATGTCTCTATGCTCCCACTGAATCTGTCATCTCTTTTCACTTCATTTTAGTCATTGCAGACATTATGCATGAAACTTTGTTCAATTGGGTATCACATATCCAAGAACAATAGAAGTGACTGATTCAGATACACGAAGTCTCAATGCGGTCAACCTTGACCGTTTCCACGTACTTGGGACAATTCCTTTCCCAGTGCCCAGTTTCCTAGCACTCAAAGAATTTGTTATCCTTGGATTTGACTTCTCTGGTTCTTGGTTTTAGCTACTTGTTAGCTTTAACCTCCGGCTTGGAAACTTACTTTCCCTTCCGTCTCTTTCCCTATCTTCTCTCCTCAATCACTCCCTCAGCAGTCTATAGCATCCGATGCAGCCCACTGATCATCTTCTCCGTGCATATTGTAACAAATTACAAATTGCTATAATTCCTTCAATAAGGAATTGAGAATTAGATTCGTGGTCATGTCATGTGTCACGGGTAACCTAGGTCTGCTAAGATGATCCAGATAACCTTTCCTCTTCAGCGAATGGGGTCTAACAGATGTTCCTTCTGCCATTCTGCAGGAGTTTAGAGCCCTGGTCATATATGTTTCTCAGTCCGAGTCTGAGTCTGGAACACATCCTTTAGCTGGCGATACATCTGGCAAGCTGAGACGTCCATAAGGCTAGTCCGCAGCTCAGATGTCATGGTCGCTAGCATGAGACAGGCAACATTGACCGAATCCTCAGAGTGCTTCTTGTGGAGATTTCTCTCCTCAACTGTAGCAGTCTCTGCAGGAGCAGGTTCTGGTGCCCTTTCCAGAATATACGACTTTCACCCTGTACTCAGAACATTTGTCAGATTTTACTCCCAGTTCAGGAAGTTGCCTCTTTTGAGTTCTCCATATCCCGAATGGACCTCAAAGTAGCAACATGTGCTTTTGGGGAGGATTTTCAAGTGGGAAAAGGATATTGACATTATCATTGTTGTTATTACTGTAATTGTCATTGTTATTATTAAACCGCTTCTACCTCTGTCTTTTTCAACCATCTTAAACAATTTTTCAAAAATCAGTATTTGATTAACCATTAATAAATCAATAACCCAAAATTTAGAAAATGATTTATTAATCCTAAGAACCATTTTACTTATTCATGCACCCAACGAAGGCTGAACCTACATGAATAAGCTACTCAGGCAGGCAACTTATTACCAATTACAACCCCTTTGCAACTCTTAGATCTTATGAGATTTTCAATTTCTTAAATTGATCATGTTTAATCTCATCCACACCTTGGGCAACAGTCTTACTGAGGAACCACCACTGACACACACCATATAACAACTGCAAGTCACTGGCCCAAGTCTCACTTGAGATCCGCAGTGCTTACCTCACAACTCTCCGAGTTTGCGGCGTAAGCACCCAACGAAGGCTGAACCTACTTACGACGACCGGTCACCATGAGTGCCATTAAATGGACGGTGTGCTGTGTCAGATTTTTAATTTGGGTTTATAACCAGTCTCTTACCAAGAACTAGTGGCCAGTCAGGTTAGTCTGCGGGTAGGATCCTTTCGGTTCTAAACCTTTTGGAACTTCCACAGCCCGAGCAAGACTGTCCTAGACACCACCTATTCTGGTAAACAATCCAGTTAATGTACCAGTTTTAAGAAAATTTCAACTCTTTGATCATATGATATTTAAAATAAATCTCCTTTTATTTGAAAAACTAATTTAATAAAAATGTCATATCTAACACCTGACAAAATAATTAAAGTTTCCAATTTAAACTTCCTTTTAAATACTTTAATTTTTCATCAAAAATGATTGTAGTTTTAATTTCTTTTATTTATCTACTTTGTCGCCACAACCACGCAGATAAAATAATGCATAAAGAAATAAAACATACAACCACACGGTGACATAGCCTTGCCGAAACTAAATTGGTTTCCGAGAGCCACACGGACAAACCAATTAGGTCAAAACCTAAGGGACAAAATCAGCACACAAGGCAAGAAGGATGAACTCTTTCAGCTCCCACTAGCCTCAACATCTGATGATGTCACTAAGCGTCCTTGATGAATGACCTTCTTCTTGATGGACATCTTCGCCAAGATTTTTACATAATTTTAATCTAAATACATTTGCCTATTTTCTAACCTATTACAGATTACATCATAAATCCGGGATTCCAATGGCACGCAGGCCTTCCCAAAAATAACCAATAATAAAAATAGCAAACATCACGATTAAATAAACAACCATCACAAACAAGGGGTCTCAAGGCTCGGCTATGTCACAAACATAAATAAAGCAGTAAAACTTGTAAATAATCCAGAATTCATTTTCATCTTGACATGAAAATAATTCCAAAACCAATTAATCCACCATTAATTGAAGTAAATATGTCCAATATCGTTCTTAAATTAAACACGGTTCGTAAACTCGAAATTTAGGAACACTTTCCATGATTAGAAACTTTTTCTCGAAAAATTCAAATTCAATTCCATCTTTGCATTATCTTTGGATTCAAAACTACACTTTTCTTAAAATATTCAATTTACAATTCAAACACCTTTGAAACTTAAACTTACTATTTTAAGAAACTTTTTATTAAACAACCTTTAATAAATATAGTTTTATTCTCAAATAATATTGATAAATAATTTAAACTTCCTTTAAATAATTATCAATTAACTATTATTTAATTGAAACACTTTTCAAAATAAATAACTAAACTTTATTTAAAATGTCAATTTTCTAGATAAACAATTTTACCAATAAAACATGTCTAAAAATTTTTAAAGAAAATTGATCATCTTTAAATAGCACCAAAAACTTTTCTTTATGGTTCTAAACGAATTCTACCAAAAACGTTAATGTCGAGATCAAATCTCAAAAACATTAAACCATGACCGAGCATGAAACTCAAAGTCACGATTTCATCAATTTGAAAATAGAATCCCTAAATTAAACTCCCTTTAATTTAATAATGCATTTTATGGAACTAAATATTAAATGCATAAATTAAATCTAGTTTATAAATTAAAATTACCATTAATTTTAATTTCAACATTAAAACTTAACTTTTAATTAAAACCGATTTAATTTAAACGACGAATTACCGGAAAACGGAAACGAACCAACTTAGTTAACCGACTCATACTCGGGTTCAATAACCCATATGAACCGAAAACAAGTAGGGTATTAAACCCTTTGACGGCTGAAATTAATCAAAGCCTTTAATCAACACACTTTCATTATTTCGATTTCCATATTCCAATTAATCGTTTGACTATCGAATCAAATAATATTTAAACCGATTTGTGAATTTTATAAAACTAATAAAGTCTCCCACTTTAATTTTATAAAACCAAATATATATTTTGTCACAAATTTTAAATATTAATAACCAAACAATTTTGATTTATTAATTCGATTTTAACGCATTTATTTTAATCGTTCGAGTTTAACCGTGAATTAAACGACATGACGGAAACAAATAATCAATCACCTCGGTTACCACATCACAACCGAGAGGTCATGGGTCTCAACCCATGGCCGAAATTTAGGTTTGATTTCGCGAACCGAAACGTTTAATTTTCCGACTTTAATCAATTAAACACTTTTAAACAATCAAACATCAACTAAATAAAACGAACTAAGGTTTCAAAATCCCGAGATCCGAGGAACTCCAAGGTTGGCCGAGAATCACCATAAGGTTTCCAAAACCTTTGGTCGATTTTCTCCAAGCCAAATCAAAACCTTAAACGTTTTAATTATCGATTTCGATCGTTTAAACACTTTTAATTATTAAAAATCGAAACTTTAAAAAAAACGTTGGACATAAATACTTGAATAATACTATCATTATGTTACTTGAGATGGCTCTGATACCACTGTTGGGAATTCGTATAGTTTTTCGTAAAAACAAAAACATTAATCATATTAACGCACAGCGGAAGTTTTTTAAAAACACGAATTCCGTACACGGATCATCAAGTAAAACATAAGATAAGTAAATAATAAAGCAGTAAAAATCCGTACCTTTGTATTCTATGACAAGAATACATGAATGGGATGCTCTCGGTATCCACCGGTGATGACACGATCGAGCGGCGCCAGATATGCAATCAAACACACGAAGAACGGAAAAACCAAACACTAATATGTGTTTTTGTTTGGTACGGTTGTACACCAATGAAACCAACCAACACACACCACACACACATCGAATGTGTGTGTGTATATGCGTTTTTGAGTTTCGTGTATGTACAAAACCCTTTGCAACCGTGTGTGTATATATATATATATATATATATATATATATATATATATATATATATATATATATATATATATATATATATATATATATATATATATATATAGATTTAGGTTCTAGTGAGTACCACCTCTAATGCAGCGCACCAGAAGGTACCACCCTTAAAAGTAATTTTTTTGAAAAATTTTTTCATGAACATGTTCTAATTAACATTACACAGATCATATGTGAATTTCACGCAAATCCGATCACTCTAAGTGCATGAAAACACGCATCACATAAATGCGCGTTCACATGTCTTCAAAATTATGTAAGTGTGTGTTCACATCATTTTTTAGGAGCTAGGAGATGTGAATTTATATGAAATTTACATATGATCTTCATAACGTTAATTAAAACATGTTTATGAAAAAAAAATTTTAAAAAGTTTTTTTAAAGGTGGTACCTTCTGGTGCGCTGCATAAGGGTGGTACTCTCTCGAACCATATTCTATATATATATATATATATATATATATATATATATATATATATATATATATATATATATATATATATATATATATATATATATATATATATATTATTAATTAAGAGTTTTAGTTTTAATCAAACTCTAATATAATAATATAATATATATCTTAATAATTATCTTTATTATTTAAACTTTATATAATTATCTCTATAATTATATCTATTAAATAATATTTATCTTTTATATATTATCTAATAATATATAAATGACTAGATAATTATTTATAATTATCTCTATTTATTTGTTTTTAATTATCCATCTAGTTATCCAATAATTAGATGATAATACCAATTCAAATAAATATGTCTTTCATTTAATATCTAATAATAAATAAAAGACTAGATAACTATTATTTAATTATCATCCAATGACAATTAAATCACTACAATATCTAATATTGCACTTTTAGTTCCCGTACTTTGAGATATAATTAATCATCCATTAATTTAATCTCAATGATTATTTCGTGTCATAAACAATATTCAATATTATTTATTCAATAGTTTAATTGCATCTGCTCAGTTGTGCTCATCGGTGTGACCCTCAAGTGTTTTATGAAATCAGCCATGATGCAGTAGTAATGTCATCTTTACACACAATATACTAACAAAACTAAAGTTTAATGGCTAAATGTGTACGAAAAATAGTTTAATGGTTAAATGAGACAAATATAAAAGTTGAATGGTCAAAAATGACTTTAACCCTATTTTTAAATACATCTTTTAGCCCTTTAATAGCCTTAACTTATGAAAGATACGTTTATTTATACATAAAGTGCAAGTGATTTCAACATGATTATTATGATTTTTTATTTATTTGAATAATTTAAGATTAGGCTTTAGATTTATAATGTGACTAACGAATTAAATATTACCTTAAATTTAAGTATGTTACAATTTGATCCATTGCTATTACTTTATGTTATCCAGGAGTCTTCTAGCAATTCTGTAGCTGTATAGCATAGGATCGCCCCCGGTAGTGGATTGTAGACCTGGTAGTTTATTGTAGCTTGTGTACAACAACCAAGTGAGTTGCTAAACTCCTTTACGATGTTGATCTACTCAAAATTGTTTCTGTAGCATATGATATTAATCGTATATTCAAATATTATCAGAAGCATCATCAATAGAACATTTTACACCATTTGTTTGAAGTCAGGTGGGTCGCACTCAACTTGATTATTCTAGTGACGACTTCGTGTCGCCGTTAGCCGAAGATTATCGTTGTCACCACTATGTGCCGTTGATTACCTTAGAGTATTTGCTCACAACGAATGGTGGTTTTATGACCATTTCCATATTAACATGTTATTTATATGTTTTTATCAAGGTATAATTATTTTTACTGGTTGTTACACATGTAATACATGGTGTTGATCCCATATAAGCCTGTAGAAAGCTTAAGACCATATGATATTAACTACTCCAACGTGAGTCTTCTTCAACCTCGATTTCGCTCCACACCGATACAACAAATATCATATTACTTATACATGGAATGAACTTTATACTTTCGTTTGGTGTTTTGAGATTATAAATTAGCCTAACAGTAAGTCCTGATCTTGATCACTCTCGACCCATCAAACGAAATTTAGCAAATCAAATAGTTTGTCAATATTTCTACCCTAGGTGATTTATTTGTGAATTAGTTTGCATCTTCTATCATATTAATAAATAAATATGATTATATTTGTGAATTAGTTAACGTATATTGTATGTATTGTAATCATCATTATCTTGCTAGTTTAACGCATATATTATTAAGGTTTAATTATCTATTGTTTATCCGGTCATTAATTTGTCTTATGCAGCACATGATCCACTTAATTGGATCATTGATCTGTTGGATCATGATCCAATCCAATCCAAATTCATTCATTGTCAGACCTAGTTTGAAGTATAACAGTGTAAGGTTCTCATAATAATATGAGATACCATAGTTAGAGACAAAAACTGTCTTTACGATAAAATTTTCAATGTGCACTCGAATGAGACGAATAAAAAGCAAAAACTATATACGAGACGAAGAAGATGAAAAAATATTATTAACACGAATTAACACGAATAACTAACGAATAAATTAACACGAATTCCAATTGCTTCATTATTAATAATATTTTCTTTTGAACAAATAATATTCAAACAAAAGATTGAAAATCCATGGAGTTTTTGAGATAGTATCAACTTTTAATAATGTGATAATATTAAAAAATTTTAAGAGTCAAAATAACACATATGATGTGTCTGCAAAAATAAATATTCATATAATTATCTTAATTCTAAAGTTAATTATCATAGAAATAATTAAGAAAAAATTATATTGATTATTGAGAATCCACATGAATAATAATAACATCGCAAGTAGAAACAAACTAATAACAATAACAATATATTTAAATACAGAATGAAAATTCCGTTGGGCATAAAATGTCAAATAAACCATTATAAATTATTTTATTTTGATAATAATCCCCTAAAAATAACCACAAACAAGGAAAATTCCGTTGGGCAAGGAGAAAATGTGACAATAAGGGGGCGTTTGGTTTGCTGGAATCTGACGGAATTGAATGGAATCTGTTAAAGGAATGGAATTTTGAAAGGAATGAAATCTGTCTGAATCCAAATATTATAGTTAGTTGATAATGAGAAGACATGTAGTTAAAAGGATTGCTTTGAAGGAATGGAATTTAAATTCCTTCCATTTTGCTATGGAATGATCATTCCTTCAAAAGGAGAGATTTTTTTTAAATGTGGAATGGTCATTCCATTCCTTTGAACTACCAAACAACCCATCAGAATGGAAAATCCATTCCTTTTCTGCCAGATTCCATCGGATTCCAGCGAACCAAACGCCCCGTAAGGAAAATGAAACTTCAATGGCAAGGCAAAAAGCTTCTATATATCTAACTAGTTTATTACCCGCGTATTACGTGGATGTTGTAATATATAGTTGTTTATATTAATTACATACAAACTAATAATTAAAGCATAAAAATATTAATTTTATTACAAAAGAATACAAGAATTATATCATTATTATTATTTGACATAAAATATAATTTTTCTAGACTTCTAAATACATATGGATGATAGTAATTTTTTTTATAATCAATTTTAAACTTTCTATTATATTGTAGTTATCAATTATAGAAATATGAATATTTGATTTGAATTGATTTCAAATCTTATTATATTATATGTAAAATTAGAAAGATATGATTTGGGTATTACTTCTTCTAGAATATGATTTGTCATGTGTAAATTGTTGGGTGATGGCACGTGTCATCACGATAAATAAGTAAAGTTGATTATTTGTTATTATTTATAAATTATAAAATATAATTAGGATTAAAACATGTAACATGTAATTTAAAGTTTAAAAATAAATTTTTTTTATAAATCAATTATATAATTCTAGATAAGACATTTTAGGTAAATTAGAGGTTAAATTAGGAAGCATTTAGAATTATTAAATTATATTAGTAATCTTTTAGTTTCTTTAAAAATCAGTTATATACATTAGTTGAAGGAGTTATATTAGGCAAAATAAGCGGGAAAATAAAAATTAGAAGAGCTGAGGTAGTGACGCGTGTCACAATTTATTTTGCTTTATTAATATATATAGATATAGATATATAGATTAAAAATACTTATGTATTTATAAATTTAAAATATATCAACAATAAATACAAATTATACAAGAATTAGATATTTAAAAAACAATAGTAATACAACATAAATAAAAAACACATTTCATAACAATATATATTTATTATAAAAATATATAAATATTATTGTAACATTTCGTAAAATTTCAAATAATTTCAAAATTAATATGAAATACTAACCCTTAATTTATTTAAATCGATCATATATGAATTTATTAAAATTATAAAGTGGAACCTTCAAAATTCAAAATGTGACTTTGAATTTTGTAAGGGTTTAAAGTGTTTTAATTCTCAAATTGGTGTTTGACGGTGTAAACGTGCGGAAACTCACAACCTTCGATATCTTCCTTTGAATTCAAGTCTAAACTCATAAATTAAAGGTTGGAATCCTTGATTATGTTCCTTTTAAGCTAATTACATGATTTGACAAGGTTTATTAGTTTGAGTTATATTGGTTTGTTGAACTCAAGTATGATCATGCATGCGTACGCTCATATATAACAGGTTTAATTGAGAAATTGAGACTTGAATTGGATCAATACATCGATTTTTATAATCTGAATTTTAAGAGCTAAATGGTTGTAAAGTAAGGTAATGTTTGAAATATGAGTCTGACTATAACTTTTGTGTGTAAGTGTGTGTGTGCGCATTGTGTGTGAACTTGGATGTGTGTGTGTTGTTTGTAAAGTTTGCTTGTGTATGTGTGTAATGCGCCAAGTTGTGCGTGTGTGTTTTGTGCAATATAAAGTTGGCGTGTATTACTTGTGTGCAAGGTCAAATACAGTCAAAAGGTTGATGTATCGGCAATCTCAACCTGTCTATTCCAGACCATTTCAGCCCCATCATGTAAAAGGCAAATCGAGACCGAGCGTTAATACAACAATGAGATGTTGTGCGCAAAGTGATGTTGGCACACATCATGTTGTGAGTGAAACAAGGGTTGGCGCACACGTACCCTTTTGGGCGCAAAGGCCAAGGACTGTGCACCCGTTTGTCGTGACTAAAGTGTGCTTAGCGCACACTGTTATGTGCATAATGAACTAACTCGACTATTCTATGTGACAATTTTCAATTGCGATCTAGTCGTTTTGGCATGAAGACATCTAAAACTTAATTTGGACAACATACTTTGTAGGGCATAGATATTGGTATTATAAAATTAAACATAGACTTGAATATCTAATATAAAGATGAACAATTTTTTACTAATCAAGACTTAATGTTCGATTGTGATGATTTGAGACTCAAATTGGCTTGACAAATGTTATAAAGGCTTGATTATGCCGAACATCCAAATTGACTTGTAGAAATAAAGACATAATTCGATCAAGGATAAGACTTAAATAAAGTTATAACTGTTCGGGTGATTGATGATATACCACTATACATTTAGACATGCGTACCCTTTGAGTATGGATAGTGATTTGTACATAATATTTTTTTTTGTTTTCGACAAATATTTACAACTCCATGAATATTGAAATAGCGTACACTTGATTGCCATAATTTGAAGAATGTTGAGGCCTAATTGGATACTTTTTTATAGAATATATATATATATATATATATATATATATATATATATATATATATATATATATATATATATATATTATAATAAAAGAAAACATGTAGTGTCAAGTGTCAATTTCTCAAGCACTCATGATTTCTTTTTTCCGTCTAAATTTCCTAATATAACTCTCCTAAATTAGTTATTACTACCTAAATTAAATCCAATATATAAAATGCATTATTTTTAAATGATGTTAATAAGTTTCAAATTTAAACCTTACTTTTATCTAACTAGATTAGTATTTGATGCATTTAAAAAAGTAAAAATAATATTGTGTTAGTAATAAATATTTTATAAATTTTTTAGTTATAATAAAATTATTTAAATTAATAAAAAGCCTTTATCATCATGTGTCGTCATAAAATTACATAATAATTTTTTCACGTTCATTTTTTTAATTAAATTAACCAATTATATTAGACTAAGAGAACGTGAGTAAATACACTGAATTTTTCAAAGGCTATTTCTGTTTCATTTCACATCATTTTCAATTGCATATTTTATATTAATTCAATAACAATTGTAAATCAAATTATATTATTTCATTATTAATATGTTTTTGATGTCTTTATAATAATAATTTTAATAGTTATATATGTTTTAAGATAATAACAATTCATAAAAATATACGTCATGTAATACATGGGTTAACAAACTAGTATTATAATAAAACAAAACAATTTATGTCACGTGTCGCTTCCACAACGCACGAAAATTTCATTTTCCCGCCTCTTTTTCCTAATTTAATACATTAACTTAATTACATTAACTTTTGATTTTAATTTTTTATCATTAATGAATTAATATCAAATTAGATTTGCAACATATTAAATTAATGCTTACCTAAAATAAATATGTATCATTATTATCCTTAATGATCATAGTTAAATTCAAATGTAAAAGTTTGGATTTAGATATAGCAGTGTAGTAAATAAAGTAAAACGTTGAGTTGATTATTATGCTAACAAAAATTAAAATTTAACTTAGATAACAAAAGTTAAAAATTACATGATGAAACTTCAATTGTATACATGATAAATTTTGATTATTGATTTTTAGATATTCCATTTTTATATTTTATCATTTTCAAAATATATATACAAATTCACGTAATGGAAGTTTTTTGTTTCTTACATTCATATTTAATATTTGAAGTTAATAAAAATTAAAAAAAAATTCTTTTGCAAGCACACATTATATGTTCTTAATGATGTAATATAATAAAGTTTTTTATTTAATACCAAGCAACTAAGTATTTCTTTTCTATAAACTAACTAGCTTTCAATTTTTTATTTTAATTATATATAAATTTTATAATAATTTATTAAAATATAAAATTTTTATGTATTTTCTACATCAAACCATGTAATATATGGGCCTCAAACCTATATTATAATAAAGCAAAACAATTCATGTCATATGTTCTTTCCATAATGCAAGAAAATTTTATTTTCCCACATCTTTTTTCAAATTTAACACCTTAACTTAATTACATTAAATTTTGATTTTATTATTTTCCTTAATTAATTAGTAATAAATTAGATTTTATAACATATTAAATTAATGTTTAGCTAAAATAAGCATCTCTTATTATCATCCATAATAATCCTAATTAGATCCAAACGGTGGTGGAAATTATTATTATTAAATATAAAACATCAAATGTCACATGTCACCTCTACGTTTCACCAAAAAAAATAATTACAACTTATTATTTTTAAAAAAGATAAATATACTTTATTTTAATCTATAAATAATAAAAGATAAACACAATTATTATTTTTTTTATGTTTTTATTTTTACTTATATACATTTTATATAAGTAAATTTAATTAAAAATATGTAGGTCATAAACTAGTGTATATATAAACAAAACTTGGAGTGTGGGTTAATGCAATAAAAATAAAATTAACTCCTCTCCACCAATAGGGTGTTGTTTGGTTTTTGTTGAGCATTAAAACATCTACGAATTTAAATTACTGAATATATTGTTAAAATAATTATTATTTAATATGAATGAACAAGATATGATTGTCGATCATTTACTTATTTATAATTTTGAATGTTCAATAAGATGTTTGTTTATAATGTTTTGTTGATAAATATATATGTTTAATTAAAATTTTAAAATTAAAAATTAAAAATTTTAATTTTAATAAAAAACAAAAATCAGAAATCAGAAATCAAAAATTAATAATTAATAATTAAAATAATGGAACTCATACACTTACAAAATATTTACCACTACCATTTAATGTTTATTAATAAGTGTATTATATTTACTTAATTGATAATATTTATTAAAAATAAATTCTTTTGTTATACATTTGTTTTAAGTAACAGTGTAAATAGAATTGAACATTGCAATAATTTAGGCAGGGTGACAATTTCGATCCAACTGGTCAAAATGGCAGAATGGTATAAATGACTCATAGTAAAAAAGTAAGTTACAACATAATTTTTTCTAAAAAATAACTTTATGATTTACATGTTAAATAATAAACTTATACAAATTTACGTTTTCTTTTTTTAAGTTGGTTTAATTTTAAATTTAAATATTCTGAAATTATTATTATAAAAAAGGTCGATTTAAAATTATTAGAATATTTATCTTTATGAATTTGTTCGATTTTAATTTAATATGATTATCGATATAAGTGTTTAGTAATTTATAACTATATCATAAATTATGTACTTAAATTTAAAAAATACTATGTTAAATTAATTTATAAATTTTCAAACTTTTTAGTATATATGATTGGATGTCATTCACCACATTTACCCTTCGATCGACTCTTAATTAGTTAATTCCTTATCGCAAGTTCCACCAAGCCGATCTTTTCTAGACGCTACGCAATAAAACGATTATTATTTTTGTTTTTGTTAAAATTAATATGTTTGTTTTAATATTGAGTTCATTTATATGTAAACTAGTTTAGCAACCCATGTATAACATGGGTATATTTAATAAAACATATATAAGATAATAAAATGTTGATATTAAAATAATATAAAAATTATCATAAAAAATGAATTTAAATATAATACAAGCTAACTATGATAAATAAATAGTCAAGATAAGAACATGATTGCATTTAAACTGGAAAATAGTATTATTAGTATTATAACATATAATGTATCAGTTATGCGGTCGATTATTGTATATTACATTGCTATAATCGATATTTAAATGTATTTTTATTTTCCAGTAATAAAAAGTTTAAAATCAAACTCTCATATATGAGAAAAAACTTGTACTCAATTTTAAATTTGATTAAATTGGTAAGATAAATTAATATTAATAAAAATATTAGGAATGAAAATAGATTTTAATCTAAATCATTTAATTAGATTGACTTGGCTAAATTAAATAGTAATTAGTATTAGTTTTTCAAATAATTAAATAAAAAAAATTGAATGAGTTATATTAGAAAAATTGGAAAGGAAAATAAAAAACTCATTAGTTAAGAAATTGACATGTGTCATTAAATGTTTTGTTTTATTAAGATATATAGATATACAGATAGGTTTTATTATGTATATTCATGTAATACATGGATTCATAAACTAGTTTTTAAAAACTAGTTTAGCGACCCATATATTACACTGACTAATTTTTATTAATTCAGATATATAAACATATAAAAAGCTAAACCAAATGAGATAAACAAAATATAAAAAGTGATGTGGATTTTAACCACATGAGAGGAACAAGTTAGAATAATAATAGATATGACAGACTCAATTTTACAAAAGATATAATGGAGTTAACAGAATCCCTATAAATTAATTTAAAAAACGATGTGGATTATTAATATAACCCTTTGAAAATGGATTCTTGATAACCGTGTAACAAAATCACTGATTCTCTAAATTAATTTGATTATTTAATTTTAATATAAAAATTACAGATTATACGTGTAAACAAAACTTGGAGTGTGGGTTAATGCAATAAAAATAAAGTTAACTCCTCTTCACCAATAGGGTGTCATTTGGTTTTTGTTGAGCATTAAAAATTAAAACATCTACCAATTTAAATTACTGAATATATTGTTAACATAATTATTTTTAAATTGTCGATCATTTATTTATTTATAATTATGAATGTTCAATAATATATTTGTTTATAATGTTTTATTGATAAATATATTATATTATTATGTGGTCAATTAAATTTTATTTAAAATTTAAATTTTAAAATAATGGGACCCATACACTTATAAAATAACTACCACTACCATTTAATGTTTATTAATAAGGATATTATACTTATTTAATTGATAATATTTATTAAAAAATAATTCTTTGAGATGCGTTTGTTCTTAATTAACTATTTAAATAGGTGAACGTTGCAATAATTTAGGTAGAGGTGACAATTTTGATCCAACATGTTAAATGGGTAGAACGCCAAAAATTATCTGTGGTAAAAAGTAAGATATAGCATGACTTTTTCTAAAAGATAAAATTCTAGAATATGATGTATCATACAAATTATTTTTTGAAAAAAATTCAAAATTATGTTAAATTTTTACTTTTGGTCATCGATCGACCCGTTCGAAATAATTAAATTAGGGATAAGACCGAATGTGTGCGTTTTTATTATCCGTTTTAAATCATTTGGAATTTAAAATAATTTATAAACTCTTTAAATATCTTTTATTTTTTATCTTTCACGACCATGTCATGTTTAAATTTAACTATCTTACCTAAAGTTTATATTTTAAGTGTAGTTTTAAAAACAAAATCAAGTTAATATTAATAGATATATATTATAAGAATCCAATATAAAATATTAAAACTCAAAAAATACATAACACGTTATCATCAATTTCAAATTGTGAAAATACTAACACTTAGAAGTGTTCCGTCTATTTTAAATTTATAATTTACATGTTAGATAATCGTATACAAATTTACATATTATTTGTTTTAAGTTCGTTTGAATTTAAATTTAAATATTTTGAACTTTTTATTAGAATAAAAAAAGTCAATTTAAAATTATCTAAAATTTTATCTTTATGAGTTTGTTCGATTTTAATCTTATGACTATCTAAGTGTTTACTAATTTATAACTATATCATAGGTGGTTGAGTTTATTTGCTTTTTGAGTTTGCAAAACCCAAAAATATTAAAAGGGTTATATGTCAAAAATAACAATAATTTTTTTGTAGTTTTACCGTTTATACCCACATTATTTATTTTTTACCATTAATAGCAACAACTTTTGTATTCTTTACCGATAATACCAACTTTTAATCTGGAAACCTGCTACAGCAGGTTACCATCCATTAATAGCAAAAACTATTATCTTTTTACCAATAATAGTAACAACGTTTTATATTTTTACCAATAATAACAACGATTTTTAACTTTTTACCAATAAAAAAACATATCAAATTAATTTTCTTTATCTTTAACTAATCATTACTTTAAAAAAACTAAATTTATGAAAATCAAAACACAATCAAATAAGTTCATAATCCATTATTTTGTTTAAATTTTGTTAGAATTAAATCAAATGCAATATGTGCCTATAAAAAAGATTTTTAAAAAAATATGTTTTCTATAGACATTAAAAAATGAAGATTATTTTGATGTGTCATATTTTCATGCATAGCCGGGTTTTAGAGGTATAATAGGGGCGACCATTTAAGTGTAACATGACAACGTGAAACTCAAATCATTTTGTATAAGATGTCATTAAAATATAATAAACACATTATGCTACATTTGTATTCTTTTTTAGATACTTAGTTCAACAATATTTGCATTATTTATTTACTTGATAGATAAATGAATAATATTATAAATAATTATGATCTAATCATGGATAATTAGTTTTTTTTATTTATTTGATAAATAAAATGGTAATATCAAAAAGTTGCATCCATTTATTTTATTGATAATTATATATGATTTAATAATCCAATTATTCTATCTCTAACAAAATTTTGATACAAATATAAATTATGAACTTATTTGAACGTCATCTGATTTTCATAAATTTAAATCATATATAATCATCCATAAAATAAAGGGATGTATCTTTTATATATTACCATTTTATTTATCAAATATTTATAAGACTAATTATCCACAACTATATCATAATTATTTATTATTATTCATTTATTTATCACATAAATAAATAATGTAAATATTGTTGTAATAAGTATCCAAAAAATAATACAAATATAGCACAATGTGTTCATTATATTTTTGTGACATCTTATACAAAATGAATTGAGTTTCACGTTGTCATGTTACATGTAATGGTCGCCCCTTTCATACCTCTATAAGGCTATGCATGAAAATATGACATGTGAAAATTAGGAGTGTGTAAAAAAACCAAAAACCAATCTTAAACAGGAAAAAAAACAAAAAACCGAAATCAAAAAACCAAACCGTTTGAACTTTGAATATTTAAAAACCAAAAATTTCGGTTTGGAGGTCAAATTACCGGAAAAAACCAAACCGAACTGAGGTTTTATAATTTTAAAATTTATAAATACCCTTCTTCCATTACATTTATTCGTTTAAGTTTCTTATTGAAAGTTTTAACTTTTCAATGTTTAAATTTCATATGAGACTAAAACTCACTTTGAATATTATGATGATTATTATTGTTGTATTATTATTGCATTTGTATGTTGTCATAATTTTGAATGATAAAATGATTTAATGTCTAAATCTTGTTTGTGATAGAATACATAAAGTGTAATATATTTTGATTTTATGTATCCATATATATGTTTATTAGAATATATATATATATATATATATATATATATGTGTGTGTGTGTGGTGTGTGTGTGTGTGTGTGTGGGGGGGGGGGGGGTTGGTTTTAGAAAGAAATACTTGAAATTGAAAACCATGACAAAGAAAAACCGAAACCAAAATAAAAACAAAAAAATCAAATTGTTTAAAAACCAAACCGAACGGTTTCTTGAATAAAGAAACCAAAGTTTCGGTTTGGTTTTTGGTTTTTGTCAAAAACCAATCCATGCTCACCCCTAATCAAAATAATCTTCATTTTTAAATATCTATAGCAAACATATTTTTTATACTTTTATAAACACATTGCATTTGATTTATCTCTAACAAAATTTAAACAAAAAAATGGATTATGAACTTATTTGATTGTCTTTCGATTTTTATAAATTTAGTTTCTTTAAAATAGTGATTTTAGTGATTAGTTAAAGATACAGAAAAATTGAATTTGATACGTTTTTCTTATTGGTAAAAAGTTAAAAGTCGTTGCTATTATTGATAAAAATATAAACGTTATTGCTATTATTGGTAAAAAGATAAAAGTTGTTGGTATTAATGGATGATAACCTGCTATAGCAAATTTCGAGGTCAAAAGTTGGTATAATCGGTAAAAAATACAAAAGTTGTTGCTATTAATGATAAAAAACAAATAATGTTGGCATAAACGGTAAAAATACAAAAAATTGTTTATATTTTTGACATAACCTAATATTAAAATGAGTGCTTTATAAATTTTAATTAAAAAAAAAATACTTTTCTGCGTTTTTGATTGGTGAAATCGTAATTTTCAAAAAAACAAATATACCCATCTTTTTTGGCATTTGTTCTATCACTGTTTTCATTAATTTCTTTAATTTCTCTAATTAATATTTAAAATGATATATTATTTGGAATGAACTTTTTATTAATATTTACAATGAAAGTTATTAAAGTGAGTCTCTTTATATCCGGTAAACATTTAAGATTTAACTTTTGAAATTTAATTAATATTTAAAGTGATGTATTGCTAAATAAGTATTTAACCAATTAAAATGAATATTGCTAAAATAGAATCTTAATATTTAATTAATATTTAAAATGAAGTATTGCTAGAATTAGTCATTAATTAATATTAAAATGATGTCAATGTGAGTCTATTGATATATATTATATAATAACTAGGGTGGGTAACCCGCGCGTTGCAGCGGGATCATAAATTATATTTTATAAATATATTACTTTAAAATAATAAAATAACATTAGCTACCGATCGTGAATCTCAATTGAGAATCATTTTATGCTTTCAATCTAAATTTATAAATGGAAAGAATGTGATTGATCAATCAACTAAATAATAATAAAAATTTCATTCTATAAATAGTTGAGACGAAAAACAATTTTATGTAATGTAGAAAAGAAGAAGGCGATCATAATGATATATTCGTCATTTCGTATAATATAATATATCAAACGTTATAACACAGAAATAAAACAATTATACATTATGTATGAAATGAAATAATTAGTTAGTTGTATACCTACCTTCCTAATAAAAATTGTTCTGACGATAACAATTTTTATATCCGAATATAGATTAATATTATGCGATCATAATAATATATTCAAATTTTAATAAAATATAATATATCAAATGTTATCACAGGAAAACAATAATGTTTTATATCATATATAAAGTAAAAAACATTAGTAGTTTACCTGCCAGCCAGCTTTACCATTCGGTGAATGAAAGAGTGCGATCGATTAATCAACTAAATAATAAAAAAATTTATTTTAAAATAGCTTGAGACGAAATACAATTTTATGTTAAAAGATAGTTTAAAGAAAAGTGAACATAACGATATAATTGAATTTATATAAAATATAACAAACGTTTTAATAGAACAACAAATCAATATATATTATATAAAATCACATATTTAGGCAGCTGCATGTCTGCCTGCTTAACGAAAATGGTTCCGACGACGATAAATTTTATATCAGAATGTAGTAAAAAATAATGCGATCGTAATAATATATTCAAATTTTAATAAAATACAATGTATCAAAAGTTATCACAGGAAAACAAAAATCTTATATAATATATATAATAATAAAATAAGTCAACAGCTTAACTGTCTGCTTAAGCTGTTTGGCAGCCTGCTTAATATAGCTAAAAGGAACGACAGGTTGGTAATTGTTATATACGAGTTAGTTTAACCCGCGCGTTGCAGCGGGATCATAACCAAACAATATATATTTTTCATTTTAAATATAGTTTTACCCGCGTGTTGAAGCGGGATCATAAGTTATATTTTTATAAATATATTACTTAAAAATAATAAAATAACATTTGTCGTTTGTAAGCCGGCCAGTTAGAATGTAGATAAATAATTAAAATTTTGTCATTTTAAAATAGTCTGAGACGAAATACAATTTTATGTTAAAATGTAGTAAAAGAAAAGTGACCATAATGATATATTTGACTTTTTATAAATACAATACATCAAACGTTTCAATAGAACAACAAAATAATTATATATTACATATAAATTAAAATATTTAGGCAGTTGCATGCCTGCCTAACGAAAATCGTTCCGACGACGATAAATTTTATATCAGAATGTAGACAAAAATAATGCAATTGTAATAATATACTCAAATTTTAATAGAATACAATATATCAAAAGTTATCACAGAAAAATAGAAACGACATATAATATATATAAAATAATAAAATAATTTAGCAGCTTACCTGCCTGCTTGAGCTGCCTGACTGCCTGCCTAACTGTTCCGACGACGATAAATTTTATATCGGAATGTAGACAGAAATAATGCGATCGTAATGATATATTCAAATTTTAATAAAATACAATATATCAAAAGTTATTACAGAAAAACAGAAATGTTGTATAATATATATAAAGTAATAAAATAAGTCAGTTGATTACCTGGCTGCTTCAGCTGCCTGGCAGCTTGGTTTACTGTTCATTGAACAGTAACATGAAGTTTGAAATTAGTTATATTGTTAATGTAATATATATTGACAAATTAATACATAATACATTTAGTTTCTCTTAGTTTATTTGATTTAAGTTTGATTGTATTTTACAAACATAAAGTATCATAATTTATAAAATTAAATATATGCATTTAAATTATGTATTAAATTTAGGGATAATTGCGTAAAAAACTTCCAACTTGTCGGCTTTTCGTGATTAAAACCCTAAACCATTTTTCGTTGCATAGAAAACTCCAAACTAACTAAAAATCAGTAAATCAAGATTTTATCAACGAGTAACCGGTTGAAACCGGTTATTAATCCTATGTGTACCGGTAAATAACTTACGTTGAATAAATTTTAATTGTTGAAATTGATTGTTAAGTATTACACATCATTTAAACTCTCGTTGATGTTGTAATCCCGTTTAAAAATTACATTTAAAAATAATCAACAGAGGTTTAAATGATGTGTAATACTTGGCAATCTGTTTCAACAACTAAAATTTATTTCACGTTGGATTAATAACTGGTTTCAACCGGTTACCCATTGATAAACCTTAATTAACCGATTTTTAGTTAGTTCATGGTTTTCTATGCAACGAAAAATGATTTGGGGTTTTAATCACAAAAAACTGACAAGTTGAAGGTTTTTTGCATAATTATTCCTTAAATTTTAAATATACTATGTTAAATTAATTTATAATTTTTCAAACTTTTTAGTATATATATACATGATTGGATGTCATTCACCACATATCGCAAGTTCCACTAGGCTGATCTTTTCTAGACGCTAGGCAATATAACGAATAATAAAATTGTTTTTATTTTTGTTAAAACTAATAATATGTATGCTTTAATATTGAGTTCATATATATGTAAATGGGTTTTATTATGAGATGAACAAAATATAAAAAGCGATGTAGATTTTAACCACATGGGATGAACAAAATAGGATAAGAATATATATATGGCGGACTCAATTTTTGCAACAGATATAACGGAGTCAACTGAATCCCTATAAATTTATAAAACGATGTGGATTATTAATATAATCCTTTGAATTATTACTATAATCCTTTGAAAAGGGATTCTTGATAACCGTATAACAAAATTACTATAAAATAGAAAATTGATTCTCTAAAATATTTAATTTAATTATATAATTTTAACATAAAAAATACAGATTACACGTGTAAAAGAAGGCTACGTCTATTGAGAGTTTAGATAAGTGTCAAGTGACATCTATTTACTTTTTAATATAGTGAATCAAATGAGGACCGTATTAAAATGAAAATGGTAAGAACCAATAATAATCTGACATGTCATCATATTTAATTAAATTAAAATTAAATTAAATACATTTCATAGTTAATTAATAATGAAGGTTATCATCTAAAATCAATCATTCTCTCTCCTCCAAACAATTAACTTTATCTTTTTCTCTCTAAATTTAACGGATGAAGAATCACACACGAATTGTGATTTAGTGTTTCTTATGAATCATTATTGTTGATTGTGTGAACAATTAGTTGTCAACCGAATATTTGTATTAATTGTGAACCATCAATGTCGTGAATCACACATTTTTGAGTCGTGAATCATACATGTTTGAGTCGTGGATCATACCATTATAATTATTGTGAATCGTCGGTGGCGTCGTGAACCATGACGGTATCGCGGATATTCGGTGATGTGGTGAAACACAATAATGGTGTGAATTATCGATAATATTGTAAACCATAGCAGTGTCATGAATCTCCAAAGAGAGAGTGTGCGTAATTTGGTAAGTGAGACAATCATGAATTGATTCCTTAATTTACTTTTTTTCTTTTTTTAGTTCAAATTAATAGTGATGAGATGTCGTAATTTAATTGGTTCTCACCGTCTTCATTTTAAGGACGGTCCTCACGTTAACCCTACCCTATATATATATATATATATATATATATATATATATATATATATATATATATATATATATATATATATATATATATATATATATATGGGTGAGTTCAATGGAAAACTTATATGCATCGGAAAACTCATAAACCACTTTATAGTCATTGGATCAGGTGATGCATCACGCAGAAAGTCGATGCATCACGCGGGAATTTGATGCATCACGCGGGAATTGTGATGCATTTATGGTGGTGCATGAAATTTTCCAAAGTTTTCCGATACATGTTGGTTTTCCATTGGACACATCAACATGAATTACCACCTATTATGTGAATTAATTAATTAAACAAAAGGGTAAAATGGGAAGATGAAGCGAATCTGACAAGTTCCCCATATTTAGGGGTAAATAACTCTCTGATATAAACGAGGTGCCTTTTTGAAGTGATATAACCTTTGAAGTTTTATCTCCAATTATGAACTTAGACGATCTTTTGAAGCCGTATAACCTTTTGATACCTTTGAACCCTTTGATACTTGTGAACCCTTTGAACCTTTTAAATTAGTGACACATCAGTGGGAATTACCACATATTGTGTGAAAACGTATAACACATTAAAAGTATGGTCATAAGCTAGGTTCACCGACTAGACCAGCTTCGTCGGGTTCATTGAGTGCACAAAATCATAACATATATGTTCATAAGGTGCATCGACTGCACCGACTTTGTTGGGTACACATTAAAAGTATGGTCATAAGTTAGGTTCATCGACTACACCGGCTTTGTCCGGTTTATTGAGTGCACAAAATCATAACAAATATGTTCATAAGGTGGATCGACTGCACCGGCTTTGTTAGATATTGTCATAAGCTAGGTTCATCGACTACACCGGCTTCGTCGGGTTCATTGAGTGCGCAAAATCATAACATATATGTTCATAAGGTGCACCGACTGCACCGACGTCGTTAGGTACACATTAAAAGCATGATCATAAGCTAGGTTCATCGACTACACTGGCTTCGTCAGGTTCATTTAGTGCACAAAATGTAACATCCTCGGAATTAAATGTTGTAATTGAGGTTAATTAGTTTAAATTTCAAACTTATTGTAATCAAGATGGATTATGAATAATAATTATGTATTTGGGAATTTAAAAGTTGGTTGTTATGTTAAGAAAGTTTAGATTTTTAAATAAGTATGATGATTTATAATTGATAGTGATGATAAAATAAAGATGGAAACTTTATTGAATGAAATCAGATAAGTGGAGGGGTCACTTATGTCAATAACCCAAAGTTTTGAATAAAAGACTATTAGTCTTTCATTTTACTCACTTCCACCTTTTCATCTCCAAACACACACATACAAATACTCTCTCAATCTGCTGAGAATCGAAGTTCTTGAAGAAAATTCGTGGATTAAAGCTGAATATGAGCAAGAATAAAAAGGATTTAAGGTAAGAAAGTAGTTTCAAAGCTTGAGGTTTTATTTTTGAGATTAAAAATGCAAAATTCAGAATTATAAATCTGGACATTGATGATGCATGTATCAGTTGGAAATTATCAATTGAAGATCCCTGAAGGTTTAGAAACAAGAATCGTCCCTTGAATCATCCAAAAAGGTGATAAATCTGAACTTTTGTGTATTTTTATGTTCTTGAGAAAAAATTCATATTTTGGTTAAATCTGGACGAATTAGCATGTTTATGATGGGGAAAATGATGTAGAAACACCCAAATTATGTTAATATAACCTTATTCGGGTTGCATGTGTTTAGAAATGAGTTTGACAAATTTTTTATAAAAATCCGTAAGTTGTGACTTGCAACCCGCAAGTCGACTCGGCGAGTCGCTAAGAACACAAGAACAAAGCGTTAAAAAGTTCTAAGTTTTGGATCCGAACTCGGTTGGGACCAGAATTCAGATGGGACCCGACTTCGGATGGAATCAAACTCAGATGGATCAAATCTCGGGTCAAAATATCTCGGATATTATTTCGGGTGCATACGGAATCCGGTCGAGATCCGAAACTCAGATCTCGACTCGGCGGCCACAAAACATGAGAAATTCGGATGAGGGTTAAGGGGTCCGAAATTCTGGTTAATTAATCAAACTTTTGGGATATCTTTTGTGGCACATTAAGGTATTTGATGATAGGTCTTTGAGCATAATAACAAACCAATAGATGGGTTTTAATCATGATTTTCAGATAACGACTTCGAAGAATTAACACTTTTAATTGTGAAGTCTTGATGAAAGTTATTAATGAACGAATAATAATGATAAATTTTCCTATGAAAATGTAATAGGTCCCTTGTGGTGTTGTTTAACCCACAGTGTGGTACTTTGGGTATCTGGTTAAAAGTCCGAGGAGAAATAATATAAAGTTAATTAACGCACCCACTGTGAGTACTTAGGATTGTATATGTTTACATTTGTTTTATGTTAGCATTTGTTCATTGAGGCATGTTGATTCATTTCGTTTGTCACTCTACTAACTTGTGTTTGTCTTGATGCACATTGTTGCTTGCTTCCATGTTACGTGTTCTTTGTTGTGCATCATGCGATGGGCTTTCGAGCTATATTTGGTAAATCGATGCTACCGGGACTATATGACCTGGAGTTGATCCCTCCGAGATCCTGACAGGCAGGTGTAGCATCCTCGATGGTAAATTCAGCCTCATATGAATGTGTTATTCCGTGCAATGGCACGATAGAGCTGCGGCTCGTTTTCGTACTCCGTGTATGAAGAAGGTATACAATATTTGTTGTCGGTGTTACTTTTGTGTGCTTCATAAAGTTTTGTAAAATATATAATCTCTGTACTCACTAAGCTTTGCTTACCCCGTAGTTGCTCACATTTTTACAGGAAAAGGGAAATCCGCTGCCGGACATTCTAATTAGGTCAGCTTTTGAAGTATTGGATGATTATCTACTACTCAATCGGTAATTGAAATATGTGACCAATGATGTAATAGTTGGGATGTTTGTAATAAAGTGTTGGGTATGTAGATCCAATTTGGAACCTTGTAGCACCTTAGGGGTGTTTGATAATCGTATTTTATTTATGTATTTTGTTTACTGTAATGTACTAAATAATCAGATCATTTGTAATGTAATATGTGTTGTGATTAATCATAGGTGTTATGATTATGGTTAATGTGGCAAGGGTGTCACATAAAATCATAACATATACGTTCATAAGGTGCATCGACTGTACCGGCTTCGTTAGGTACACATTAAAAGTATGGTCATAAGCTAAGTTCATCGATTACACCGACTTTGTCGGGTTTATTGAGTGCACAAAATCATAACATAGATGTTCATAAGGTGGATCGACTGCACCGACTTCGTTAGGTACACATTAAAAGTATGGTCATAAGCTAGGTTCATCAACTACACCGGCTTCGTTGGGTTCATTGAGTGCACAAAATCATAACATATATGTTCATAAGGTGCATCGACTGCACCAACGTCGTTAGGTACACATTAAAAGCATGATCATAAGCTAGGTTCATCGACTACACCGGCTTCGTCGGGTTCATTTAGTGCACAAAATCGTAACATATATGTTCGTAAGGTGCATCGACTGCACCGGCTTCGTTAGGTTCATTGTGTACACATTAACAGATAAGTTCTAAGGTTCATCGACAAAACCATGGTTGTTCGTTCACTGAAAGCAAATTATTATTGTGAATTGAATACTTGAATCTTCGTAAACGATGAACAAGGTAGACCCATGATGAATTACCAATGTTAAATGGATGATTCCATCATAGAAGCCTATGAAATCTTTGAATCCTCGAGAACAACCGGAAGCAAGGTCTCGTTCGTATACGAACGACGAACAATGTACATGTTATCTTGCTCTGTTGGTAAATCTTATCAGATTTTTTTAAGAACGACCGAGAAGGTTTGGTTTCTTTATCTCGCATGAGATAAACACAAACACAATTTCGGTTTCTATAACAAACTAGAAAGGAATGAATGTCGTTTAATTCAATGAATGACTGAATGAACGTATCACAATGGTTTAATTCGATAAATAATTCATAAAATTTAGGGAATTTAGGAATCAAATTGAATGAACGCATTGCAACGAACGTTGTTTAGTTACAATTAACAAATCACAAAATTAAGGAATCATGAGGAATGATGAGACTGATGAAGAACACAACTCGATGAATAAAAAAACTGTCAATTTTGTTACGAACAAATGATGTGTTAATTTTTTTAAATCAAACTGCAATTCTTTTTTGGATAAATACCATGTAATGCGGATTTGTTGTTGGAAGTTGGAATCAATGAATATAAAAAAGGGAAAATTACCAGAAATTTAATATAAAATACAAAATTTGACAATAAAGATAGTGTTATTTTTTTTTGCCAAGAAAGGTGATATAAAAATCTATTTTAGCCGAAAAAAAAAACATGAAATTCAAATTTTAGACAAAGAAAGACATTCAAAAATTATTCAATTACAAAAAAAGGAGCATAATATTAAAAATTTATCTTCTTAATTTGTCATCAATACCCATTTTTTGTCAAATTTAAACTGTATCTTATATTTCTTGGCCTATAAAGTTTTATATTATCTTTATTGACAATTTTTGAATTTTATGTTACGTTTTCTGGTAATTTGCCATATACAAACTGATGGATAGTTGGATATCGTAAGCATATTTCTAAATTATACGATGGACTAAATTGCCCTTCTGTAAATTAATTTTTATGTGCTTAGTTGTCGAACTTGAGTTGGTTCATAATGTTCACAATTAATAAATTGTTCACAAAAGATCCATTGTCTATATATATATAGAACATGATTGTGAACACACGAGTTTCGGACGTGAACATGCTCCGAAAAAAAGGTTTTTTTTTCAAAAAATTTTCATATTCATTTAAATACAATTAATATTAGTTTATTTGTAAAAAATTACATACATTCACACTTTCTAGTATCTTAAAAGTCATGTGAACATGAAAAAATTTATGTGAACATGCTTAGTGTGAACATACGTTCACAAAAGTACAGTTCATGTGAACATGCACGTTTCACATGGTTCTAATATGTGTTTGTGTGTGATTTTTTAAAAGTAGTCATGTGCTATATGTGGGAATTGATTTCTGGAAGTATATGAGTGTGTTAGGCACAAAAAGGCCTCAGTCAAACCTGTTCTGCATCTGAGGGGGAGATTTTATGATCAAACCTGTTGATGCATTTGAAGGTCGAATTTAAGGCCTGTTATATGCCTTATTGAAACCTGAAAATGATTTGCAATATCAGTCTAAAGCTGTTCTATATGTTGCATGTGTTGCAACTAAGACAGTTTGTCCAAGCTGCTCTGTCTGCTGAACAGGCTGGACATAAACTGTCTACGCTGCTCTACACTGTTGAGCAGCTTGGGCATTTTTAAAGTGTTCTGTTCTTTGTGAACAGAACCTGTTCTTTGTGAACAGGCTAAACACTTTATGGAATTTGTTTCCAAGTCATCGTGTATTGTTTTTGACTACAAGATCAGTTTACAAAGTCAAAGACAAAGTGGAAAAAACAGATTTGCTCAACCTGCCCACGCTGTTCTGTAACATGAAGACAAAAGGATATTTGAAAAAGGGTGACAGACCTTTTTCTTATATCAAAATAGGCCTTTACAGGGAAGAAAGACGCAAAGTTGACATTCCTAAATTAGTTAAAGGCAATGCAACAGTAGACAAAGTAAAAAGACAAAAGTTCTGCACATGTGAAGACAAGTCTGCTTTTCAGAAAAGTGCAGAAAAGGTTATGTTGTCTTTTCAACAAGACTTCTCCTTTTTCATTCCGTCCAATGAAGATGTTTCTCTTAGATCCTCTAAGTGAGTATAAAAGGAAGCTTCTAAGGTCAGAAAGAATTGTGAAGAAAGCTAAGTGCTTAAACCAAGAGTGAACGTGCAAGTGTGATCTTCATGCATGCAAGTCTTCTGTAAACCAGCATCTGTGTGTCTAAGCTGTTTTACCTAAGCTGTTCCTTAAGTCTTGTAAACACAGTGAGTGCCTCTTAGTGAGTGTATTCATTGTATACTAGTTCGAGTCTGTCTTAGACTAGTAAGCATACTGTTGTATCTGTCATCTCAGCTTGAACTATTCCGCATTCAAGCTTGTTTGTAATTAACAAATTGTTGATAATACATACAAACATTGAGAAAAGAGTGTGTAGTTTTTAAATTGCTGTATTCACCCCCCCTCTACAGCTTATAACTATATACTTTGGGAACCTCTCGGGACCTACAGAGTGTTTATGTATGAGTTTTGTATATTTTTGCTGCTTAAAAATCGAGTATTGGGGTTGAAAACCCCCTGGTTCGGCTATGGAGTTCGAAGGGCAAAGATGCTGCTGTCTGGCAAAAGCGCGGCGCGCAAATTGCAAAAGCGTGGCGCGTTTTCTGATCTGCAGAAAATTTCAATAGGGTCAATATAAGAGAGTCTTGAGTCGTTATTTGGTCGAGTTCCTTCGAGATATTACTGAATTGAATTGTTTGGGATTTTAGGTTCCGTCGGGGGTTCCGTAAAGAGTTTCGGGGATCGGTTAGCCGTTCGGGAATGTGTTTCGGGTTTAGTTTAATTGTGATAATTGTGTTGGATTGATTTATTCGGTTGTTGAGACTTGTGTTAATATGTGAGACCCGTGATGTGTACAGGTGCTAGCCGATCACGAGTCGAGCCGAGTCAGAGATTCCGGGATTAGTGGATCGACCAGGTGAGTACCCGAGTTCTTTTCTAAACCGCGGGACCGTTTTATGAGTCATAACTGTGTAGCTAGCTTCGTGTATGTGTATATTGTGTATTTTGAATGAGACAGGGACGTGGGCGCCAGGTATGATTCTATTTCCCACATATGTGATGTATGTGTGCATGAGATGAGATCCAGTCCGGGGGTCCGTGATGAGTTCCATACGGACGGTGATTCGCGATGTGTGATCGCGCGGGTTGACTGTCCCTAACAGTCCTTGGAGCGTGTATACACGGCAGGGCCTGTAGCCGGTTCGCGTCCGTGCTACAGGGTTGTGGCTAACCACCGGTGCGCACGGTCGTTAGCTGGGGAAGGGTCCCCCTTCAGTGATTCTGTGTGCAGGACCGTGGATCTCATGCCGTGTGTTCATATCTGTATAGTGATGTTGATTGCCAGGGACAGAGATAGAGTTGTGCTGTGTGTATGTGCTATGTGTACGCATGCTATATGTTTTCTGTGCAGAGTCTAACCCTCGAGTACTCACGAGCTTCCGAGCTTACGTATTCGAGTCTACCATGTTCAGGGTATCAGTGGCGGGATTAGTAGTTGTGCTTGTAGATCTGGGAGCAGGGATTATCTGGAAGGCTTTGTGCTAGTTTCGTGTAGCGATCTGTACAGTTCAGCTTATGTGATTAGTGGATTATATGTTAACAGTGTTTATGTAAAAGTTTTAAATTATCAGTGAATTCTGTTTATCCTGTGACATGTGTTTAATAGAGCATTGTGATGCTGCCACCTGTGTATTGTAATGACGTGGCATTTCCGAGTTAAGGGAGGGTGTTACAGCATGGTATCAGAGCTTGTGGTTTGAAGTCTGAGTATCAGTAGTGGATGCTTCACTTAAACCTTGTTTCGATCCATGGGGGATCCATTGCGATTAATTTTGGTGGAATTAACTAACCTGGCTTAGTGTATAACGCTGGGTGATCTATCTGTGGTTCTCAATTGTTTCGTTTTGTGCAGATAGTTATGGCAGATCAGGGCGAGGGATCCGGCGCGGGCAAGCTGGCAGGGGACGAGTTTATTCGCAAGTCAGAGCTTCTGGGGGTATTGACTGAGTTTTACAGGCAGCAGAGAGAGCAGGAGCGGGAACAGGATCAGGGTATGGGACCACGTGCTGGGGGTGGTCAGGATACGGGTACGGGTGCCTCTTCATCTACGTCTCGGCGAGGGGGTTCGTTCAAGGATTTCATGACCGGGAATCCGCCAGAGTTTAGAGGTGGGGGTGAGCCAGGGAAGGCTATGGCATGGGAACGTGAAGTGGAGGCTGCCTTTAGAGTTGCACACGTGGAGCCGAGAGATATGGTCGGTTATGCAGTTTATCTGTTGAGGGGAGGGGCATCTCAGTGGTGGAAATCTATCGAGTCAGCCATGACTTCTTCCGCGGCGTATGCGATGACGTGGGATCAGTTTAGAGCCGTGTTCGAGCTGCAGTACATTCCTAGAGACGAGAGGCGGGAGATGGAGCGGCGATTCCTACATCTACAGCAGGGAGAGATGACGGTGCGGCAGTATGTAGACCAGTTCAATGAGTACTCCCAGTTTGCGACTCATCACATCGCCACCGAGCAGCGAAAGGTTGATGCATTCGTTGATGGACTGCGAGCTGACATCAGAGAGTTCGTTGGGATGCACGAGATGCCTACATTTGCCAGAGCATTGGAAATGGCTCGCATCAGAGAACGGGAGATAGCTAAGCAGAGAGAGGACCCATTCTTTCAGCACCGACGTGAGAGGACTCCCGAGCGGTCCTCGAGAGACCGGAGGCATTCCAGAGACGACTCCAGGGAGCGACGTTCGGGTCAGAGTTCGAGAGATAGACGAGATAGAGACAGAGACAGAGGCAGGGAACAGAGGTCGAGTGGACCGGGGCGGAGCCAGAGATCAGATCGGCAGAGTCAGAGGCAAAGTTCGAGATATACAGAGCAGAGTCAGAGCAGCGTAGGGCAGAGGCCTCGAGATGGGGGCGATAGGGGAGACAGTTCAGCTGGAGATCGAGAGTGCTTGAGATGCAACCGTCGCCATAGTGGGCCGTGCGTGCCTAGGTGTTATCGATGCGGCCAGCGTGGGCATGCTGCCGCCACGTGTACAGTTCCAGAGCCATTGTGCTTCCGTTGCGGGAGGCCGGGGCACAGGGTGCGAGACTGTCCAGAGTTGGGATCAGCGGTGCAGGGTGCGAGTTCCAGTGGGGCTAGAGCTGAGCCGTCGTCATCCGGTCGTCATGATTCTCGGGCGCGGGGTCGGGTATTTCAGGCGACTACAGAGGCAGCTCGAGATGATGCTGATATGGTTTCGGGTATGTCTTTCTTAGCTTGCTTTGAGTGTGTGTCAATTGTGGGGCGGGTTATTGGGTTATGTCTGCGATAAGTGTATGTGTTCTGTTACGTGTGACTGTTCTGTTATGTCTGTGATTATGTGGCTCAGTGATAGAGATGTGGAAGGGTTGTGTATGGGTTATATGGGATTGTTATATCTGGGTATGTGTGTGAGAGTGAGATATATCGTGGTAAGATGGGTTATCAGAGTTCTGGGATTGGGCATTGTGCTATGTTGAATGGATTAATCCTGTTGAGTTATGTGAGCCATGTGAGTATTTATTGCGAATTTGTTGTGATGCGCTAGTGGATTATCATATTGATAGTGGATTTAAATTCTTGTGTGTGCCATCCATATCTATGATATTGCGTTTTATGAGATGCGTTTATCGGTTGTGGTGAAAAGAGTTGAGAATTTTGTTGTGATAGTGGATTAGTATATTGAGAGTGGATTTAATCTTTTTATGAGTTTAATCGTGTTTATGAGCTTGCGTTTAATGATTCGATGGATATGTCTTTGTGTGTTGTGTTAATGGATGACCTATACAGAGCCATGCGAGTACGTAATGAAAGAGAATGAAGATCGAAGGATTGAGATGATGTGTGAATCCAGTGGCTTATGAGGTGACGCCACAAGAAGATTCTGTGAATAGGGGATATACCAATTGAAGATATGCGAATTAGGGGATTTTTGAGTTAAAGATTCGAGGGAGTTGACTTACTTCGAGAGTTGAAGTAGAGACGTGTACTAGTGATGATTGTGTCATTCAGAGTTCAAATGCGAATTCAACAGAGTTGTTGATAATTATATCGAGAGTTATGAGCTGAGGTTTTGGGGATTTAACTTAGAAATGTGTATTTGCGAATGGCTTGCGATAGATTCCGGGGGCGGAATCTTTTTAAGAGGGGAGGATTTGTAACATCCCAATTTCAAGACAATTGCGTGGAATTATTTTAGTGGATACTTAATATATTATTATCGTGTTGAGCCAATGAGATCCCGAGTAGTGGATTATACGTGTCGGGTTTGCGAGTTACGTGTCTCCGAGCTAATAATTAGCGGATTAATTATCTTCTTGAGTTCATGGAGTTAAATGGGTCAATTTGATATTAATATTGAAAAAGTGATATCGGGTCCGGGTTAGTGGGTTCGGAACCGGATATGGATATGTACGTATATATGTGACCTTATCCATCCCTTATCTTTTCCTTGTCTTCATTTTCAAGAAAAACCCAGAAGTGTGTGTGTGAGGATCGTGTGAGACTCCAGCAAAGAGAGAAGCCCAAATCAAGAAATTGGTTGCTGATTTTGATCTTCTTCATCCATCTTTGTGTTCTTGAGTTCTCAAAGGTATGAATTCTTGATTTTGGTAGCTAAATCTTGAGGTAATCATGTGCTATATGTGGGAATTGATTTCTGGAAGTATATGAGTGTTTATGTATGAGTTTTGTATATTTTTGCTGCTTAAAAATCGAGTATTGGGGTTGAAAACCCCCTGGTTCGGCTATGGAGTTCGAAGGGCAAAGATGCTGCTGTCTGGCAAAAGCGCGGCGCGCAAATTGCAAAAGCGCGGCGTGTTTTCTGATCTGCAGAAAATTTCAATAGGGTCAATATAAGAGAGTCTTGAGTCGTTATTTGGTCGAGTTCCTTCGAGATATTACTGAATTGAATTGTTTGGGATTTTAGGTTCCGTCGGGGGTTCCGTAAAGAGTTTCGGGGATCGGTTAGCCGTGCGGGAATGTGTTTCGGGTTTAGTTTAATTGTGATAATGGTGTTGGATTGATTTATTCGGTTGTTGAGACTTGTGTTAATATGTGAGACCCGTGATGTGTACAGGTGCTAGCCGATCACGAGTCGAGCCGAGTTAGAGATTCCGGGATTAGTGGATCGACCAGGTGAGTACCCGAGTTCTTTTCTAAACCGCGGGACCGTTTTATGAGTCATAATTGTGTAGCTAGCTTCGTGTATGTGTATATTGTGTATTTTGAATGAGACAGGGACGTGGGCGCCAGGTATGATTCTATTTCCCACATATGTGATGTATGTGTGCATGAGATGAGATCCAGTCCGGGGGTCCGTGATGAGTTCCATACGGACGGTGATTCGCGATGTGTGATCGCGCGGGTTGACTGTCCCTAACAGTCCTTGGAGCGTGTATACACGGCAGGGCCTGTAGCCGGTTCGCGTCCGTGCTACAGGGTTGTGGCTAACCACCGGTGCGCACGGTCGTTAGCTGGGGAAGGGTCCCCCTTCAGTGATTCTGTGTGCAGGACCGTGGATCTCATGCCGTGTGTTCATATCTGTATAGTGATGTTGATTGCCAGGGACAGAGATAGAGTTGTGCTGTGTGTATGTGCTATGTGTACGCATGCTATATGTTTTCTGTGCAGAGTCTAACCCTCGAGTACTCACGAGCTTCCGAGCTTACGTATTCGAGTCTACCATGTTCAGGGTATCAGTGGCGGGATTAGTAGCTGTGCTTGTAGATCTGGGAGCAGGGATTATCTGGAAGGCTTTGTGCTAGTTTCGTGTAGCGATCTGTACAGTTCAGCTTATGTGATTAGTGGATTATATGTTAACAGTGTTTATGTAAAAGTTTTAAATTATCAGTGAATTCTGTTTATCCTGTGACATGTGTTTAATAGAGCATTGCGATGCTGCCACCTGTGTATTGTAATGACGTGGCATTTCCGAGTTAAGGGAGGGTGTTACATTGAATTTGCATGAAATTTATATATCATTTGTGTAATGTTAATTAAAACATGTTCATGAAAAAAATTTCAATTTTTTTAAGAGTGGTCTTCTAGTGCGCTGCATAATGAGTGGTACTCATTTGAACCTAAATACATATATATATATATATATATATATATATATATATATATATATATATATATATATACATACATACATACATACATACATACATACATACATACATACATACATATACATATATATATATATATATATATATATAGTGAAGGGTTCTATTGAGAACCATAAATATTGTGAGAACTTAAAAACCTTTTATGACCTTTAGATTGATAGAATCAAGGGCTAGTTATTGGATGACACTTTTTGTAATTTTTTATAACTTTGATAGTGAAAAATCTTGAAAATTTGTAAAAACGGTATTTTTGAAAGGAAAAAAAAATGTTTTTTTCTCTTTCTGTCTCTTATTTTTTTTATTTTTTATTTTTATTTTCTCTTTCTTTCATTCGAATTGATTTTTATAGTAAAAAAACGTTTTTTTATAAAAAAAATTTCTATATAGAAAATTATTTAATTGCTAAAAATTAACGTATTTTATATAGAAATATTATGTGTCGAATGTTATATAATTCTATATCTTTTTATGTAGATTAACATTACTATTATCTGTAATCTACGTAGAATGTCGTGTAGAATGACAAGTATCATATATTCTACGTAGATTACATGATAATCTACTGTGTTCTTGCATATCATTCTATGTAACATTCTACATAGATTATGAATAGTAATGTTAATCTATGTAGATTATCATCTAATCTATGTAAAATGTCGTGTAAAATGTAAAATATCATATATTCTACGTAGATTACATGATAATTTACATAGATTATATGATAATCTACATTAAGTATCGTAGACGAACTGAAACAAAAAAGGAAGATTTCATTTATACATTTTATCAAACACTTGGTATGCAACTGATATAAAATATACCAAAAGCACATTTTTAAACAAAAAAACCATCAACTTTGTGAATCATAAACAAAAATTTTAAAAAACATCTAATAACTATTACATTCATTATAAATCTAATATCTTACAAATAATCTTCAATATAAAACATGGAAAATGAATCTGTCATATTATATGTAGAGTCCGACGAAAATATTCTATGTGATAATCTACATAAACTACGTAGATTATCATGTAATCTACGTAGAATGTCGTGTAGAACGTCAAGTATCATATATTCTACGTATGTTACACAATCTACTGTGTTCTTACATATCATTCTATGTAACATTCGACATATATTATGAATAGTAATGTTAATCTACGTAGATTATCATGTAATCTAAGTAGAATGTCGTGTTGAATGTCAAATATCATATATTCTACGTAGATTACATGATAATCTATATAGAGTGTCGTAGACGAACTGAAACAAAAAAGAAAGATTTCATTTAGACATTTTATCAAACACTTGGGATGCAACTGATATTAAATATACCAAAAACACATTTTTAATCAAAAAAATAATTAATATTGTGAATCGTAAACAAAAACTTTTCTGCACCAAAAAAATCAACCCGTTCTGATTTTTTAGTTTTGGAAACGAAGATAAATACAAACAATTCTGTTATTAGTTTTTGCAAACGAAAAAAACTACGAATAATTCTAAATTTCAGTTTTTCCAAACAAAAAAATCATTTTATTCTTATAGTTTTTCGAACCAAATTGTTATCATTTATTTTTTTCTCCGAACGAAAAACTGCGAACCATTACGTTTTGTATTTATTCTAAAAAATGAAAGTGTGTAGACTTTTTGTTCGGAAAAACTAAAAATGGAAAAAGTAAATAACGTAATGATTAGAATAAATAAAAATCGAACAAAAAATAGACCCTTTTTGATTTTTTAGCTTTTTCAAAACACACAAAATACGATTTTTCAAAAAATGAAACAATCTATTTTTATGTTATTCTAATTATTACGTTTTTAACCTTTTCCAATCGTAAAAAACTACAAACCATTCCATTTTTTTAGTTTTTCCGAACAAAAAGGCTACACACTATTTCATTTTTTGAAAAAACTTTAAAACGTAATGGTTCATAGTTTTTCGTTCGGAGAAAAAAAATAAAAGGTAATGGTATGGTTCGAAAAACTAGAAAAATAAAATGATTATTTTTGTTGGAAAAACTGAAAATCATATTTATTCGTAGTTTTTTCGTTTGCAAAAACTAATAACAAAATTTTTTGTATTTATTTTCATTTTCCAAAACAAAAAATCGGAATGCGTTGAATCTTTTGGTGCAGAAAAAAAAATAAAAAACAGATTGGTTTTCGTAGTTTTTTACGTTTAGAAAATGAAAAAACTTAAACATGAAGGGTTAGTAATTTTTTTTCGTTTGTAAAGACAAATAAAAGCTAATGTTCAAAATTTTTTGTTTGAAAGACTACAATATAAGATATTTGTGTTTTTTCATTCGGAAAAGCTAAAAAACGAAATGGATTCTAATTTGATACTATTGTTTATGATAAAAGAAATACTTAAGTTTGTAATTTAAATTAAAAAATATATTAAAATATAGAAAAGTTAATAAACAAATAAATAATATGTAAAAACTTAAATTAATAATAAATAATAAATAATAATAATAGTTATAACAACAATAATAATAAAAGAGTTCAATAAAAAAATTTATTTGAAGGTTTAAAACTAAAATGAACTACAAACTTGAAGGACCAAAATATTATCAAAGAAAAGGGTAAAATAGACATTATAATTCGTTAAAGTTAACGGTAGATAGACCATTTTTGCAAGTAAACAGTGAAAATAAGGACCGTTTATGCAAAAGTGAAATCACAGGGACTGTATCCAAAGTTTTATGCAAACCATATGGACCGTTTATGTAATTTACTCTAAAAGAAATAAATAAGTTTGTAATTTAAACTAAAAAAATATATTAAACCATCGGAAACTTAATAAACAAAAAAATTAATACGTACAAAGTTAAATTAATAATAATAATAATAATAATAATAATAATAATAATAATAATAATAATAATAATAATAATAATAATAAAAGTTATTATTACAAGGGAAATTACAATTTTCGTCCCTGTGCTTATATAAAAATTATGGTTACCTTCTATTTCATGATAAAATTACAATTACAAAACTTATAGTTGACGTTTTGTTACGCTTTTAGTCCCTTTCTCCAATATTTTTTTAAAAATGACAATTTTACCCTTTCACTTTATTTCATGTTTGGTAACTAATCAAAATATTTTTTTTATATATCATCTTCTTAATGATTTATTATTCTTTTATTATTTATTTAATATATTGTCTTATTATTACTATTTATTTAATATATTGTCTTATTATTTAACGTGTAATTCATTCTAATTTATTTATTTCATAAAGTTGATATTCATATAAACTACAAATGTTCAATGTATTAATCATTAAACATAACAAAAACTACATACAAAGTTATAACAACATTTAAAAAGTTAATTTAATTTAGAGTAAATTACAGAATTGGTCCCTGTGGTTTGTTCAAAATTATGGAACTGGTCCCTCAACTTTAAAAGTTGCGTAAATGGTCCCTCAAAACATTGTTTACTTGCACAAATGGTCATTGCTCCGTTAGTTGGGTGTTAAATTTTCTATAATGGCAGATTTACCCTTTTCATTATTATAATTTTGGTCCCTAAGTTTTCACAAGTAATTTTGATATCGGTCCCTGCAAATTTATTTATACTTTATTATTTAAACTTTTTAACTCTTTTTTATGGTAAGAAATTATTATTTTATAAGTCTAGGAAATTTAATTTTTATTATTAATTGCTTTAAATTATATATCTACTTATAACAATAAAATTTTAAATTAATATAATAAGAAAATATTAATTGTTAGATACGTTAATTAAAATAAAAATTGACCATTTTTCCTTTTATGTTATTATATTTGTAGTTACTCAACTTTAAATTTTATTTAATTAATTTTAGTAATAAAACTAGTCATGTATTATATGGAGTATGTCTAACAAAATTATTGTTTTAAAATACATACAATCTTGAAAGATTATTACAAATTTGTATAATAATAATGTGAGTTGGAATTTTGATTTATGTTGGATTAGTAATATAAATTTATGTTTAAGAAATCGAGTTAGAATTTGATTTATGTTGATATAAGATATGAGAGTTTTTTTTTTCAAATTTAGGATTCGGTTTAGGTATTTTTCGATTTTTCTTATCTCGTTTCCATACATGCCCTTTAATAAGTTGACAAGAGAGGGATGTATGGATGCACCTATGTTTTTTTTTTTTTTTTGCTTGTTATATTTAGAAATTATATAATATGTTTAGAAAGTTTAAATTTTATTGTTAATATTTGTTTTACATTTTTTATTTTAATGAATGTAACTCACCAGAATTTTATTATCTAGCTTAAAACACTTCCAAATATAATTATCTCAACATTCTAATTGATTTGTTAAAATTATCTAAAAATTTTTTGGTAACACAATTAATATTTCTTTGAACCCTTTTCAATTTTAATATTAACATTTTCATTATATTATTATTATTATTATTATTATTATTATTGTTATTGTTATTATTATTATACGAATTTGTAGTAATCTTTTATTTTAAAACAATAATTTTTTAAACATACTCCATGTAATACATGGGTAAATAAACTAGTTTAATTAAAAGCAAAAAAAAAAAAAAAAAAAAAACACATAGGTGCATCCATACATCTCTCTCTTGCCAACTTATTAAAAGGCATATATGGAAACGGGATAAGAAAAATTGAACAATACCTAAACCGAATCATAAATTTGAAAAAAAAACTCCCATATCTTATATCAACATAAATCAAATTCTAACTCGATTTCTTAAACATAAATTTATATTACTAATCCAACATAAATCAAAATTCCAACTCACATTATTATTGTACAAATTTGTAATAATCTTTCAAGATTGTATGTATTTTAAAACAATAATTTTGTTAGACATACTCCATATAATACATGACTAGTTTTATTACTAAAACTAATTACATAAAATTTAAAGTTGAGTAACTACAAATATAATAACATAAAAGGCAAAATGGTCAATTTTTATTTTAATTAACGTATCTAACAATTAATATTTTCTTATTATATTAATTTAAAATTTTATTGTTATAAGTAGATTTATAATTTAAAGCAATTAATAATAAAAATTAAATTTCCTAAACTTATAAAATAATAATTTCTTACTACAAAAAGGATTTAAAAAGTTTAAATAATAAAGTATAAATAAATTTGCAGGGACCAATATCAAAATTACTTGTGAAACATAGGGACCAAAATTATAATAATGAAAATGGTAAATTTGTCATTTTAGAAAATTTAACACCCATCTAACGGAGCAAAGACCATTTGTGCAAGTAAACAATGTTTTGAGGGACCATTTATGCAACTTTTAAAGTTGAGGGACCAGTTCCATAATTTTGAACAAACCACAGGGACCGTTTCTGTAATTTACTCTTTTATTTATACATATAATATGTCAAATTTTAATATTTTGTTCAATTTAACTATATTTAAACATATGCAACTTATATACATATACAAAATTTTAGTTTCAAAACAATTATATATTTTATTAAAACGCTATATATGTATATGTATATATATACATATACATGATCAAAACATATTCACTTAAAAAAATAAATAAATTAAAGATATGTAAGTATTTAACTATATAAATTTGAAAAAATAAATTTTATATATAAATAATTATAATTTTTAAAAAAGAAAAGTAATAAAAAATATTAAAAATAAATATTTCAACTTAATTTCAATAATAATAATAATACAACTTATTAATATACAAAATATATATATATATATATATATATATATATATATATATATATATATATATATATATATATATATATATATATATATATATATATATATATATATAGAATCAGGTTCATCAGCGTACCTATGAGATTCCAGCGTACCGAGCGTACCCTAATGTGAATGATCATTCACACATATTTTTTTTGAATAGATATGTACAACACAACATTATAATACTTTTTTTCTAAAGGAGTAACATCATAAATCTTGTGAATGGTAAAAAAAATCATGTGAATGGTCATTCACACCATTCACATAGTGTGAAATGACCATTCACATGGATGACCATTCACATAAATATGCATTGAGCATTCACATAATTTTTAAGGACACCAAAAGTGTGAATGTATGTGAAATTTATATATCATGTGTATAACATTAAATTAAACATGGTTATGTGAAAAAAAATTTTAAAATTTTTTTTAAGGTCGGTACCTTCGGGTGCACTTGATTTCGAGAGGTACTTATTTGAACCTGAATCTATATATATATATATATATATATATATATATATATATATATATATATATATATATACATATAAATTATTAGTCAGGGACCAAAATTGAAATAATGTTAAAAGGGCAAAATGGTCATTTTTTTTAATAAAAATGACTGGTCAAAGTAGGGGTGTTCAAAACCGGAAATCCGAATTTTCGGATAGTGAATTTTGCTATCCGAATACGAATTCGAATTTTCGGATATCCGAAATTTCAGATTCGAATATCGGATTATTCAAATATCCGAAAAAATATCTGAAAATTCATATTTTTTATACTTTTTTAAAATTAAATCAAATATTTAAATATCTAAAATACAAATTCATATATCCAAATAGATATTAAAAATAAATATATCACAAATTAAATATATCCGGAATTATTTACCTCAAAACAACTTAAAAAATATAAAAAAACTAAAATATATAAAAATATTAGTGAATAAATCTATAATATCAAGATAAAACTAAAAAATATACATTAGAATAATAATAAACACTCAATATTATGTAAATAATCAATAGTAAATATAAAAAAAATTAAATGTTTTTGGATTTTCGGATATCAGATTATCTGAATATCCGAAAATTTAAAATTTTACTGTCCGAATTCGATTCCAAAATTTCGGATCAGATTTTTATTTCGGATGTCCGGATTCGGATTTTTATGAACACCCTAGGTCAAAGGACTGAAAAACATAAAAAAAAACCAACCACATGTACTGAAAGACGTGAAAAGGATCGTAACCATAATTTATATATAACCACATGGACGAAAATTGTAATGTACCTTTATTATAATTATGATAAAAATAATAATAGTAATAATAATCATCATAATAATAATAAAATAGTTAAATAAAAATATTTTACTTGAAGAAACAAAACTAAAATGAACTACAAACTTGAGTGACCAAAATGTTATCAATGAAAATGGTAAAATAGTCATTATAAAAGATTTAACAATTTGATTGTTAAAGTTAACGACAGAGAACTATTTTTGCAAGTAAACAGTAAAAATAAGAACTGTTTATGCAAAACTGAAACCACATGGACCGTATCTAAAGTTTTCTGCAAATCAGAGGGATCATTCTTTAATTTACTCTATATGTTTAATTGATTTTTGGTTGGTTTGGGTGCGGGTCGGGTCGGACCCCATCACATGTTTTTCTTCTTCCTTCTTTCTCGGCCTCACACATGCGGCATGCGCACACACAACTCATACACTCTCTTCGCTATCACTCTTTTCCTCTCTGTCCTCACTGACCGGCCGACGACCACCGCCTGCCGCCGCCGTTCTTCGTCGCAGGTGAACACCAGCAACACGTTTCTGTTCCCTCTTCGGTCTCCCTCTCACTCACTCACTCACTCTGACGCTCTTCCTCTCAACCGAAGACAGTGGCTGCGGCCTAACCCTAGCGCCGCCGCCACCCCAACTTCGTCGCCGCCACCACTTCTGCGCCTCCCTACGCACACCCTCACCCTCACTCTCCTTCGACACTCGACCGTCTCTCTCTCTCTCCCACTATCGCCGCTGTCAGTGCAACGCCGCAACCACGGAACTAAAGCCACTACCGCCGACCTTATCTCAGGTATGTTTCTTACCTTGTTTTTACTTTCGATTTGCTTCAGATTTTACATATATCAAAATCATTAAACAAAAGCATGTGAAATTGAAAAGAGTTTGTTGATACCTTGCCTTGATGAAAAACATGAATGATTGCTTGGTCTGTTTCTTATATTCTCGAATGACACTTTGAACAACCGATCAGGTTAATGGCTTCAAAATATGTTTTGGGTTTTAGTTTATACATGATTTTGTTAGGCAGCAGATGATTCTAATAGATTTATTAAGTTTGATATAAAATTAAGTAGATTTTTTCTGATTTGTTGGTTAGGATTCACAATCTTATCCTGTTTTTTTATTATTTTTTATTAAGTTAAAAGGTTGGTCAACATTACCCAGATATGATTTGCCGATATTAAGGCTTAGTTAGTGGCTATGTTTTTGGTTGGTAGTGCTAATGGAGTGGGCTACGATCGATCCGTTTTTTTAGTTTTTACGTTGGTTTTATGCTTCCTCCTTTCTGTTAATACTATGTTGTCATTCTAGTTTTGCTGATCTTAAAGAGTGTATATGATATGTCATTCATTACTGCTTTAAAGTCCAACGACATCTCGTATATATAGTTTTTGCTTTTTATTCATCTCATTCGAGTGCACATTGCGAATTTTATTGTAACGGCAGTTTTTGTCTCCAACTATGGTATCTCATGTTTATTATGATCGAGAACCTTATGCTGATTTATATACATCGAACTAGTTGTTAATTTATTTGTTAGTCGATCATTATAATCAGCTAGGCCGGATTCTCAATACAACTATTCTTATACGTAGAATCATATTGGTACCATCACTTCCATGTAATAACCTTGTAACCTAGGTTATACAATTGTTATGGTTGGCTTCAATTCAAAAAAATCTGGATGTTCTTGACCCAATTAATTAAGTTGCCAGAGAAGAAATTTATGTTTGCATTCTTTAACCACCTTTACAAGATCGATCCACAAATTTTTATGACTTGGTAAGATGTTGATTTGTTTTTGTGCCATTTATTTAGAGAAATTTTGGTAGTTAAGTTTGCTCTTTTAAATGATGTTTCGAGTGCAATTCTAATGCCTGTTCCAATCACTTTTCTTCATGAGATTCTCTGTTCTGGCAAAATGAAGCATTGTGCCTGTGTCGTTTTTTGTTTATTATTACATTATCATCTTCATATGTAGCAACTTGTGTTATCATTTCTATGGTTGTCTTTGTTGGTGCAAGATTTTATGTCTATTTTTTTAAGTTTCCTCCTCTCCATCATGTGCTGCATAAGGCAAATTAATGGCCGGAAGAACAATAGATAATTAAACCTTAATAATATGCGTTAAACTAGCAAGATAATGATGATTACAATACATACAATATACGTTAACGAATTATCCCATGTTAATTAATTAACAAAGAGAGCAAATGCTCAAGAATCAATAGATAGGTGAACTCCTCACCCATTTGAATCACTCCCACATTGAATCTATACTACTATCCCATGTTTGATATTTCAACAACACCTATACTTTTTGTAATTAAACGTATAATAGACATAAAATGCTTTGGGCCTAACACCCGCACCACGAAACACTTTGCCCTTAACATGAAAACCTCAAAAATGTTGCGGGATGAGTTAAAATGGTTCTCATTTTGCGTCATGATATGGTATGGTAAGCCGGCGTTTGGTTCGCCATATGTTTGTTAAAGAAATTAAATCTGTTAATGAAATGGAATTCTGGAAAGAATACAGTTTGTGTAAATTCAAATACTGTTATTTGTTTGGTTGGTAGGAATTAAGTACAAATTCAATTCCTTGTTGTATTCTGTTTAGTTTGTAAATCTGTCAAATGAATTTGAATATGATTATGACAAAATGACCAAATTATTTGAATTAATAATTTTTTTATTTTTTAAATTATAAAGATATTTAAAAACTATGATGTTTTTTTTTAAAATTATTTTTCTTTATAAAACAAATTTTTTTCTTCAAAATTCCATAAAGCAAATTTCTTAAAATGATATTCTTAAACATTAATGTTCAATTTATAGGCAAAATTATATTTGATACGATAGGTTAAGGTAGGGTAGGTGTTGTGTAGGGATGGTATCAGTGGGTTAAAGTAGGGTATGGTATGGTATAATGAGATTAAGTAAGGTGGGTAGATGTAATGTAAGGATGGGATGAAATATGAGAAGTTTGGTAGGTGGGTAGGATAAGTGGTAAGGTACAGTGTTGTTGATAGCGAATAGCGGACGATAACGACAAGGTACCAATATGCTACATTGCGATAGCGTAGCGATATCACCCGCTATTTTGTGTTTAGCGGGTATAGTATTAAAGCCAAAATACATATGTTGCGTTAAACTGTTTAATGTATTTAACATTTTAACTTCAAAATAAAGTCTTAAAACTATTAAAAGTCAATCATAGATAATCTAATTCTTGTAAATAGGTCTTTTATGTATATATATATATACAATATATATTTAAAAAATAAAATAAAAAAGGTAATAGGAGACCACTAAACACATAATAGCGGATGATAGCCGCTACGCTACGCTATTCGCTATAGCGACCGCTATCATCGCTATTGACAACTATGGTAAGGTAGGGTGGGTAGGTGTAATATAAGAGGGTGAGAAATTAAAGATGTGGTAAGTTTGATGGGTGAGTAGATTGATGGTATAATAGGAAGGGTTAAGTACCATTTTGACCATCTAACTTTCAAATTTGTCCCATTTAGCCACTAAACTATTTTTTGTCCTGATTTAACCACTAAACTTTGTTTAATGTTCTATTTTGGGAAAAATGAATAAAACTAATGGCTAAATCGGAACAAAATATGATAGTTTAGTGGCCAAATTGGGACAATTTTCAATGGCTAAATCAGTAAAAAGAAAGTTTTGTGGCTAAATATGTATACAAAAAATAGTTTAGTGGCTAAATCGAGACAAAAAATAGTTTAATGGCTAAATCCAAAAAAATCTAAAAGTTGGATGGTCAAATTAACACTTAACCCTAATAGGAATGGGTGGGGTGGGGTGGGTTAAAAGTGATGTTGGGGTAGGATATGGTAGGTGGTGATTAAATACGATAGGTAGGTGTAATATAATAGTATGATGGGATGTGATAGGTTTAGTGGGCAGGATAAGGTAGGGTAGGGTAATGAAGATGGGTGTAATATAATGGTGGGAAGCAATGTGGTAAGTTTCGTGGCAAATTGGTAGTAGGGTAAGGTGGGTGGATAGAGCATGGGTAAGATAGGGATGAGGTAGTGTGGGTAGTGTGGGGGGGATAACGTATAGGTGGGTAGGTGAGGTTGAGTCTATATGATAGGTATGAGTGAATAGAGAAGACATGCATTGTAATAGAATGTTTATTCCTTGGCAAATCCTATCATCCTATGGAAAACACATTCATTGAGTGGAAGAAAAGTCTTGTTTGAAAGTGAATTGACATTTCATGGAATTTGACAACCAAACACTGGCACTAGATTGAAATATTCATTCCTTTTTCATCAAAGTTTTTTAGTATCTGTGAATCAAACCCCTTTAGTCCTTATTCCATTCTTGCCCATGAATTAACATCTCTATGCAAGCCTGATCGGAGATTTAGGATTGATGTGTGGTCACCAACCACATGTAATGTTCCTGATGATCGGTTTGATGTCCGCCTATTATAGTTGGGACCCCTTCCAAATTCCACCCTGATGAAAAGGCTCTTGTATGGTTCCATTGTGTTTATATCATCTATCTTCTAAGCAAGTTTCATCACACTCAAGTATACTACCTTAATGATCAAACTACCACAAGTACACTCGGATGGTATGCCTCTTTGTTTCCCTCCTTCCCGTACTTCCTCCCTATGATTCTTGACCTTCCTCGTGTTTTCAATCAACCTTGGACCACTTGAAACACCCTTATAACCACCATACTCATTTTTGTTGGTTAATCAGATTTTCACTTTGGTTTAAGCGTTTGATTTCCTCCCGCTCCAACTGTAGGAAAATATTAGATATGTCTAAATAGAATCTTGTATTTAAGGTTTAGCAGTTTAGCATGCTTTTCCCAACCCAATTATATAAACAAACTTTGGGTTCATTAGAGCTTCTATTGTATCCTATTATATTACTCTATAAATATTAGTCATTGCAATACATTATACTATACATATAGGGTTTTCATTATTCTACGATTCTTTGTTTTTTTCTATTGTGAAGTATCAAATAAGGATAGTATGAAGACAAGGCAGTGTATCTAGCCATAAACTGGTCGAAGCTTCAAGATTTAAGAAACAAGTCAAAACCATCACCCCTTGTTCAATAAAACCGACTCATTGGCTAAGCTTTCACTTTCCGTTCGAGACATGGTTTATATATTGTGAACTTTGTCCTCGTTTGATGTTTCCATCAAGTTGTATTTGTTTTTTTATGGACGTTGAATTTTCAGGTGAAAATTTTGTATAGAGCATACTTTATCTATCTTGCTCGGGCCAACAACCTCGACTATTCCAAGTAACCGAGAGTAATTCCGAACATCCAAATACATGATATTGTTAATTAGTGCACATGTGTAACAGTGGTTTGGTATGAAGTTTGTGGCTAGATGGAGAGTGATTCCAAACATCCATTCACATGATATTGTTAATTAGTGCTAAGGAAATTAAGAAGTTGAATGTTATGGAGTATTTTTAAGATTAGATATATAAACTATTTTTTGTAATGTTCTTTTTATGACGTACATGATATATGAGTATCTTATATAGTATAGAAAAAAATCAGAGAACATGTGTACCAGTGATTAGACATGAAGTTTGTGGCTACATCAAGTGTGCACTTCACACCTCATTGTTAATACATAATCTTTTGAGGTCGAGGACATCACATTAAAATAATAACATGATTTACTTTTATCCATGTGTGTAGCAACTTTTGTTACCTTTTCAATGATTTGCCTTTTAATTCATTCAACTATATGTGACAATTTATTTTGATCTTCGTCATGTTATTTCATTGAGTTTTGTGTGTGCACCTTTTATTTGTTATGAGCAATAATTGTTGGATAGGGACTGAGCTCTTCTTGTTTACTCGTGTAGATGCTGCTATGCAGGGAGTGCATTGTTGCTATGCAGGGAGTGCATTGTGACCAGCTTGACAGATGTAGCTGCAAAGAATGAACATATTAGACGCAATTCTTTAGCAGATCTGTTTCTTGACACGTATGCTATGCGAACCCTGTTCAAGATAGTTCTTTTGTTCCTTTTAATTTTCATCACTGATAGCTAGTTGTTATAAGGAACATGATTGGTGTCGTAATTTGTATTCTCTTTGATTAGGCCTTTATACAATGCACATACAATTGACACAAATTTTCTCTGGGCTGGTCTACCGATGCTGACCCTTCCTTGTGAGAAAATGGCTACTGCAGGTTCACTCCCCTGCCTAGCCATCAGAGTCGGTGATGAGATGATTGTCAACACGTTGGTATCCATATTTTTAACTAAATTGTGAAGTAATTATGAATTTTGAGTGTAGGCCTAAGTTTACATTCTTACTTAATTATTAATAAATGTAATTGATATTTTGTTTTTCTAGTTGTGAAGTATCCAGGAGTATGCTGTGTATCTAGTCTTGAACCGGCTGAAGCTTCAAGATCTAAGAAACTGGTTAAGATCATCATGCCTCTACATCTCCTTGTTCGATACTTCAAGATGGGTAAGCACTCTGTCACCATTGGTGTCTATTCGTTTATATATCGTGAGCTTTGTTTCTTGTTTTATATTCCCATGAAGTTATAATCTTTATTTCGTGGACGTTGAATTTTCGAGTGAAAATTCTAAATAGAGCATGTTTTAGGATGTGGTATCTACACTGCGTATGCCAACAACCACAATCATTCAATTGCGCGTATAATATTGTTTGTTGATGTTTGGGGAGAGGAATTAAAAAACATGAGTGTTTGCAATATTCTGAGGATTAGATCTATAAATTGTTTTTTGTAATGTTTCTTTATGATGTACATGATATATCTTATACTCTTAAATCAATTTGGTTTTGAATTTCAACCTTTGAAATAGGTTTACCAAATTCATACTTGAGTTAAATCTCAAACAATGCATAAAATTCACCTTCTGTTGAAACCAAACATGGAATAATATTTTGTACCAATCGTCAACAAGTATAAGCATATTTTGGAATCGTCAATAAAGGTAGCCGAGAGTGATTCCGAACATCCCCTCATTGTTTCACTTTTAACTACTTTTCAAAGCGTCAAATCCATGTGTGTAGCAACTATTTACACTTCTAAACACTTAAACAATGAGGGGATGTTCGGAATCACTCTCGGCTACCCTTATTGACGATTCCAAAAGATGCTTATACTTTTTCACGATCGGAACAAAATTTGATTTCATCTTTGGGTTTAACAGAATGTGAGAGTTTTATGGATTGTATGAGATTTAACTCAAGTATGATCTATCATAACTAGTAAACCCATTTCAAAGGTTGAAATTTAAAACCAAATGGATTTAAGAATATAGGATATATTATGTACATCATAGGGAAACATTACAAAAAACAATTCATAAATCTAATCCTCCGAATATTACAAACACTCTGCTTTTTAATTCCTCTCCACAAGCATTAACAAACAATATTATACGCGGAATCACTCACGGTTACTTTGAATAATTGCGGTTGTTGGCCAAAGTAGTGTAGATTCCACATCCTAAAACATGCTCTATCCAAATTTTTCTCCCGAAAACTCAACGTCTACCAAGTAAAGATTATAACTTTATGGGAATATCAAACAAGGAACAAAGCTCACGATATATAAACCAACAGACACCAAGGGTGACAGTGTGCTTACCCATCTTGAAGTATCAAACAAGGGAAGTAGAGGCGTGACGATCTCAACCGATTTATTAGATTTTGAAGTATCGGCCGGTTCAAGGCTAGATACACAGCCTTGTATTCATACTCTAGGATACTTCACAATATGAAAAACAAAATATTAATTACGTTTATTAATTAAATGAATCAAGTAAGAACGTAAACTTAGGACTACACTCAAAATTCATAATTACTTTACAATTTGGTTAAAAATATGGATACCAACCTGTTGACAATCATCTCTTCACCGACTCCGGTGACTAGGCAGAGTGAACCTGCAACCCTGGTAGCAGCCATTTTCTCAGAAGGAAGGGTCACCATCGGTAGAGACCAGCCCAGAGAAAGTCCGTGCCAACTGTATGTGCATTGTATAAAGGCCTAATCAAAGAGAATACAAAATTACGACACTAATTTAGTTTCTTATAGCAACCAACTATTAGTGATTGAAAATAAAAAGAAACAAACGAACTATCTTGAACAGGGTTCACATAGCATACGTGTCAAGAAACAGATCTGCTAAAGAACTGCATCTTATATGTTCATTCTTTGCAGCTACAATCTGTGTGAAAATAAGCTGATCATAATGCACTCCCTGCATAGCAGCAACTACTCGAGTAAAGAAGAAGAGCTTAATACCTATCCAACAACTGTTGCTCATAAAAAATAGAAGTTACACACACAAAACTCAATGAGATAACATGACGAAGATCAAAATAAATTGCCACATATAGTTGAATGAACTAAAAGGATACTTGCTACACACATGGAAACAAGCAAATCATGTTATTATTTTAACGTGATGTCCTCGACCTCAAAAAATTATGGTTCGTATTAGAACAATTTTGGAGGTGCGAAGTGCACACTTGTATAAGTAACGTCATAAACCTGGGCGTGATGCGAGAGTTAAGGGACCTGTGCCCCTAGTAGGGTCCAAAGGGGCAAAGCCTTTAGTGGTAGTTCCATAGATCGGTATGGCTTAAGGCGTAGCTGCCCTTAGTGTGGCTCGAGAAACACCTCGAAACAAAAACAATAACATACCACGAAAACCATGGAGATGATATAGTGGGGGAGGTAGATGTCGACAGTGTTGCCACCAAGTTAAGTGGAGTGACTTCATCACAAATATGACCTTTGGAATGTGGCACCCATGGTGTAAAGACATGCATATGAGACATATAGATATAAGCAACTTATGGCTATTGAGATTAGTGACATATGAAATGCAATTGTAAAACAAAAGCATATCATATATCATGAAATTCTTGTTACTCCGAATGCATTCCTAATTAATGCATTTGCCATCCTCTCTAACAAAGTCTTACCAATTGTCCATTACAACATTCTTACCTCCATCTTTCCTCGAGCTCCTTCCTACTCGATCAACATGCTGCTCCGTACAACATAGCATGCCTTACTGCTACTCTAAAGTTTTTCTTTCATTTAGACGGTACCTTTCTCACATAGTCTTCCTATTGCGTCTCTCCAATTTGTTTATAGTGTCTTGATTCGATGGGACACATCTGTATCTACATCTCCTTGTTTATGAATCATAGATATTAAATATTTAAAACTCTTTTTAGGTTTTAACATGTGTCCCTTTGTAACTATGTCTGCGTCTACCAATTTCCCGTTCTTTTCTTCTACCTCGTCCTTCAGTACTCAGTCTAGAACTCAAAGATTCTCCGGTGTTCCTCCTTCTAATATCCTCACTGAGGATTAAATAACGAATCCCCTCAAACGTCAGCTTAGATTTCCAGCGGTTGCGGTAACTGAACCTGACCAACTATCCGGTAACGATGACAACAAAAGAAGAGCTTGCACTTCTTCATCAAACGCAATATCAACTGACAGTAGACGAGATAAGATAGTGTTGAACTCATTTATGTGTGAGACAGTAGATCCACCTTCTTTAATCTGGTATTCTTAAGTTGTCTAATCAGAAAGACTTTATTAGAGGCAGATGGTTTTTCATACATATTATACAGAGCCGTCATCAAACCCTTCGCGGTCGTCTCCTTCAGAATGTTAAACACAAGACTAGGGTAAACCTAATAACTGCTAATGCTGGTCTGTCAAGGGTGGCCCACTCATCGTCTTTCATCTCTTCGGGTTTCCCTGTCAACGCGTACTCCAGATCTTTATGACAAAAGATCTTCAACTTGCATTTTCCACCATGCAAAATCTTTTCCGTCAAACTTCTCAATCTTATACTTTCCGTCTTCAGTCATTATCCCGAACAACCAGTTAAACCAACGAAAAAACAAGGTGTTCAAAGACACCAGTGGCGGCGGCGGCCTGAAACTTAACGTCTGTTCTATTGAAACAACTTATATGACGGCAAAACCACAAACCAAACAGTGCTAGGGTTTTCTGCACAAACGTGTTTTCTAAACTGCTAGATTTATTGCAAAACAATAACGACAAACAGGTTAGGGTTTTCTGCAATAAACGAAACGGACCGCCGTGCCTTTTTTTTATTTAAAAACATCAGCAAAAAGAAAGGATTTCAGAGAAAAAAACTGGACAACAGCAACAGATCAAAGCAAAAAGACCCCAAAAAAACAACAAAAAACTCCCGAGGTGGCTTGTCAACCACGACACAAAGGGTTTAGGGGTTTTTGACGGCTTGGGTTTTGTGGCGGATAGGGTTTTAGGGAGGCAACAATTAGGGTTTGTGATCTTGACTAACCAAACAAATAACGTGACTCTAATACCAATTGTTAGGGTTAATCACACAAACACACACGATCACAATAAAAGAACACAAGAATTTGCGTGGTGTCGATGTTCTGATCTACGTCCACGGGGGCAAGTAGGGATCTCTCTTTTATTATTCAGTGATAAAGATAACAAGTACAAATGCATATCAATATATAGATTGCTAATAGGTAACATTGTAATTAAACATCGACGTGGGACATTAGTTAGACTAAATAAACAATGCTAAAGACTAAGTCCTGATGTGGGACGAAGCCTACACCACAACAGTCTACACATGCAATGATGCATATAATAGTAGAACAATAAACCAAAATAATCACATACATGCATAGAGTCTCCTTTCACCACCCACTGAGAATCTGAGGAGCCAAAGTGTACTACCGGAAACACGCCTAAAAATATTGCACCTGAAACATCATGTAGAAGAGAAAATTACTATAATATCCTTAAATAAATGATTATTATAATCAACACATATCTACATCTTACCAAGTCATAAAAATTTGTGGATTGATCTTGTAAGGGTGGTTAAAGCATGCAAATAGGAAATTTTCCTCTGGCAACGCTTAGGCTGATCTTTTTGGCTGACATGCTGGGTGAACATCAAGATTTTTCTGAAACCAACATAACTTAATTAATACGTAGAAATGATGAGGTCATTTAATTAAATAATAATATTTTTACAAATAGAAATGATGAGGTCATTTAATTAAATAATAATATTTAATGTGAATTGGATATGAGGTGAGAAAAAAAAGGAAAAACTAACAAGAAGCTTCATTACCTCATCAGTTCACATACTGTATGTAGTCTGCAACCGTTAGTACTAGGAAATCCCATATATGACACCTTGATGGGAGCGGGTTGCATAACAAATAATTCATTTATGGACCTTTGGAATATAAGTATAAGAGATCCAAATAAAAAATCTTCAACAATGTTCACAATGTCAATCCTTATTGCTTTATGAACATTGTTAAAGATTTTTTATTTGAATCTCTCAGACTTATATTCCAGGTGTGCAGAAATGAAATATTTGTTATGCAACCCGCTCCCATCCAGGTGTCATATATGGGATTTCCTAGTACTACCGGTGCACACTACATATTGATGAGATAATGAAGCTTTTTGTTAGTTTTTCCTCTTTTTTTTTCACCTCATATTCAATTCACATTAAATTGACTTGATTGCAATGACAGTTTGCATTTCCAGCTAGGTTATCTCATATATACTATAAGAAACTCGTACACCTCCATCATTTTCTTAATTTGTGAATGATTATAAGCCGATAGCATTTCTATTAGTATAAATATCATTATTTAATTAATTGTCCTCATCATTTTCATGTATTAATCAAGTTAGGTTGGTTTCAGAAAAATCTTGATATTCTTGACCCAACATGTCAGCCAAAGAGATCAGCCTATGCGTTGCCAGAAGAAAATTTCCTATTTGCATGCTTTAACCACCCTTACAAGATCAATCCACAAATTTTTATGACTCGGTAAGATGTAGATATGCGTTGATTATAACAATCATTTATTTAAGGATATTATAGTAATTTTCTCTTCTACATGATGTTTCAGATGCAATATTTTGAGGCGTGTTTCCGGTAGTACACTTTGGCTCCTCAGATTCTCAGTGGGTGGTGAAAGGAGACTCTATGCCTGTATGTGATTATTTTGGTTTATTGTTATACTATTATATGCATCATTGCATGTGTTAGTCTAATTAATGTCCCACGTTGATGTTTAATTAGAATGTTAGCCTATTAGCAATCTATATATTGATATGCCTTTGTACTTGTTATCTTTATCACTGAATAATAAAAGAGAGATCCCTACTTGCCCCCGTGGACGTAGATCAGAACATCGACACCACGCAAATTCTTGTGTTCTTTTATTGTGTTTGTGTGATTAACCCTAACAATTGGTATTAGAGCCAGTTTCTTTGTTTGGTTAGTCAAGATCACAAGCCCTAATTGTTGCCTCCCTAAAACCCTAGCTGTCATAAAACCCTAGCCGCCACAAAACTCTAGTCGTCAAGAATCCCTAAACCCTTTCTGTCGTGGTTGACCAGCCACCTGCCACCGCCAGCTTTCAGAGGAGGTTTTTTGTGCTATTTTTTGGACTGCTGTTTTTTTGGGTCTTTTTGCTTTGATATGTTGCTGTTGTCCAGTTTTTTTCCACTGCAGTTTTTTCTTTTTGCTGCTGTTTTTTTTTTAAAAAAAAGCCGCTGTTCGTTTTGTTTATTGCAGAAAACCCTAGCCTGTTTGTCGCTACTGTTTTGCAATAATACTAGCCGTTTAGAAAACCCGTTTGTGCAGAAAACCCTAGCACCGTTTGGTTTGTGGTTTTGCCGTCATCTAAGGTGTTTCAATAAAACAGCCGTTAGGTTCACGCCGGCACCACTGCTGTGTTTGAACACCTTGTTTTTTTGTTGGTTTAACTGGTTGTTCGGGATAATGGCTGAAGACGGAAAAGTATAAGATTGAGAAGTTTGACGGAAAAGATTTTGCATGGTGGAAAAATGCAAGTTGAAGATCTTTTTGAAAAAGATATGGAGTTAGCGTTGAAGAGAGAGACACCATAATGTCCATCAATGAATTATGATCTTCCAAGCACTTTCCATAGTCCTGTAGTGCAATGCACATATCAAAATCATGTAGCTTTAAACAGCAACAAAATCTTGTGCAGGTGTATAAATATATCGTAACAAAATCTTAACATAACCAACCTGATAAAATATCTCCCCGAGCAGAATAAGATTATCTGTTCGCCTTGGGTTTCTTTCATGAACAGCCTTGCTATAATCTAATGCTTGTCTATAGTTATTCTGATGAGCAAGGGACATAAGCATGTCATCATCAACTGTAACATGTCAGTATGATTAGTGAAAGGCACATAAGGAAAGCCCAAATTATGCCCAAAAAATTGCAAATGAAACAATAATCAAATCAAATTTTGTGGTGTCTTTTTTTTTATTTTTTTTATTTTGAACTTATGATATTTGTAAAACTGTGGTTTATTTTGTCCAACTCTTAAACAAAAAACATAAACGTTTGGAATACATACAATTAATAATTATCAGGTCATTCTGTATAAGAAGATTTTTAAAAATATTTACTCGTGAGTATGCTTTCATCTGCATGGACACTATTTTTCTCTTTGAACACATGGGAGATCCCACCTAAGCTTGGCAGGTACATAAATCCCAAGGATTTAATGTATGTAGCAGTAGATTTTAGGACCTCTTTTGGAGAATCCACTAAGGGACCCATATGGGGTTTGCAAGGACACTTATTAATAATGGATCATCACAATGAGTAAGCATGTACCAAGATTTATTGTCATGCATCATGATGCTACAATTTCAGGGCAAAGTTCTTTTTTTCATTTTTGATTTCATTAAATAAGCATTTATCACTGAGGCGACTCACTCTCTCTATAATCTTATTCCCCGAGTCTATTGTTCTCCTTCTCCATTGAGGCGACGACGGCTTCCGGCATGGCAGGTCGACGTGTCGTCAAGTTGAGAGTGTTACACGGCTCGTGTATTCATCCAAGGAATAAACAGTTGCAGCCATTCGGTCGTTACATCTCTACATCTTGATCGCCGACTCGTTGACATCTCATGTAATTAAATTCCTTTTCTTGGCTTTCAACTTCTTTATTCATCCTACATAAAGTCAAAAAGAAGTTATTTACTTCTTAAGTTAAATTTTGTTTGAATTGACAAGGTAATTTTATAGGTTAGCTTTCTAGTTCAGGGTGGTTGTATCTTGGTATCGGTGTTGTTTAAATTCTGGGTGCTCTTAATACTTTGTAATTTCTATAAACGAAAATTATAACAAGAACACCTACGAAAATTATTACACTCATGCACAAGAAGTTTAATTCAAGTTACAAACTCTCTTGAGGTCGCCATTTTCATACTTTGGGTTTCTGGTCGCTCACTTTCATAGGTGTTCTTGTTATAATTTTGGTCTATAGAAATTACAAAATATTAAGAACACTCAGAATTTAAATAACACCGATAGCAAGATACGACCACCCTGAACTAGAAAGCTAACCTACAAAATTCTCTTGCAATTTCAAACAAAATTTAACTTAAGAAATAAATAACTTCTTTTGAACTTTATGGCAGGATGAATAAAGAAGTTGAAAGTCAAGAAAAGGAATTTAATTACATGAGATGCCAATGAGCCGGCGATCAAAATCAGAGACGTAACGACCGAATGACTGCAACTGTTCCTTGGATGAATACACGAGCCACGTAACTACGACACGTGGATCTGCCATGCTGGAAGCCGCCATCGCCTCAATGGAGAAGGAGAACAATAGACTCGGGGAAAAAGATTATAGAGAGAGTGAGTCGCCTCAGTGAGAGACTGATTACAGTCTTTACCCCAAAACAACATCTTCGCGAGTCGTAGCAAATCTACAATACCCCTTCAACGATGGTAATGAAAATTTGAAATTGGGGCTTTTGAGGTTGCAGCCTTGCAGGTGTGAATCATCTTGACAAGTCAGACGGCTGGCATAGCGGTTAACCGGTTGCCACCAACAAGTTTGCAGGCGGCAATACAAAGTACCGGTGGGACACGTTTTCCTCCGACGAAAAGGGGATGTCGTATGGATTCATGGGCTTCTATTTGATCTTTAAGTGGAATGGTATCGTCTAGAGGTTGATTCACCAAGTTACTCCTTTACACCATGTAAGACTTGAAATTAAATGGCAATTTCAAATGGCTTTCTTGGATTTTCTTTTCTGGTAGGTTTGATTGTTTTTCTTCTTTTCTTTCTTTTTTTTTTTTTTTCACAAATTGTCGATGTTAATAGATGAGTTTGCTAAATATTGGGATTTTTTGAGGGGTTTAAGAACGTGAATATTAATATTAAAACTAAAACTAATAATAATAATAACAATAATAATTTCAAAAAATAAAAATTAAAAGTTTATTTAAATTTTTTAATAAATGATCGTTGTTTGGCTAAAGAGACGAAATTACCTCCAGAGTTAACTTCAATTTTGACGGCAGTTAGTGTAATAGACTAATTTGCAGCAATTTTCATATTTTTAGGATTATTCATCTACTTTGAGTTAGGAATAATTTCCGTAACCAGAAGCAAACCACTTGAACGATTTAATGTAATTTACTCTATTTTTTTAAAGGGATATTTGTGCAAAAACCTCCAACTTGTCAGATTTTTTGATTAAAAATCATTTTTCGTTGCATAGAAAACCACGAACTAACTAAAAATCAGTAAATCAAGGTTTTATCAATGGGTAAACGGCTGAAACCGGTTATCAATACTACGTGGACCGGTAAATAACCTACGTAGAATAAATTTAAATTGTTGAAACAGGTTGCCAAATATTACACATCATTTAACCCCGTTGATGATGTAATCCTGTTTAAAAATTACAATTCAAAATTATCTCTTTTTAGTTGGACCTGATTACCAATAGGAATTTTACAATTAAGCACTTTTAATCATCCCATCACGTGGGACAGCAAGCTAAGAAATAAGTCAAATTGAGCTCCAATAAGCGAATTCTGTTATAACTTATTTGATAGTTGTCACAACCTAGTTGGAAGCAAAGAATACGCCATGAATCAAAGGCAAGGTATAAAAAGGAGATTGATACTCTCCACAAGGTACGCACTTGAAAAATCCCTAAAATATCATCTTCTATATTTTTTTACTTTTCTCAATTGGATCCCAAATTTCGAACCTGACTTTAGCATCGGAGTGGTCACGCAGGTTCACCCCTGCTACGCCACTTACCTTAGTTTTCTTCATGTTTTGCAGATCAAACCTGTTTTTCTTCAATATACGACAAACTCCAAAATCTGGGCACGAACGCTAGGCAAGTGCAGTGGGCTGAGTTGCCAACTCCTTAAAGTTGCAAGTGTAAGACTTTGTGCAGTTCACTCACAAAGCAATCAAACTCGTTTCTCTTCATCATAATCTGTAAATTTATTTAATCTATTAAAAAAGTAAATAGATGTCATTTGACACCTAACTAAAATGACAATTGACATAATCTGGATATATGATACGTGCAATTTTATTTGATAATTTCTTTAGCAGTATAATATTGCTATTTTATTTGTTGTATCTATAATAATTGTTTAAATTTATACAAACTTAGAAAGAACGAGTTATTTAACTATCTTGTGTGATACATATGTAACAAACTAATTCTAACTAAATTAAAGCTAAAATCATCCAAGAAAGGTTGTATTTATAATCCTAGAATGATTCCTAGCACCATTCGAGTCAAAATCCAAGATAAGTTTTGTATCAAGCATCTAATTCATGTATGAGTTGGAAGGAATGTCAAATTCTTATAAACAAATAAATTTGATAGAAAACACATAACATTTAACCCTTTGTCTTAGTTACATCATGTTTAAACTCAAATTTTGTCATTAACTTTGTTTCGTTGTACTTTTAAAGATTAAGTTTACATTAAAAGATGTACATCATGAGAATTCTATCATAAAAATTTTAAAATATAAATTATTTACTTTATATTTTACATGTTAAATAATAAATTACACAAATTTAAGTTGTTTAATTTTATAATTAAATATTCTAAACTTTATATTAGAAAAACACATCCAGCAGATTTAAAGTTATTTTAAATTTTAACTTTTTGAGTTTCTTTGATTTTACGTTTACATCTTTATGATTATCAATGTAAGCATTTAGTATTCATAACTACATTGTTTAAAAAATTATATTCTGTGTAATAGTATTATACATAATCCCAATTAGTAAATTCTAATGAATAATAACTTAGGTTACTTAATTAAAATTTAAAACGAGTCATTGCTAAAATGAATCATTAATTAAGGAAAGTGATTTGTACACAATAAATTTAAAATGAGACATTCTTAAAATACATTTATTGATATCGAATTAATATTTAAAATGACGTGTTAATTTAAGTGAGTCTATTGATATTATATATTAGGGTTAATCTATATATTATAATAATTGAGAACAATTCATGACACGTGTCATCTTTCTAATGCCCCACTTTTTCATTTTCCCGCTCTTTTTCCAAAAATAAAAATTAACATTAATTTAAGTAACATTCTTATCATTTAATTGTTTAATTTAAACTTTATTGTTGAAGCTTATTATTTTTGTTACCTAAAATAATTCAAACTACAATTAATATTCATTAAAAGTTTTCAAGATTAACAAGCTAAAATATTTTTTTTTTAAATCAAGAAAATAATAAACTTCATGTTTAAATCTCCTAAAGTGTAAATAATTTAAAAAATATCGGTAAAATAAAAAATTTAGTTTTATAAGAAAAAAAATTAAAAGATTGACTTAGAATCATCATTTATTAACATTAAATCAATAATTCAAATATTTTGGATCACATTTTAGTCGCCTTCTTTGACTTAAACATCGACTTAGAGTCATCATTTTTACCATTGACTCAATGATTTTGCATGTATGTCATCTTTTTATTGGTTTTTATTGTATCTTAATTTTAAAATTTTTTTTGAAGGTTTTTAAGGGATCATACCTTTTTATTAATATTTAATTTATAAAAAATCTTTTATATCAATCCATGTAATACATGGGTATTAATCTAGTTACTATAATAATCATAAATCTCACATACTTATCAAGTTTTACCCAAAAAACCCATCTAACCAAATTACCCACAGTTTACGTAGTTACCACATTTACGTGATTTGTACTTTTTACAAATATTTTAATGCATTACGTTACAAAAGGTAATTGGTAACGTAAAATACCTTAACTTTACGTTACCAAATTCAAATTTTGCTCTTTCCTAAGAAAAAATGACATCTTACCTACTTTTTCTTGGGAATGAGCAAAATTTGAATATGGTAACGTAAAGCTAAGGTATTTTACGTTACCAATTACCTTTTGTAACGTAATGTACTAAAATATTAGTAAAAAGTACAGATCACGTAAATGTTGGGTATCACGTAGATGTGATAACGTAAACTATGGGTATTTTGATTAGATAGATTTTTTTTTGGGTAAAACTTGATAATTGGGTTGAATTTATGGCTATTTTAATAATTATCCCTATATATTATATATTGACAAATACATAATAAATTTATTTATTCTTTTTGATACTTTATTTGATTTACGTTTCATTTTGAATTACATATAAAAATTAAGTTTTCGAAGTTAAATATTTGAAATAAGTATATGTAGTTAAATTATGTGTTTAAATTATAAATAATTTAATTTAAATTCCTCAAGTTTTTAGTATATATACCCTTTTGAGTTTTGACTCATCATCATTCTTCACATGCAAGTTTCCCCCAGGCCAGACCGCTTTTCTTCCTATATATCTAATCTAGGCGACTCCACTCGATCGCATCAAACTCGATCGCCAGCCATCTCTCACCATCGATCTTACGTACGACCATTTTGTTAATTTTCTTTACATCATTTCTGTAATTGTTTTCGATCGGTAATCAACGTACGTACTTGTGAATGTTTTATCGATGTGCATCTTATGTATTTAGTTAATGTTGTGATTAATTACTACAATAACTATAAATCCCACCCACTTATCAAGTTTTACAAAAAAAATTCCATCTAACCAAAATACCCACAGTTTACGTTACTACATTTACGTGATACACAATATTTACGTGATCTGTACTTTTTACTAATATTTTAGTACATTACGTTACAAAAGGTAATTGGTAACGTAAAATACCTTAGCTTTACGTTATTTGATCAACAGAATAAATTAAGGATTGTCAGCAATGATTTCAATTCTGATATATGATCGCACGGTTGATGGATAAATGTAGATCATATACAAAAACTCGATCATCAACAATCAACGTACCTCAATATGGTTATACCAACGTGTGATTAAACTAATCATATCGATCGTTATTTCCTCATTTGTTTGCTTCTTATAAAATAGAGTTGTTAGTTAATTTCTTGGTCATGGCCTTTATAAGTTATTTGATGGTTGGTCAACATTATACTCAAATTTGCCTATATGATGGCTTAGTGGTTATGTTTTTAGTTTTTTTTTGTTGGTTTTATGCTTCCTCCTTCTGTTTATACTCTAGGCAAATTCCACCGCGATGAAAGGCCCCTTATATGCTCGTTCTTCGTTTCATTGTACGTGTTCATGTCATCTATCTTCTAAGACTACTACAAAACGAAGCTAATGCAACACTTTTGATGCAACACATTTAAGTATACCACATTAATGATCAAACTGATCACACGAGTGCGCTTAACGCTTGGATGGTACGCTTCTTTGTCTCCTTCCTCTTACCTCTACTTTCTCCCATGATTCTTGACCTTCCCCGCGTTTTCTATTAGCCTTCGACCAAATAGGAAACACTGGTGTGACCACCATACTCATTTTCTTTGGTTCATCTGATTTTTGTATAAGTTTGAGCGTTCGATTTTCTCCTGCTACAAACTGCAGGGAAGTATTAGATATGCTAAATAGAATCTTATATTTAGGGTTTAGTATACATGTCCTTTCCTAATTGTATAGACAGACATAGGGTCGATTAGGTTTTCTATTATATTCTATTATACTCTATAAATATTACTTGTTATTGTACATTACACATACGAGGATTTTATTATTCTACAATTCTTTGTTTTTTCTACTGTGAAGTATCAATAGGGTATGAAGACAATGCGCGCAGTGTATCTAGCCTTAAACAGGCCGAAGCATCAAGATTTGAAAAACAGATCGAAATCTCACACACACACCCTTTTGTTTGATACAATCCGTTAGTTAAGCTCTCATTCTCACCCTTGGAGACACATGGTTTATATATTGTCAACTTTGTTCCACGTTTGATATTTCCATCAAGTTGTATTCCTTTTTTTCTTTTATCGACGTTGAATTTTCATGTTAAAATTTTGCATAGAGCATACTTTATTATACTGCTCTCGCCAACAACCTCTACCATTCAAAGTAGCAGAGAGTAATTCTGAACATCCATCCATATGATATTGTTAATTAGTGCTAGAGTGTTATGAATATTCTTAAGATTAGATACATGCACTATTTTTCGTAATTCTTTTTGTGACATACATGAACTATCATTTCTTTATAAAAGTGACACTTGTCACTTTTTATAAATGTACAAGACTACAAGCATTAAGTTGCAATTAAATTATATCATTAAAAATATATGAATATATAATAAAAATTAAAAAGAAAAAAGTAAAATAAATAAAGTTTTATTTGAGATGAAAAAATATTATATCAATAAATTTATGACAAATAACAGTATGGTCTATTTGAAAAAAGTAACTAGATAGATAAATAAATATATGACAAATAACTATACTTTTGTTTTATTTATTATAAGAATTAAACATTATATGGTTTAATTTTAAGTATAAATACATTTTATCTGATCGATTATTTATTAAAAAAAAAACGTAATACGTGGGTTCATAAACTAGTCAATTAATAAATTAAACCAAGGGATATGATAAAATATGTCCATTTAAGGTATATAAAAGTGTTGGATACATTTAAAAAAAATTAACAATTCAAGACTATCTTTTTATAGGTTTTTGAATAGCTGTGTAAAATCTCGTTAAGTCAATTGCCATTTTATTCAAATGAGACGTGGCATTTAGTTACTCATTTGATAGATAGATAGTAAAATAAATAATCGTACAAATTGTTTATTCTACTTTATCGTATTTTATTCATGGAATAACTTTTATTGAACTAACATTTTCTAAAACTAAAATGTTTTACCTATATAATTGTATTGAATTTTGATCGAGACATGTATGTTTATATATTAATTTCAGTATATTTTAATGCCATTGTGTTTTAGGTATTTAATGTCAAGCAATATAAGCTTTTCGAGTTTAAGTTGGTTGATATTTTTGTAATTAAAATTTTGATTTCTTTTTCATCACACACACAGACACACACACACACACACACACATATATATATATATATATATATATATATATATATATATATATATATATATATATATATATATATATATATATATATATATAAAACTAAGATTAATATTAATATATAAATATGTAAGCAAGTTTGGCGTATGTTATTAAATTTATCAAAAAAAAAGAGAGAAAAGAATAAGTATTGTTAAAAGAAAAGATTACCGACAAAGGTAATGAATAATGCAAAATTTGACAATAAAGATACCGTGAAAGTTTTTAGGCAAAAAAGTAACATAAAATTGTATTTTAGCCGATAAAGGACATGAGATTCAATTTTTAGGCCGGCAAACGAATAATTAAGGTTGTTTTTGCCCAAAAAAATTAATCATAAAATTTAAGTTTTACATTCTTAATTGGTAATCAATACCTCTTTCGTCAAAATTATATTTTATTTTATCTATATCAGGCAAAAAGAAATTCACATTAACTTTATCATCAAAATTTGTCTTTTATGTTATCTTTCTTGACAAATTGTATTCGCTAAAATCAAAATATAAATTTGAATATAAAAACTAAACCTAATAAAAAAGTTAATGAATATATAAATATAGAAAGAGTATATAATTAATATCACGAATTAATAAATTTATGTTTTAACAATATTTGATCAAATCATAATCAAGTATTCAACTAATTTTAATTAAACAAAAAAAATTGGAAAACAATAAAGTCTAAAATGAATTAATTAAACATAAAATACAAAAAGTTAGCAAAAGGACCAAGAATGAATAATTATAATATCAAGGGATCAAAAGCAAAAAGGTATTTTGGTCATTTTTTAAAAACTAAGAATAGGAGGACCAATTATGAAAACAAACAATGGTTTGAGAGATTGTCAATGCAATTTTGAAAGTTAAGAGACCGTTTTCATAATTCTAAACAAACCATAGGGACCATTTTTGTAATTTACTCTAAATTTATTTTTCTTTTTGATACTTTATTTGATTTACGTTTCATTTTGAATTACAAATAAAATTAGGGTAAATTACAAGTTTCGTCCCTGTGGTTTATAAGAATTTATGGATTGGATCCTTTAACTTTAAAAATTACACTGACAGTCCTTGTGATTGAAGTTTTGTTACGGATATGGTCTTTTAGCAATTTAAAACGACCATTTTACCCTTACTTGTTTAATAATTATTATTAGTGTTGCTTTTATTGATATTTCTATTATTATTAAATAATAGACTATTCCAAAAACTTAAAAGTACCAGTAAAGTTAATTTAATATAAAAGATATAAATTTGAATAATGAAATATTAATAAAGACAAAAGCATAATAATATATATTAATTAAAAACTAAAAAATAACGTTTTGAGTTTAGATTTTTTTACTTAAAAAAAGTAAACCTTTTTTAAATAAAAAAAATAAATGTAATAATTGTCAAAAAGTATTAAAAACTTTTTTGATGTTTTTAAAATTTTTACATAAACAAATTTTTAACACCATATAGTTTAAACATTTTAAAAACTCAAAACATGTTGGAAAATTTTAATTGTCTTGAAAAGTTTAAAATTTTTAAACATTTTTTCAAAAAGCTATTTAATTAAAAATATTTTTAGAAAAGTTATAGAAAACTATCAAAAAGCTTAGAAACCATCAAATAATTGTTCATTGAAATGTTTAATTTTTTTGTTTTATTATTCAAGAAAACGTTTAATTTTTTCAACAAAAGAATCAAGAAAGAAACCTAAAGTTAAAAGACTGTTTTATTTTTAGTTTTTATTTATCAAAATGATGAAATAACAATTTATATGTTTTTATAGATATTTAATCATTATTAAAAATCATTTAACGTAAAAAGGATAAAAAAAAAAATGAATACTTAATAAAAACAATTTATTTTTTGATTTTTCAAAAGGTTTACATTTTATATTAAAATTTCTAAACTCAAAACGTTAATTTTTAGTTTTTAATTGATAATAATAATTATTTGTGTGTCTTTAAAAATAATTTATTATTTATTTTCATGTATTCTACATTAAATTAATTTTACTGGTTTTTAAAATTATTTTATTATTTTATAATAATAAGAATAGTAATAATAGCAACATTAATAATAATTATTTAACTAGTAAGGGTAAAGTGATCATTTTTAAATGGCTAGAAGGTCACATTCGTAACAAAACTTCAACTACAAGAACTGTCAGTGTAATTTTTAAAGTTAAAGGATTCAATCCATAATTTCTAATAACCACAGGGACGAAATTTGTAATTTACCCTAGAAATTAAGTTTTCGGTGTTAAATGTTTGAAATAAGTATCTATCTATACTATATATAATAAGAAAACCACTTAGAGTTTCTGGACCATTGGATGGAAAGAAATCAATGATCCAGATTAATGACAACTCATAATTATTTATGAAATGTCTCTTATACCCTTAATAAAAATCAATAATTATATCTATGCCATTTTTTAATTCATTTTCCAAATTTACTACCTTAACTTAATTACATTAAATTTTGATTTTAATTTTTTCATTAATGAATTAATATTAAATTAATATTTACCTAAAATAAATATGTGTCATTATTATCCTTAATGATCATAGTTAAATTCAAATGTAAAAATTTGGATTTAAATGTTGAAGTGTAATAAATAAAGTTAAAAATTTTTGTTAATTATTTTGCTAACAATATTTAAAATTTAATTTATAAAACTTCAATTTGGAATATGATAAATTTTGATTGTTGATTTTCAGATATTCCATTTTTATATATTATCATTTTCAAAATATATACACATTCACATAATTGAAGTTTTTTTGTTTCTTACATTGATATTTTATATTTGAAGTTAATAAAAATTAAAAGAAACATTTTTTTGCAAACACATATTATCTGTTTTTAATAATACAATATATTAATAATTTTTTATTTAATATCAAACAACTAAGTATTTTTTATCTTTAATTTAACTAGCTTTCAATTTTTTTTTATTTTAATTATACATAAATTTTATAATAATTTATTAAACTACAAAAAAACATGTATTTTCTAAATCAACCCATGTAATACATGGGTTGATTAACCTATATATTATAATAAAACAAAAAATTCATGTCACATGTCACTTCTACAATACAAATTTTTTTTATTTTTCCACCTCTTTTTTCAAATTTAACACCTTAACTTAATTGCATTAAATTTTGACTTTATTTTTTATTATTAATTAATTAGTAATAAATTAGATTTTGTAACATTTAAAATTAATGTTTACCTAAAATAAATATCTATCATTATTATCCATAATAATCATAATTAGATCCAAATGTAATAATTTGAATTAGTTGTGGAAATTATTATTATGTATAATAAAGGAAAACATCAAATGTCATGTGTCATCTCTACGTTCACCAAAAAGATAATTACAACTTATAAAAAATAAAATATAAATACAATTAAAATTTTTAAAACTAATAAATATACTCTATTTTTTAATCTGTAAATAATAAAAAATAAACACAATTATTTTTTTGTATGTTTTTATTTTTACTCATATACATTTTATATAAATAAATTTAATTAAAAATATCCATGCAATACGTGGGTTATAAACTAGTATGTAGTTAAATTATTTGTTTAAATTATAAATAATTTAATTTAAATTCGTCAAACTTTTTAGTAAATATACCCTTTTGACGCATCATCATTCTTCACATGCAAGTTTCCCCCAGGCGAGGCGAGGCCAGGCCGCTTTTCTTCCTATATAGAGATCTAGGCGACTCCACAGGCATCAAACTCGATCGCCAGCCATCTCTCACCATCGATCTTACGTACGACCATTTTGTTTAATTATTTTCTTTACATCATTTCTGTAATTGTTTTCGATCGTACGTTAAACAACGTACATGTGAATGTTTGATGTGCATCTTATATTCTTATGTATATATTTAGTTAACGTTGTGATTAACGAACATGTTTAATTCTTTCGTTTAATGTTTGTTTGGTTTAATATTTACTTCATAATATTACCATCGATATCCTTGAGTTCGTCTTGATTTGAAGTAAAACATATATGACAATCTCATGTCTGTCTTCTAGTATGCTTTGAGTTGATTAAATGATGGGGGCTGTGTAATTGATCAACGTACAGAATAGATTAAGGATTGTCAGCAATGATTTCAATTCTGATATATGATCGCACGGTTGATGGATAAATGTAGATCAGATACAAATACTCGATCATCAACAATCAACGTACCTCAATATGGTTATACCAACGTGTGATTAAACTAATCAAATCGGTCGTTATTTCCTCATTTGTTTGCTTCTTATAAAATAGAGTTGTTGGTTAATTTCTTGGTCATGATCTTTATAAGTTATTTGATGGTTAGTCAACATTATACTCAAATTTGCCTATATGATGGCTTAGTGGTTATATTTTTAGTTTTTTTTTTTTTGGTTTTATGCTTCCTCTTTTTGTTAATTTATACTCTAGGCAAATTCCACCGCGATGAAAGGCCCCTTACAGGGCCGGCCCTGAGGGTGTGCAGTAAGTGCGACCGCTCAGGGCCCCAAGTTTGATAGAGCCTCATAAGAAAATTGATCGGTGATCGAAAAAAATGATGAAAAAAAGTCTGCATAAGTTTAATTACTGTGTCTCACGTCATTAACAAAAAAATATGTAAGTGTGAGGATGTATGATTAGTAAAAATAAGTGTATAGCAATGCCCTTTCAAATAAATACAGTTTTCAAATTAATTATTTTGTTCAAGTCATATGAACATGTCTTAATATCATTGTTTTAAATGTTTTTTTATGTATATAGCAATTGCTAGAATACTAATAACTAATAATTTTTATACAGATTTGAAAATTTTCGCATTTTAAGAGCCTACTATATAATTATCATACAGGACCACCAAAATTCACGGGACGGCCCTGGCCCCTTATATGCTCGTTTGTCGTTCCATTATACGTGTTCACATCATCTATCTTCTAGGCAAGTTTCCCCACACTCAAGTATACCACATTAATGATCAAACTGATCACACGATTGCGCTTAACGCTTGGATGGTATGCTTCTTTATCTCCCTCTTACACCCTACTTCCTCCCATGATTCTTGACCTTCCCCGCATTTTCAATTAGCCTTCGACCAAATTGGAAACACTGGTGTGACCACCATACTCATTTTCTTTGGTTAACTGATTTTTGTTCAAGTTTGAGCGTTCGATTTCCTCCTGCTGCAACTACAGGGAAGTATTAGATATGCTAAATAGAATTAAGCTTATATTTAGGGTTTAGTATACATGTCCCTTCCTAATTGTATAGACTAACATAGGGTCTATTAGGTTTTCTATTATATTCAATTATACTCTATAAATATTACTTGTTATTGTACATTATACATATGGGGATTTTATTATTCTACAATTCTTTGTTTTTTCTATTGTGAAGTATCAGTAGATTATGAAAACAAAGGCAGTGTATCTAGTCTTAAACAGGTCGAAGCATCAAGATTTGAAAAACAGGTCGAAATCTCACACACACCCCCTTTTGTTTGATACAAATCGTTAGTTAAGCTCTCATTCTCACCCTTGGAGTCACATGGTTTATATATTGTCGACTTTGTTCCACGTTTGATATTTCCATCAAGTTGTATTCCTTTTTTTTTTATCGACGTTGAATTTTAAGGTTAAAACTTTGCATAGAGCATACTTTATTATACTGCTCTCGCCAACAACCTCGACCATTCAAAGTAGCAGAGAGTAATTCTGAACATCCATCCGTATGATATTGTTAATTAGTGCTAGAGTGTTTTGAATATTCTTAATATTAGATACATGAACTATTTTTCGTAATTCTTTTTGTGACATACATGAACTATCATTTCTGTATAAAAGTGACACTTGTCACTTTTTATAAAAATGTACAAGACTACAAGCATTAAGTTGCATATTAAATTATATCATTAAAAATATATGAATATATAATAAAAATTATAAAGAAAAAATTAAAATAATAAAGTTTTATTTGAGATGAAAAAAATATAATATTAATAAATTTATGATAGATAATTGTATGGTCTATTTATAAAAAGTAACTACTATTTATTGATATTCAAAAAGATAGATAAATAAATATATGACAAATACCTATATTTATTTATTATAAGAATTAATATTATATGGTTTAATTTTAAGTTTGAATACATTTTATCTGATAATAAAAACGTAATACGTGGGTTCATAAACTAGTCAATTAATAAAATTAAACCAAGGGATATGATAAAATACATATGTAAAAGTGTTGGAAACATTAAAAAAAAAAAAAATTAAAATTCAAGACCATCTTTTTATAGGTTTATGAATAGCTGTGTAAAATCTCATATGGTTTACCAAGTGTGTTTATAAAAGGTATACAACAAATATGTTTACAAGCTTTAATCATAAAAATGTTTGAAGTTTCTACAAATAAATATTTCCATACAAATTGGTCTAATTGATGGAGGAATATGAAAATTGAACTTTTTTTAAGCCAATGAACATTATTTGAAGCTTAAATGTAAATAATAGTTGAAAAATAGAAATTTTGGTCATTTGATAGAAAGTGGAGAAAAATTTTAACTTGCTTCCAAGAGATGGTTTTCTCACATCTTTGAGATTCTTCAAACTGGATATTTATACTTATTGACAATTTGAAAAGTAATTAATAGTGTAAAACAATGAGGGAACAAGTGTTGGAACAAAATATAATTTCATGTTTGGTTTGAACAAAAAGTGAGACTTTTATGCAATGTTTGAGATTTAACTCATATATTAATGTCTCGTACGAGTTGATGTTCGTAATTACTCTCAGCTACTATGAATGGTTGGGGTTGTTGTTTAGAGGAGTGTAGATTCCACATCCTTAAATATGCTCTATCTATATTTTTTTTAGCTAAAAATTCAAGTCCAGCAAAAAATGATTATAATTTGATGGGGATATCAAACAAGGAACAAAGCTCACGTCATATAAACCAACAGGGACCAAGGGTGATAGACAGCTTACCCATCTCGTCGTATCGAGAAAGGGGCATTAGAGGCGTGATGTTTCATCCTGTTTTTCAGATTTTGATGCTTCAACCGGTTTAAGGCTAGATACACAGTCTTGTCTTCATGCTCCTGTATACTTTACAACACGAAAAACAAAATATTAAAAAACTAAAATATATATAATATTAGTTAATAAATGCATAATATTAACTATTAAGTAAACACCCAAAAATATTCTTTTAAAATAATAACAAATACTTAATGTTATGTAAGAAAAAATAAATAACAAAATACATAAAATTTCATTTTTTGATTATTGGATATTTCGAATATCTGAATATTTGAGATTTCTATTCAAATCTAAAATTTCGGATAGTTTTAAATCAGATTTTTGTAACTTCATTTGGATGCTTGGATTCATATAATTTTGAACATCCCTGCTACCATTGCAATAAAGTCAATTCCATGTGAACTAAATATGAGGTAAAAAAACAAGATAAACTAACAAGAAACTTCATTACCTCACAGATAATGTATGTAGTCTCTACCGATTATGCTAAGAAATCCCATATGACAAGTATGAGATTCAGTTTGGACTTGATGAATCATGTCTATTGGCCTTTCTTGGATGCTTTGTGATCATGTTTATCGATGACATTCTAATTTATTCGCAACGTGCGTACACATCTTCATGCCATATTATGCATTTTGAGACGTGAACAATTGTATGTGAAGCAGGTATCGAATAAAAAGTCTACACGTATTAGGAACGTGACATAAAGTAGCAATCAAACAATGAACTTTTGAGCTAACATTTGTTTATAAAAGAACTTAATCGAAATATATGAAAAAAATTACTTTTTTACGTATGTTTTCTTATATTTCATATTTAGATCAAAATTAAAATAAAATAAAAATAAAAAGGGAAACAATATTTTTTTTGTTAATAATTGAATTTGGTGTTGGGCCTTGATACAATGGGTCAAACTCACACAAAATCCATTCGACCCAATAACACCAAAATAATACATGACAAAATTCTGCAAAACCCAAAACCCCGTTATCACCTTTCACCATTCTTCTCCGTCGGTGACCACCGTCGTATCAGATGGAGTCGTCATCTGCCTCGCCGGCGACACCACTAAAAGCGCCTCAATTCAATCTACAACACGCTATTAATAAGTTCCAAAACCAATGTTCTTCCTTTCTTCACAATCTTCATCATCACCAACTCTTTACTCGCCCCTTCTTTAACCCCAAACCTGATTCTGGCAACTTCAGTTTCGAATTAACCCTAACGGACCTTGGAAATGAAGCTAAACAAAAAACTGGTGCTTTAACTTTTGCCAAAAACCCTGTATGGGCTCGAATTGCCGCCAATAAGACGCTTGATGTTGGTGCTGGTGCTGGAGCTGGCATGTCCAATGAGGATATCGAACAGCGGTTGGCTGGCGTGCCGGTATACGCCCTCAGCAATTCTTCGGAGGAATTTGTCGTGGTTTCAGGTCAAAATCCTGTGAAGTCGCTAGGGTTGTTGTGTTTCAAGGAAGAAGATGCCGAAATACTTCTGGGACAGATGAAAGCCATGGATCCTAGAATGCGCCCGGGCTCGAAAGTAGTTCCGGTTGCTCTTAGCATGGTAATTTCGAGAATTGTTCTTCACCGATACCAATTCCAATTATAATTTTTTGCTTAACTTCAGAAACTGCTAAATTTTTTGGTAGCATCTGTGATGTAAATTTAGCTTGAAAAAAAAAGCCTAAAAACTGTAATTAAAATTTATATTAGTCAATCGTTGTAAGCCAATAAATTCAGTGACAACCGAAAATTCAAGAGCAAAAATGCTTTCTAGAATAGAATTTGACTAAAAGCTTGTCTTCTTTAGGTTTAGTTTGTCCATTTCAATTTAACCAAAGTTACATGAGATGCTACATATTTGTTGCCTAGGCCCCGGGTTCCAAAGAAAAAGAAGTTCCTTTGATTATTGAGGTCAAACTCTCTTTAATTCAGCTTGGATTTGAAATGATATTTAAAACATCATTAACTCCGCAACCATTTTGAACAGATGTAAAATTAGTATGATATTTATGTTAGTTTAGTAACTAAATGCATCTTTAATTTGAATTTGTATTGAAAGTGATATTGTCAAAATGTGGATATGTTGTTTGGAAGTGAGGGAGTTGTTAAAACTCTTAGTGGTGATCAACACCACAATCTCATAGCCATTTCAATATGTTCATCATCAAAGTGAGCATTCACATAGTCACTTTTATTAAGTATCGGAAGTTTAGAATACTTGCTTGACATTGAAAGCCAGTCAAAGAAGTGAGTACTAATACGAACTTTCGGGTTGTGATCGTCAACTTACTCGTGTCTTACTTATGATGGATCTTATAGTATTCATCTTGAAGAACCTAGAGAAAATAACCCTTTGAAAGTTTTGGTGGTCATAAATAATGAGAGCGATAATTGTGATCAACCATTCGTTATGAGACCATGGAGGGTAAAATTGTCCATCATAATAACAACCACTCTAGCCATATGGCATAAGTAGGTTCTTAAATTGATTTTGTGGAAACTCCATAATATATTAATACATTACTATGATAAATAGATGGTCAAGGCCACTTAATAGGAAGATATTACATGAGTACTTTGAAACAAGGAAAGCAAATTATTTTTTAATGACCGGGATATGTATGTGATTGCATATCTTTAGTACTTCCTCCATTAAATTGTGGGTGAACATTGAAATTTATATACACTGGTATCCGAGGACAAGGGCATAGCACTCTTTTGCACTGAATGACACTATTATTGTGCATCAACGACCAAGTGTGGTATTCACTATTCAATGGTTTGTGGTGCAGTGGTAAACAGTTTAGTAGATTTGGTAATCCAATCTCTTGATTCTTGTGGCAGGTTTTTCAGCTTAAAGTTAATGGGGTGTCTTTTAGGTTTATACCAGAGTCTTTGCAGATAAAGAATGCAATTGAGGTTAGTAGTTGTACCTTTTTTTGGACAAACTTTTGCTTCAGGTTTCGTTGGTTCCTACTTTCTAGCAGTGTTACTGTATTGTGATTCACCTATATACATATCTTACCATAATCGGTTTGCGTTGTTTGGAATGTAAGCATATACACCATTGTATTGCAATTATTGTTATCAAGTAATTCGATTATTTTGCTTTTCAGATGTGATTTCTTTGACCATCTTTTAATTATTGTGTTATTAAATAGCTTTACAAAATTTTAAGTGATTTCATGTTCTCTTCTCTCTAGGCAAAACGCAAGGCTGGTGTATCAGATGACAGCTTCTCTGGTGTTCCAGTTTTCCAGGTTTTCTTCTGTCCTTCAATTCTACCCGTCATAAATGTCTAGTCTTTTTTAGTTTACGTGATTTTATATTATAATATAAACATTTTCAAGTTAAATTTAACAATTAGACACCATTCATCATTGTAAAACATACAAAAATAGATACACCCTTCGCTACATTATGATGGTTTCATGGTTTGCATCACAAATATTGAATTGATTGATTGTACCAAGAGAACCTTAAAGATGACATACAAACAAAAGGTCAAAATAGAAGCTTGTTTATTTCCAAGTAACTAATCAGGTATTTATTTAAGCATAATATGTAGTTTTGCTTTCTATTCTATTGTAAGACATTGTATGGATGCAGTCCAGGAGCTTGGTGCTGAGAAGCCAAAATAGAAGATACCGTCCTGCTTTTTTCAGAAAGGTTAGCACAAGTGTGTACATCCTTTATGAAAATAATTTGTACATTTTATCCACTTCATTGTGTTTTCCCATGTAACCTGTAGGAGGACCTGGAAAAATCTTTAGCAAAAGCTTCTGTTCAACAAAAGCATTTGAATCCAGCCCTTAGGGTGGGTGATATCGAGGTATGGCTTTAACTATCTTCATAAATTTACACATTTTTAATCTTGTGGGTTAAGCTAATGCATTTAGTCCTGCTACTTAGAGTTCACTTTTTTTTAACCATCCTTTTAACTTGCTTCTGAAGGTAGCTGTTCTGGAGGATATTATACATGGGATGAAGGTTAGCAATTATCTTGCAACCTTTACATGACTTCGTCAATTTACACTCATGTAAAATAGAAAAAGAAGCACTACTAAATATCTAAATTGTAGGATTACGATATTATGCACTTGATTTGTTTCCCAAAGTTTTACAACATCATAGTTTAGCTGTGGTGGTCCCAAACTTGGTGCTCGAAAGAATTTTAGGTGTTGCACACTTTCCACATTACGATTTACGATTACTATAACATATAAATTAACTTTGCAGGACGATTCTACAACTGTTTGGGATGATGTTGTCTTCATCCCTCCTGGTTTTGATGTTTCAACTGATCCATCAAGGCAATAGGAAGCTGCAGCAACTGTGTAAGTTTCACTACATTTTCCAATTTCTTCTGTGGGTTGGCAACAGTAATAATTGATTAATTGGAATAATTAAGCAGGGAACAAATATATCCTCAAATTCTTCTCTGCCTTTTATTTTCTAGAATATGTAAATCAATTACATAGACTTGTGATGGAATCCTTAAAGTGCTTCCATAGTAGCAAATGGAATCACATTCTCACTAGTAGGCTTGCAGCTGTCTTTGTACAATTCCCTGACATCTTTAACTGTACACCCGGCAATGATTATGAAACAGCATTTTTGGCTTTCTAACAACCTCTTGACTTATAGACAAGGATCTGTTGCTTCAGGCTGTCTTAAAATTGCAAGATTTTCATTGTCTTATTAGAGGCAAGGAGAAACAAAAATGTGATTTTGGGTCGATTTCTTTGATATTGTGAATCAAGATGTGACCCACAAATGTTGTAAACAAATTGCAAGTATTTGCCAGAACTTTTCAACTTCCAAAACTTGTTTTTGTGCAGACTAATCTGGAAAAAGTATTTCCCATTGTCCACATTGTAGAATCTCGAGCTTTATGCATGTGGGTCAGCTTGGCCTCACCAAGCTTCCTATGACCAAGTTTTTCTTTCTAATTTTCTCCCATGGCTGGACTCATATCAAGTCAGAACTCAACTTTTTGAACTTTTATCAAACTAGTCACCGCAGATGATCTGAGTCATCTGACCCTTAATACATTGAATGAATTTGGTAAAAGTATGTGATATTAACACGACTCCCGCTGGTTTGGGGGGGGGGGGGGGGGGAATCCAAAAGTTAATTTTTTTCTTTTGACGATTTCACATTACTTAGTAGCTCAAACTATATGGTTCTGATTTTCCTTCATCAACATTATCACCCAATATGTTTCTGAATTGCTATAGGTCTCTCCTTGTTTAAGTAGCAGATATATATGGAATATGGCATTATGCCATGTTGATTGTGTGTGCATTTACAATGCAGGTTGGTATATCCATTGACCATTGATGGCTTAAACACAGTGTTCTAAACGTACTTTGTAACGATCATCATCAGCTGAGGATACATATATAGTTGGTGTTTCTGCAGTTTGAGTTGCACCAGAGCTTTGTATATCCATCCAATGACCAATATATATGACATTGACTGATCCAACGAGTTACTATGTGTAAGATGATTGAGCTTATGAAATTCTCATGCCAGATGAGGCTTTATTTGTAATGTTTTGCACTGTTTGTGTTCTCAGTTGGTTCTCGATGTGTAAGGGTGTCGATGGATGGTGAACTGACTGGCCTCATGACCCAAGTATTAGTTTTGCAAGTTACCTTACCCCATCCATCCACCCACCCACCCACCCTATCTCACCTTACCCCACAACCTTACACACACTACGTTGTCCCAACCACCTACCACTGGTGGTTGCAATGACGGTAGGGGTGGTAGTGGGATGCCGAGGTGATGGTGGATAGGGTTATGATATGGTAGTTTAGAGATCAGGTATATGGATTGACTCAGACGAATCATGGATTTATCAATTTGTTGATCTGCTTAAATGGATCTATTTATTGGATCACTAAATGATAAATGGATTGTTTTTTGACCCGTTGGCTCATACAAATAGAAATGATCGGATCGGATGTAGATCAATACCAACACATTGATAGACCTGACTTGATGGTCATTTGACCCAATCTTATAAACAAGTTATGCAATAGACTGAAATAGCACAATGCCATTGAGAGGTTAAAAAGGATGCTCAAAATCTTCAAGTAAATAAGTAATTTGTTCTAAACCCGAAGCTATATGTTGTGTTATCTTGTTCCAATTATAAAAAATTGGCATCTATAACTTCAATTTTGAGAGGCATGAGATTCTTTACAGGGGAATTCTACATGCATCCAACCCTTCTCTAGCTTTCTAGCTTATTCTTTCAGGTATAACTGCAAACATTTTCCTTTTATATAAGCTTTTTTGAAAATTTGTTCTTGGACAATAACAATTCTTAGGCCATTTTCAACGTATACCTTAGAACACTGTTCTAAGATTGTGTTTGTTATTTTAAGAGGTTAATATCTGAATTTTAAAAATCACATTTGAAACTAAGATGTAGACTTAAGATTTGAAGTCTGAAATGTGAAAACCACATCTGAATTTAGGATATGACATCTAAAATTAAGAGTTGATCTTGAATTTTTTTAATTAATTAAATTGATTTTAATATTTTAGTTAAATAATATATCAACTTATGTCAACTTCATAAATTAAGACTTCAGACTTTAGATAGTCCACAACTTAATTTCAGACGTGGTTTTCATCGTTCTAACCTTTTAAGTCTGAAATGTAACAAACAGTTTGTTTTGAATTAAGATCTGAAATCAACTTAACTCTGAAATGTAACAAATAGTCTATTTTCAGTTTATATATGAAATTAAAGCTTCAGAGGTTTTTAAGAAGTAATTCAGTCCAAACAAACGCCCCCTTATTCGACTCCAATAATAATATTTTCTTACAATTTTTAATGTCTGTACTTTCTGGGATTCTCTATAACTTATAGCTTCGATTTATTTAATTTGTAGCTGTTATTATATTATTTTTCTTTTTAATTTAAATTTTGTTTGGTCCCGCATAATATCAAACTTTAAAATTAACTTCATTTCTAAAAACTTTCTAAAACTTTAAATTCATGTAAATGAATTTAATAATCAGGTAAACCGAATAATTAAACATCCTTGTATTGATTTTGTACGAATAAGGAATCAAATAAGGGATATTTGTACAAAAAATCCTAAAGTCGGATCATTTTTATGAGGGAAAATAACACCAAATAGCTCTGAACTTTTGAGTTTGTACACATTTATGTAGTGAACTTTTTTTTTGCACATTTGGTAGTCAAAGTTTCAAAAGTGTTCCATTTAGGTAGTTGGGTTACCTTTTAACCGGTTGCTTCCGGATTCTATGCCTACGTGGACAATTTTTTAATGACGTGGCTACCTGTTTTTATAATATACCCAGTTTTATTTTATGTGACAACCCGTTTTTAAAACACACCTGGTTTTATAACATACGTTTATTACGTTCCAACATATTAGGGCTCATACGTACAGCCATTTCTCAATCACGATCGTTAGATGTCTTCATCTTCTATGAAACGGGTAGCCACGTCATTAAAAAGTTGTCCACGTAGGCATATAATCCGGAATCAACAGGTTAAAAGGTAACCCGACTACCTAATTGGAACACTTTTGAAATTTTGACGACCAAATGTGCACAAAAAAAGTTTACTACATAAATGTATACAAACTTCAAAATTCAGAGTTATTTGATGTCATTTCCCCTTTTTATGATTAAAATCTCCAATCATTTTTCATTGCATAAAAAACCTCAAACTGGTTAAAAGTTATCAAAATGAGGATTTTTTTCAAAAATAAAACTTGGAACCTAAAGAACCGGTTGCAATTTGCTGACCAACCATTCATCTCTGACGAACCATCTTTTCAGCGAACTCACTTGTTTGTGTTTTATGATTCGAATTCACATTTCTTGTTCATTTCTGACTTTTTTTTGTTGGAATTTGTTTTTTTTACAAAATTATGGTGGTCACTAATGACTTGTCGATGGTGACCTATAACTTTCAATCAATTACAACCGGTAATATTCCAATTTCGTGATATTTTTCCGGTTGGGGGTTCTTTTACAATGAAAAATAATTGAGGGTTTTAATCACAAAAATGGTTCAGCTTGAATGTTTTTTGCACAAATATCTCATCAAATAAATCTATAATTTTTAAATGAATTCAGTGTGCATTCATGCATGTAATATGATGAATTTCTAGAATAACAGTGAATTTTATGCTTAAAAATTATTTAAATACACACTATATTCAACTTTAAATTAATTTGAATACACAATGCATTCATTTGGATTCATATATGCTTAAACTTTATTAGTTTTGTTACACTTTAATAATTGTAATCAAGTCTGAGAGTTTAATTGTATTAGGTCTCATTGGGTTTATTATATAAATGGTTAATTAAGTTTTATAGATTATTCTCAAGCATATAGAAGTGTGTGTAGCTGTTCAAGCATATAAAGAGATAAAGAAATCTTTTTGTTTTTCGTGTTCATCGTTTAAGGTTTAATATATTCGGCCATTGGTATTGTTTCTTATTCATAATATTATATATATATATATTGCTTGATTGTTTGCGTTGCTTGATTATCTGGGACCGTCAAGTTTGATGATTTAATCATGTGTACTGTGTAATATAATGCTTGTGCAATGACTTATTTTAAAGGTGTACAAATCATTTCCAAGAATTAAACTCTTTACAAGATCCATGAACATACACAAGATGCACTTGCACATATTATAGTTAAAATATAGGTTTTATTGCGGAAAAAATAACGTTTATACGGTTTTTACGTCCTCATCCATAATATTATTTTTTTCCAGAAAAGTTTTTAAGTTAATTTAATTTCTTGGTTTTTGGGAAATTATTAGAGCACGGTTATAATTGGTAAACCAAATTTTTAAATACTGGAAAACCGGGTTCTAATAGCTAGGTTTAACTAAACTAAAAGAAATTAACTTGAGAACTTTTCCGGAAAAAAATAACATGAAGCGACGAAAACGTAAAAGCCATGAAAACATGTTGGCTTATTTCATAATAAACCCTAAAATATAAGAGTACAGAGGGTGTTTGGTTTTGTGTTATAAACTAGATTAATAATTTATTATGTTATAATAACGCAAATAATTGGTTTGAAGTGTTTGGATTGCATACGTTTATAAGTGATTATTTGTGTTTAGAGTTAATCCTACCATGCTGTAACATCCTTGGATTTAAATTATTATATTTAAAGTTTATTAAGTTTAAATGGTAATTTAAGTTGAATTATGAAAGTTGGTACGGAAATTGGATTAATTATAAAGTTTGTTGTATTATTTGGAAATTTAGAAATTTCAAGTTATTTAAGTGAAAATAATTATTTAAGTATTAAGGATAATAAATAAAAGATGGAATTCTTTATTTATATAATCAGTATTTTATGGAACCGGATAAGTTGAGGGGTTAAATGTGCCAAAAAGATTAATGTGATGAATAAAAAGGAATGAAAGACAAATTTGTCTTTCATTTTCACCAAGCCCTTTTCTCTCTCTAGAAATCTCTCTCTCGGCTATCTCTCTCTCTCTAAAAATTTGAAGATCATCAAAGATTGGATTTTTAAGCTGAAAATCTGAAACAAGATTGCTAGGAAGGAATTATAACATCTGCAATCATCGAATTAAGGTAAGTATCTCTTTAAAATTTGATTTGTGGGAATATTTGGTTCGGTTTTTATATGAACCGAAAATTCGATTTGGAGATTCAAACATGGATGCATGTACGATGTTATTGAAGATTAGTTTAAATCTAATGTTATTGATGTTACATATTAAATTTCAGCCTCTGATTCGAACTGAAAGTATGGATTTGAGCATTTAGTGTGTGTTTTAGTGTGTGTGTTCGAAAATAATGAAAAATGGTTAAAAAGGGTGTGATTTGGTGTATGAAAGAGGTTAATGTTAGTGTTAAAATGGTTGAAATTAAGTGCATTTTAGTTGGTATAATTTATTTCATGTATTGAATTAGTACCAAAAAGGACTTGGATTAAAATCTGGAAATAATAAAACTGCACAAGTTTGAACATCAGATGGTCCGAATTCGGATCCATGATGAACTCGGATCTGATCCGAATTCGGATATCTTCGAACTTAGGATGAGGTCCGGATTTCTGGAAAATTTATATGGCAAAAATATTCTAAGTGTTTGAATTTAGGATGGGGTCCGAATTCGTTTGGGGACCGAATTCGGATGTGGTCCGAAGTTAGCATGTGGTTCGATTCTAATTAATGGTCCGAATTTGACCATTATCCGAAATTGTATTGGTCCGAATTTACAAAGGATCCGAAATTGGGACTTATATATATATATGGACCGAATTGGGAATCATGTGGGATCCGAACTGGGGTCCGAATTCGGGTGGGATCCGAATTCGGACACAGATCCGAATTTGGGATCAAAAATGGTAAAAACTTATAAAATTAAGTTTTATGGAGAGAAACAAGATATTAACATGATGTGTTGTTACAAATGACTTACAGGTCCCTTGTGGAGTTGTTTAACCCACAGTGGGGTACTTGGTTGATCCGGTTGAAAGCCCGAGGAGAAATAAAATTTGAATAAAGATAATAACGCACCCACTGTGAGTACCTTTGATTTTAACATTGCTGCATCTGCATTATGTTTGCATTGCCTGCTGAGGCATGTTGTTTCATATTCATTTGGCATTCTACTAACATGCGTATATGTTGATGCACATTCATACTTGTTGCATGTCCGTTCATTTGTTGTGCATTCTTTCGATGGACCTGCGTGGTCGCATCTGTACTCTGATGTTACTGTGCTATATGACCAAGAGTTTGACACCTCTGTGGTCAGGATAGACAGTAGGTCATCCCCGATGTAATGTCTGCCTCAGATGGTTGGTTATTCTTATGCCGAGTGTCAGCTCGAAGGAGCTGCGGCTCAGGTTTGCGTACTTGGAGTACGTGTGGGGTATACGGTATGTGTTACCGCGGTTACCCTGGGTGGCATCATAATGATTTGTAGAATGTGTAAAATCAACTGGTATTCACTAAGCTTTAGCTTACCCTTTCAGTTGTTATATTTTTACAGGAAAAGGGAAATCCGCTGCGGGACCATCTAGCTAGGAAATTTATTGAAGTGATTGAAGATTTCTACCGTTTTCTTTGGTATTTGGATTATGGAATTATTGTTGTAATAAATTTGGGATAATGTAAAATGTTTGAGTATGTAGACTTAGACATGTAACCTTGTAGCACCGTAGGGTGTTAGATTCAGTTGTAATACTTTAAATTTATCTACTTTAATGCTTCCGCGCTATTATTAAGCTATCAGATCATTATATATGTGTTTGTTGGTGATTAATCCTGGGTGAATGGTAATTGGTGGTTAATGTGGCAAGGGTGTCACACGAGATGGTATCAGAGCAGTAGTTTGAGATTCAAGTGTCCGTGAGGTCTTGGTCTCAAACATTAAGTGATGATATGTAGTGATTGTAAGTAATGATCTGAACTAAGATAGGATATGATCTAGTGCTTTTAGGAAAGTGACTTCCATACGGGACAACATGTGTTGTAGTTAACAATGTGATGGGATCACTAAAAGATTTATATGTTTTATATTTCAGAACATGTCTGGAGGAGGAATGACGCCACGAGAAACGAGGGAAATGATGCTATCAATGATGGCAGAATAAAACAGAATGATTCAAGATCAGTTTCGGGCTCGAGATGAGGTCAAAGCTAAAAGAAAAGAAGACAAGAGAAAAGAAAAGATGGAACATGAAAGTAATTATGTTGTGGATGACGTAAACCTTAGGAATAAAGCGAAACGTAAAGACAAGGGCAAGGAAAAGATTGAGTATGAAACCAGAATTAATGAGAATTACATGAACTATGTAATTAGATCATTCAAGGACTGGCAACCACCAACATTCTCTGGATCTCTGAGAATTGAGGAAACAGAAATATGGATTACAATTATGGAACAAATTTTTACGGAAATGAATTGTAAGGATGAGTACAAGGTATTTTTGGCTAAGGATCAATTGATTGGACAAGCCAAGAAATGGTGGAACTGTTGGGAAAGAGAATTGGGATCAGAACTGATTACTTCCTTTAGTTGGGAACAGTTCAAGTTGTTGTTTAGTAGGCAATATGGTGAGCCTGATGTCGTACCTCATGTTGATCCTGAAGATAGAGCTATCGGAAAGATTGCAAATTCTGGAGGTGATAAACTAAATGGACCGTATTTGATGTCAAGAACAAATAAACGTGATAGATGTAGAAGATGTCGACATTGTAACCAATTTGGACATAAGGCTGACAAGTGTCCAAGGAAGGCCGATGCTTGTTATAAATGTGGAAAGGTGGGTCATTTTAGCAGAACTTGCAGATTTCGAACAAAGAATTAGCATGTACTAACATTACATGATGAAACTATGGATGAAGAGTTCAACAAAGGAAATGAGATCTATGAGACTATTGTTATAACTTATGTACCTTAAATTACGGAGTTAGAAGAGTACTTTAAGAATTCTATATGTAAGATTTCATCGAAGTTTTATGATTCTGAAGTTAATATGAACTTGAGTAATATGAAATGTTATCACTAATATAGGTATAATCATGTTTGTGTATGAGAATACTCGAGTATATAAATAGGCATTAAATGAATAGCCAAGATGCATTTTGAAGTTTTGAATTGGAAAAGATGTAATAGATATCATGGAATTTATGAACGAGTTTTAAAGTTGTAATAAAGTTTAAGTTTGACCATAATAGGTTAAAGAATTGGAAATTAATTGTATTAGTCTTATATATGATATGTTGAAGGATTGATAACAACTTGTAATTGTTATCATAAACTATGTAGCATTAACTTTTATTAAGAGAAACTGTATGTTACACTGTGTTGATATTTTGACTTAAAAAGGGTTGTGGTTAAGAACAACAGGATTCGAATTGTTCGTGAGAATTTTGATGTAGTTGGAATCAAAGAGACTGTTTCAATATTGGTATATATGAATATTATATAAGGAAAGCGAATCTAGAAATTATGGAGAAAGCATACGAGGGTATGATAATACATGGAAAATACATGATAATTTTAAAAGAGAAATTGAAATATGCAATGCGAAGTGTAAAGTAAGAAATGAATGTGAAGTATAATCGATCGGAAGGGGGATATAATACTTAATGAAATGGAGATTTGATCAACCATAAAAAGTTTAAAGAGACTTTGGACACTAAGGAAATTGCTTATACAACAAAGAAAAGTCTGGTACTACGATTCGGAATCTAAGGAGGATTCGGAGGTGGTCATGAGTAGTGTATGATTTTAGTGACGGCTGATTAATTGTATCTACTACTTTTGCTCAACAAGTGTTGATGCCTTGGTCTAAAGATTGTCTATTGTGATTAATGTTGAAACTGTTAAGTAACAAAATAGTTAACGTAGATCATGTGTATCATGATTGTACTTTAGTGATTGAAGAGGTAGTCTTCAATCTTGACTTAATTCCAATAAGAGATCAGCGATTTGATATGATAATTGGAATGAATTGGTTGCATATATGTGATGAGACGCATGTAGTTTGCAATAAAGGAATAATAAAGATAACTACGCCGGAGGGGCGGGAGCTTTGTATATATGGGAATTAGAGAAATGGGGATCAATGTCTACTGATGATTGTTAGGTCCCGAAAGCTGATTGCTTAGGGCTGTGAGTCTTGTATGGTATATGCTATTGATGCCAAGACTGAAGAGAAAATTGTGGCTGATGCGCCTGTTGTCCCAAATGTTTCCATATGTATTTCTGGAAGACTTGTCTGGTGTGGCACCTGAAAGACAAGTGAAATTCTGTGTTGACTTGATCCCTGGAGCTTCTCCCAAAAGTTTGTTATTCATACTGTCTTGTATCTACTGAATGTGTATAGATTAAAGTGATTTGAACAAATTGACTATAATAAATAAATATCCGCTGCCGGGAAATGATGATTATTCAATTAAGTTGCATGAGAGCTCATTATTTTTCTAAGAGTGATCTACGAATGGGATATGATTAGTTGAGGTCCAAAGAAGGAATGTACTGAAATTGGCTTTCAAGGATAGTTATGAGCGCTACGAGTCTCTGATTACGACATTTTGATTGATTAACACCCCAGCTGTTTTATGAACATTATGAACAGGGATTTGTATATCAATGTTGAAGGAATCGGTAATTGTAATTATCGAAGATATTTTGGTGTAAGTGTAAAATTGAATATAACAAATCGTGAGTTTTGATTACAATGGGTTATATTTTCTAGTATGTGGTTTCTGGAGTTGAGATCTCGGAGGATTCCGCTAAAAGTGTAGCGATTGAGAATTTGGAAGTTGTCTTGCAGTATTACAGATTTAAGAAATTTTCTACAATTGGTAAATTGTAGACAGGCTGATTTAAATGGGTATGTATATACCAACTCGAGAAAGTTATTATTTGGAAGACTTGCACAGATTTGCGTGAGTAAGGTTATTATTCTTATGATGCTCTAAAATCGATTATGTTTGATTGGAAGAGTCGGTTCATTTTCAACTCTTGGTTTACTTTACAAGTGAGATCAGGTACACATATAGCTATGAGTACAGTTTATCGACCCCGACAGATGGTCAAAATGAATGGACTATTTTCACAATGGAATACATGATGAGATCATATATTTTGGATTTAAGTACCACCTGAAAAGATCAATTACTTTGATGGAATTATTGTATAACATTGGTTATCATGTTAAAAATCAAGAGAACACCGTGTAAAGTTTTGTAAGGGAGGAAATGTAGAACCTCTACATGTTGGAAAGAAATTGAAAGGACTCTGATTGCTGAGTCTGTGATATGAAAGGAAGAGTTATAATGATGAGACACCTAAATTAATCAACTTTGAGGTAAACGATGGAGCATAATTGTTAATATCACCAATGAGGTGTGTTGGCTCATTTAGAATAACAGAAAAGTTAGGAATTTGTTATCTCATTGGGAATTACATAAGGAAATATCGAAATAACACTTGGTGTTTCATGTGGAAAGCTTTATGAAATTTTCACAACTGGTAATGAAGATTAGGTTGATTATATTGAATTAGAAATTCAAGAAAGGGTGGTATATGTTGAAAAGCCAGAATATATTACGGATATGAAAGTAAAGAAGTTAAGAAACAAAGAAATTAAAATGGTACTGATACGTTGGAAGCATCACAAGGAAATAAATCACATTTGAGAGACAAAGGTCGATACGTTGAATAAGTATATGATCGAATTCAAATAACTTCGAGGACGAAGTTTGAGCGTGGTGGAGCCCATGCTGTAACATCCTTGGATTTAAATTATTATATTTAAAGTTTATTAAGTTTAAATGGTAATTTAAGTTGAATTATGAAAGTTGGTACGGAAATTGGATTAATTATAAAGTTTGTTGTATTATTTGGAAATTTAGAAATTTCAAGTTATTTAAGTGAAAATAATTATTTAAGTATTAAGGATAATAAATAAAAGATGGAATTCTTTATTTATATAATCAGTATTTTATGGAACCGGATAAGTTGAGGGGTTAAATGTGCCAAAAAGATTAATGTGATGAATAAAAAGGAATGAAAGACAAATTTGTCTTTCTTTTTCACCAAGCCCTTTTCTCTCTCTAGAAATCTCTCTCTCGGCTATCTCTCTCTCTCTAAAAATTTGAAGATCATCAAAGATTGGATTTTTAAGCTGAAAATCTGAAACAAGATTGCTAGGAAGGAATTATAACATCTGCAATCATCGAATTAAGGTAAGTATCTCTTTAAAATTTGATTTGTGGGAATATTTGGTTCGGTTTTTATATGAACCGAAAATTCGATTTGGAGATTCAAACATGGATGCATGTACGATGTTATTGAAGATTAGTTTAAATCTAATGTTATTGATGTTACATATTAAATTTCAGCCTCTGATTCGAACTGAAAGTATGGATTTGAGCATTTAGTGTGTGTTTTAGTGTGTGTGTTCGAAAATAATGAAAAATGGTTAAAAAGGGTGTGATTTGGTGCATGAAAGAGGTTAATGTTAGTGTTAAAATGGTTGAAATTAAGTGCATTTTAGTTGGTATAATTTATTTCATGTATTGAATTAGTACCAAAAAGGACTTGGATTAAAATCTGGAAATAATAAAACTGCACAAGTTTGAACATCAGATGGTCCGAATTCGGATCCATGATGAACTCGGATCTGATCCGAATTCGGATATCTTCGAACTTAGGATGAGGTCCGGATTTCTGGAAAATTTATATGGCAAAAATATTCTAAGTGTTTGAATTTAGGATGGGGTCCGAATTCGTTTGGGGACCGAATTCGGATGTGGTCCGAAGTTAGCATGTGGTTCGATTCTAATTAATGGTCCGAATTTGACCATTATCCGAAATTGTATTGGTCCGAATTTACAAAGGATCCGAAATTGGGACTTATATATATATATGGACCGAATTGGGAATCATGTGGGATCCGAACTGGGGTCCGAATTCGGGTGGGATCCGAATTCGGACACAGATCCGAATTTGGGATCAAAAATGGTAAAAACTTATAAAATTAAGTTTTATGGAGAGAAACAAGATATTAACATGATGTGTTGTTACAAATGACTTACAGGTCCCTTGTGGAGTTGTTTAACCCACAGTGGGGTACTTGGTTGATCCGGTTGAAAGCCCGAGGAGAAATAAAATTTGAATAAAGATAATAACGCACCCACTGTGAGTACCTTTGATTTTTAACATGTCTGCATCTGCTTTATGTTTGCATTGCCTGCTGAGGCCTGTTGTTTCATGTTCGTTTGGCATTCTACTAACATGCGTTATGTTGATGCACATTCATATTTGTTGCATGTCCGTTCATTTGTTGTGCATCCTCTCGATGGACCTGCGTGGTCGCATCTGTACTCTGATGTTACTGTGCTATATGACCAAGAGTTTGACACCTCTGTGGTCAGGATAGACAGTAGGTCATCCCCGATGTAATGTCTGCCTCAGATGGTTGGTTGTTCTTATGCCGAGTGTCAGCTCGAAGGAGCTGCGGCGCGGGTTTGCGTACTTGGAGTACGTGTGGGGTATACGGTATGTGTTACCGCGGTTACCCTGGGTGGCATCATAATGATTTGTAGAATGTGTAAAATCAACTGGTATTCACTAAGCTTTAGCTTACCCTTTCAGTTGTTATATTTTTTTACAGGAAAAGGGAAATCCGCTGCGGGACCATCTAGCTAGGAAATCTATTGAAGTGATTGAAGATTTCTACCGTTTTCTTTGGTATTTGGATTATGGAATTATTGTTGTAATAAATTTGGGATAATGTAAAATGTTTGAGTATGTAGACTTAGACATGTAACCTTGTAGCACCGTAGGGTGTTAGATTCAGTTGTAATACTTTAAATTTATCTACTTTAATGCTTCCGCGCTATTATTAAGCTATCAGATCATTATATATGTGTTTGTTGGTGATTAATCCTGGGTGAATGGTAATTGGTGGTTAATGTGGCAAGGGTGTCACACATACTTTTTCATAAATTTAAAAATGTAGCTTATTTGTTTAATAAATGGTTATTTGGTCATTTTACAAGTTAAAACGCAAATCCAAACACTTTAAAAACTGATTATTCGATAATTATGATAGTAAAAAACAGAAGCTAAACCAAACACTACATTTACAGCAACATTTTTTGTTACAATTATTATCTGATTATTAGTTTTCAAAACGCCACAACACTTCTTCAAACTCAAATCCAAACACCTTCATAATTGATTCATAATCAAAGAGATTATTAAAGATTAGGCCATCAACATAAGAGTTAAATGAGATGTAATGATGATTCTAAGCCTAATCATTTCCCACCAAACTTAAACCTATTAATTTGATCCACCAATTTGATTAACAAGATATTGTTCTCTTTACCAAATCAATTTTTAATACAATTATTCCATCATAATTTATTTTTTTATGTAATTTAAATGGATATTTATTCTGTTACATTAAACTATGATCAATGGTTAGTCTAATTGATTTTTAGATGCAACTTATATTCATTGTAATATTATAATTTCTTACAGCAAAATATAATTATTGATCGAAAAAATGAAGGATACGAAAATATTATATTTTTCACAATTAAGGTTGCAGGTGTAAAAACTTCGTGAAAAATATACTAAGGTTTTTGTAATATAAACATATAAATAAATCTAATTAACACAAACGGTGAATTATTCTAAATTTATTTAAGTTTAACCAAACAGACGGAGTAACACAAATACCTCATTGAATAAATTTTTATAGTTCATGTTTATTCGTCAAGAATTTAGCATTTTTGAATTCATTTACATTCGTCCATTAAGAAAGAAAATAAATTCATGTATGGACACAAATCATCAAATTTATTTTAAAAAAGTTAAGTATAAATAAATGAAAATTATCAAACTTTTACGAAGGAGCTATGATCATTTTCGTTTATTTAGTTAAATGAAAATTAATAAAACTGTAGTTTACATTCATCCCATCACCTTCCCTCCCCCACCCCCCCCCCCCCCCCCCCCCCAAAAAAAAAAAAACACACACACACACACAAAATAAAGCAAGATAAATTTGACACATGTCGCTTACTCGTGTCATCTCAATTTCATTTTCCCGCCTATTTTAATTAACATAATGATAAATAATGTAACATCCCGGATTTGAGCCTGGTACGTGGATTTAATTTATTGGCTCTTTATTTTAATATTATTGCGTTGGTCCAATTGAATCCCGTTTCGTGGATTGAACGTGTCGAGACCGAGTGATACGTGTCTCCGGACTAATAATTAGTGGATTATTATTATTATTGAGATCGTGGATTTAATTGGATCGTAATGATATTAATAGTGAAATAGTGGTATGGGGTTCGAAATTAGCGGGTTCGCACTTTCTATTATTAGAAAGCTTATATATGTGGATGACCTTGAATACGTTTCCCTTTTTTTCCTTCCCTTTTGCCAAATTCAGAAAGTGAGCGTGTGTGTGAGAAGTGTCTAGGAGTAGCAAGAGAACTCAAGTTGGTTGCTGGATTTGTGTTCTTCTTCCTCTTCTTTGTGTTCTTGAAGCTCCAAGGTAAGAGTTATGGGTAAATCAAGTGTGGGGGTTTTGATTAGGGGTGAGCAACGGGTACCATTTCCCGAACCCGAACCGGTACCAAACCGGTACCGGTACCGACCGGTACCGAATAAATATATTCGGTTCGGTATTCGGTTTTTAAATTTGCTAAAATTCGGTATTCGGTACTTTCGGTTCGGTATTCGGTCCTTAAATTAGCTATAATTCGGTATTCGGAACCGAACCGGCACCATATAAAATTATACGGTTCGGTATTCGGTTCTTCCAAAACTAATAATTCGGTTTTGGTACCGGTTCGGTTCGGTACGGTACCGAGCTCACCCCTAGTTTTGATTCCCCTGGTTTCAGCCATGGAAATCGCAGATCAGGGTGCAGACCACCGCTTAGTTGCAGCGCGACCATCAGGGGCCTAGCGGCGCGAGCCGCAGCCTGCGGGTGAAATTCGGTTTGAGCCTTTTAGGGGAGTCTTGGGTTGGGTTCCTTCGGGATAATGTCGAGTTGAGTTTCACTTGGGTTTTGGGATTCGATCGGGATTGTGGTTAACCGTATGGGGCCGTGTTTTGAGTCGTGTTCGTTTATGATAATTGTGCTTGGGTTTTGTGGCCTATTCGTTGGAATTGCGTTAATATTTTGAGGTCCGTTAATTACAAGTTTGAGCCGACCGCGTATTGAGCCGCGATACAGTTTCGGGTTTCAGTTGCTTTTGGGTAATCGGTGAGTACTCGAGTTCTTTCAAAACGCGCGTAAACTTTTATGAGTCGATTATGTGTTGTGATATGTGTGTATGAGACAGAGATACGGCGCAGGTATGATTCAATCTACCCTATACGTGCTAACGTGTTTGAGTTGCAAGTGTCCGCGACATGTGGTCGCGCAGGCTGACTGTCCCTAACCAGTCACGAAGTTTGAGACTGTATATATACAGCAGTGTTATTGTCATGTCGCTCCTGTGCCTATTGTGAGCTAACCGCTGCTGTGTGCGGCCTGTTAGCAGGGGAACGACGTCCCCTTTTGAGCAGAGATATGTGTGTGCACTGAGCCTGCGTTATATGTGTTGAGCTATATGTGTTGTGTATGTTATGTGTTGTTATCTGCAGAGTCTAACCCTCGTGTACTCACGAGCTTTCCAGCTCACGTTTTCGAGTCTTCCGTGTCTCAGGCAGTCATACTGTGGGGTGTCAACCGCAGCAGCAGCCGAAGTAGGATTCGAGGGTATCCAGTACTGTGTTTTGTGTAATCTGCCACACGATGTTATCATCTTTTGAACACTGTTGTACTTAATCTAATTGTGTATGTTAGTTAGCGTTCAGCTGTGTATTTATAACAATATCAGCATGTGACATGTTATGTGACGACCTTTGTATTAAAGTTTTTAATTAATAGTGATTTTCAGTTAATCCTATGACATGTGCATTATGAGATGCTTGCGATATTGCCACTTATGATTATATATTGACGTGACATTTGTGCGAGAAAATTGGGTGTTACAATAATATGTAAATTTCACATCTCCTAGCTCCTAAAAATTGATGTGAACATACACTTACATAAAATTCGCATAGGGTAATTCGAATGTGCACATCCCCTCAATTGTTAATCACACACCTTCTTAATGTGAGTATAAAATTAACTTTTAATCATTGGGTCTCACGTCGTTAACAAAAATCATGTGAGTAACGGTGTGTGTGATTAGTAAAAAATTAAGAAGATGAGAGTGTACATATAGCAATGCCCTTTGCATATATGCGTGCATCTATGTCATGATTGATTTCATGCATTTAGAATTTGTGAATTTGCGTAAAATTTATATATCATCTGCGTAATGTTACTTAAAACAATTTTATGAAAAGAAACTTAAAATAAATAATTTTAAGAGTGATACATTCTGATACGCCGCGTAATAGATAATACTCGTTTGAACCTAAATTTATAATAAAAGTATTATTGACAAAGTCTATCCAATGATTCCGACACAGTATTATTTGTGGTTAGCCTCTTGGAGTCCGTGACATGGCTGGCTTTGGCTTTGGGGTTTCAAAATTTTGGTTCCATATGAAACCCCATTTTGGCTTTTTATGTTTTCACTTCACCTTCTTCTCTTTTTATTACTTTAGCTTTACGTCTCAAATAATGGGAAATAATATTATTATTATAAAATGACAGGGCCATTCCAATCATTTCGAGGCTCCGGACAAAAAACTTAAAAAGTGCCCCTACAATGAAAAACCACTATGCACGTGAAAACTATGGAAACCTACGCATACCGTCCGATTTGGTGCATTTCATGAAAAAAGCGGTGCCATGATCGTAAATAATGTGATGCATCACGTGGGATTTTGATGCGACCCGCGGAAAATTTGATGCATCACGTGGGATTTTGATGCATCACGCGGGGAATTTGATGCATTTGTGGCGGTGCAGTGCGGTCTTCACAAGTTTTCAGGTGCATGATGGTTTTCCATTGAACCTCCCTCTATATATATATATATATATATATATATATATATATATGTATATATATATATATATATATATATATGTATATATATATATATATATATATATATATATATATATATATATATATATATATATATATATATATATATATATATATATATATATATATATATATATATATATATATATATATATATATATTCAAAATAAATAAAATTTAAGTAAAAATGATAAATTAAATACAAAAAACTTATAGTTTTAGAATAGAAACTAAAAACTTGACAAGTCGATAACCTTGTTTAATCGTTAATAGACCTAAATATATATAACAGATTTTTTGAGAATGGGCCCCTATGAGATTAATGGGCCCTGGACGGTTGCCCATGATGACCTTGCTCAGGGCCGACTCTGCAAAATGTTACTATGAAATAAAAATCATACAAGTAAATGTATTCTATTCCGCCTTTTATTTCGGTTTTTGAACTTGTTTGCAAAAGTAAGTACCAAATTCAACCGTATATGTATCTACAAGAACCTAACAGGAATGACTTAGTGGTTGAGTTTAGTGATTCTTCAAATGAGGTATATTTAACATTATATACACATTAAAGTCTTTAACAATATTTTATAATGATATGTTTTATGTAAAATAATATTTTTTTATGTTATACATTGAAAGAATAATTAAGATTGATTAAATATATATTTGAAAACATTGTACAAATTAATTTTGGTATCCAATTCTATAATGAGCAACTTTGATAATCAAACTAAGAATTAGTAATGGATAAATGTTGAAAACTGATGATAACTATTCAACATGCCAAGACGGATGGTCCATATTTTATTTATAACTAGTTTACGAATTAAATTTTATTAATTTGAATACGTAGACGTATAAAAAGTTATAACAAATGGGATGAACAAAATATAGAAAACAATGAGGATTTTAACCACTTGGATAAATATATTAGTAAATAACATATTTAACGTGCTCAATTTTGCAATAAATTCAACAGAATCCCTAATAAATTGATGTGGATTATTAATATTTACCATTAAAGAGGGATTTATGATAACCCTACAACAGAATCCTTATAGAATAGACAAACGACTCTTTAAAATAATTATTTAATTTATTTTAACATAAAAATTAGAGATTGCACACGTAGAAAGAAGGCTACGCCCAATTGGCAGTCTATTCAAGTAACAAATGGAATCTATATACTCTTTTAACAGAATAGATAGATTCTCAAATGTAAATTAAGGAAGGTTCGAGAAAATGTTGTGTTTTTAAACATTTTTAAGAACGATAAGGAAAGAGAAGATAAAGAATGCTGTTTTTCTTTTCAGACGTGAGAGGAAAATGAATGAAAGAATCGTATTACAATATGGGACAAAAATATAATTGCTACTTAAGTTTTTTTTAATTTAATTATATAAAAATTGAGGCTATTGTCGTCAATATAGTTCTATTTTATAGTTAAATCCAAATAAAAGATTAAAAAAAAGAAGAAAAAGAAAAATAAACATATATTAGTTAAAGTCACTTTCTTGTTGTTTATGGGTGAAAAAAAGCAAGAATATGATTGACATGTAACCTTGACGGGGTCCATCGCTTAGTGTAATATAAATCAATTCATATGTTCGTTTTATTTTAAAGTTTCAAGCTAGAGAACAAATTGTTTTCTTCACTGCCTCGCAATTTTACACATAGTTAAAACTCATCCTTTTCTTTTTGAAAAATTAACGTGAGTTAAAACCTATAGGAATATAACTTCCGAATCTTCATTAAAGACTCACAAATCTCAACCGTTAATATATTACATTCTCGGAGTTTATTATGAAAAAAACCAACATGTTTTTACGTTTTTATCCCTCCATGTTAGTTTTTTTCATAAAAGTCCTAAAGTTAAATTTTTTTTTTTGGTTTAGTGAAATTTGGAAATTAGAACCCGGTTTTTCAGTTTTTCAAAACCCGATTTACTAATAATAACCAGGTTCTAGTGTCCAATACTTGAGGAGTTTTATGAAAAAAAAAACATACAAGGAAAAAAACGCAAAAAAAGCATGAAAACATGTTTTTACATAATAAACCTTACATTCTTACCATAACACTTGCCGATAGCATTTATCAACTAAAACGAATGACATGTGTAAGAAAACCAAACGATATTATGTTGTATTTAACAAAATTTAAATTACAGCTTTTATAAATAGATATAAACATTTATAAAATTGTTAATTTAATAGATAAATGATCACTTATTTATATATAACTTAATGAATATAATAACAAGTTAATTATCTTTGATTTTGTTTTTATTGAAGGTTTTAGGGTATTTTATTATTAATTTTTTTAAATAGAATCTATATGAATTTTGATGTTATAATTTTGTTATATAAATTTTTAACAAAATAAATGATGAAAGATGATGAATTGTATCACGAGTCGCAGCAAGTGATACAGTAAATGCTCATTTTAAATTTGGCTTATTCCTGTCACATCTTCTATTCCTTCTTCCTTATCCAAAGTGATTGATTATTTAATTTTTTTTAACTTAATATATCTAAACCAATAATTACAATAATTTCCAAATAGATAAAGAGATAAGATATTTTATTCAACGTTATTTTTCGTCAGGAACTAAATATAGTTTGGGTTAAACGTAAAAAATGACAACCATCTCATTTTTTTAATAATTATAGCAACAATCTTTTTTTCTTAACATTTATAGCGTTCATCTTTCATTTATATTGAAGTTTATAGCAACTAACCTGCTATAACATGTTACCAACAGGTTAACTGTAAAAATAGCAACTATAATTAATTTTTTTTTTTGATTATAGCAATGATATATTTTTAACGTTTATAACACATTTGTTTTATTATTATTATTAATTTTTTTTACTAATTTAACTTTAAATATTTTAGATTTTGTTTCTTTAATTTATAAATTATCAATAAGAATAATTAAAATATAAACAGTGTATTTTAATGAGTCATAGGGAATTATTAATGTAAAAGATATGTGACATTGTGACAATGAACTATTTTAGTGATTTATAACAACTTATTTTTAAAATAAACCAATGTTAAAATTTGATTTTTGTTAATAATATTTTTTTTACACGTGACTGATTATTTATTTTAAACAAATTCGTAATATATCTAATATTGTGGTATTCTGTTATAAAATAAACACTATAACACACTAATTTTCATAAATATGTTCTTATAGACGACTAATATATCTTATTTCGAAGTCTCGTTAACACACTCCACTAAATAAGGGTATGGATGGTGCGGGGTTTTTGTATGAAACTCATAAACGAATTTGCGGTTTTAAATACAAAAAACCGCACAAGTGCGATTTTTTGCTTTTGGTTTTTCAATATTTTTTGTGGTTTCTTTTGGTTTTCGATTGTCAATTTCATACAAAAACCGCACAAGTGCGATTTCTTGTGCAATTTTTTGTATTTAAAACCGAACATTCGATTCTCAGTTTCATACAAAAACCGCACCATGCATACCCTTATTTAGTGGAGTGTGTTAACGGTGCTTCAAAATAAGATATAATAGTCGTCTATAAGAAAATATGTATGAAAATTAGTGTGTTATCGTGTTTATTTTGGAATAGAATACCACAATATTAGATATATTTTGAATCTTATAAAATAAATAATCAGTCATGTGTAAAAAAATATTATTAACAAAAATCAAATTTTAACAATGGTTTTTTTTTTAAAATAAGTTGTTATAAATCACTAAAATATTTCATTGTCTCAATGCCACATATATTTTATATTAAATATTCCTTACGATTCGTAAAAATACACTAAATATATCCAATTAATAATTGTTAATTTTTTTAATTATTCCTATTAATAATTTATAATTTAGAGAAACAAAATTTAATATGTTTAAAATTAAATTGGTGAAAAAAATTAATAATAATAATAATAATAATAATAATAATAATAACAATAATAATAATAGAACAACAAAAATGTTATAAAAGTTAAAAATACGTCATTGTTATAATGGTTAAAAAAAATTTAAAGATAGTTGCTATTTTTTGCAGTTAACCTGTTATAATAGGTTAGTTGCTATAAACATTAAAAAAATGAAAGATGAATGCTATAAAAGTTAAGAAAAAAAGATTGTTGCTATAATCGTTAAAAGGGTGAAAGATGGTGTTGTGGCAACAGGGTACTCAGGCGACGCGATGACATGATGCGCTATGAGGGGTTCGCATCAGGGCCGTAACAGGCTGGGGCATAAGCCGACGCCTTTCACGCATCTTGTACATTCGTTTTAAAACTGGTGGGTTGGCCCTTGTAACAAAGAACCAAATCCATAAAATCTTAGAGAATGTTTGGTAAAAGGAAATATGAAGAATGAAATGAAATGAGCGTAGCGATTGTTGCTATAATCGTTAACTTGTTATTTTTTGCGTTTAACGCATATAGTTTTATCAAGTAATTTAGTATAACCGTATACTAACGTTAATTTCTATAAAAAAACCCAAGTATATTATAAACAAGGTTTTTTAACCCACTTATTGCAGCGAGATCAATACTAAACAATAAAAATTTATCGTTATAAAAATAGTTGGGACGAAATAAACTTTATTATAGATAAATATTATATGATCATAATGATATATTTAAATATTTATAAAAAATTATTACATAAAAACAAAACGGTTACATGGTATATATAAATTATAAAAAATAGCTTTATACATGTTTGTTTAATGAGAATAATAATGATGGTAAAACTTTTTACACCAAATTGTAGATAAAAATAATGTGATCATAAATATATATTCAAATTTTTATAAAACATAATATGTCAAAGGTTATTATAGAAAAACAAAGATGTTATATACAAGGTTGTCAAGATCGAGATCTTACCTTCGATCGTTTTTGTCATTGCAAGATCGGGATCGTAGGATCGGATCGGGATCGTAAGATCCTACCGAAATTAAATATTATATATCACAGTATTGTATTATAAACAAAAGAGAGTCATTTCCTACCCATTCTTGCAAGACACGTATATAGTGCCGCTTTGATGAAACAAGAATCACAGTCATGAGCAGGACTATATTAGTACATTCGATTCAAAAAATATGCGGCTAGATAGAGGGGCCTAACGATCCTACGATCTTACTAACGATCCTACGAAAACAAACTATATATAGGATCGGATCGTTGTACGATCTTACTAACGATCCTACGATCTTGCTTACGATCCTACCCAAAATCGATCATACTAGCAATCCTGATCGAAATCCACTTGTAGGATCGTAGGATCGTACGATCCTACGATTTAAATCGCGATTTTGATAACCTTGGTTATATACTATGTATATAGTAATAATGTAAGTTAACACATTAGAAGATCATATCTCACTCTTAAAAAATATTTTTTTTAATTTTTTTTATAAACATGTTTTAATTAGCATAACACAGATGATACATAAATTTTACAAACATTCACACATTTTAAGCGCATGAAATCATGCATCACATAAATATATATTCACATACATGTAAATTTTTGTAAGTGTATGTTCACATTATTTTTAACGAGTTAGAAGATGTGAATGTATGTGAACTTTACACATCATCTTTATAATGTTAATTAAAACATGCATATGAAAAATAATATTGAAAAGTTTTTTCAAAGACGGTACGTACCTTCTGGTGCGGTATCATTTTTGAAAATATATATATTTTTAAAATTTTCTCATAAAATGTTTTAATTAACATTACAAAGATAACATATAAATTTCATAATTCACATATTCTAAGTATATGAAATCATTTATCACATAAATGTACGTTCACATACATAGTCAATTTTTATTATAGATCAAAAGATGATGTAAAATGAAAATTAGTATGCTTAATTGCTTATTCAGGATTTTTTAAATAAAAAATTGTTACTTTTCTTTTTTAAGCATAATTAAAGAGTATTTTTAAACTATTTCATAGCATAAGGAGGAGAGGACCACCGGGAGTGAGGGATGCACCGTCGGTTGAGTTGGTCGGCGGTGGGTCTAGTTTTTGTCTCACCCACCCATTCAATACCAAATAGGATGATATACTCTTTATAGGGTTTCCCATTCACCTAACTTGATTATAAATAAACACTATTTTAAACTTGGATTATATAACTATTTTAAATATTGGACAATCAATCGTAGTGCAAAATTTTCATTTTTATTTTCTCTAGACTAGCAAAAATCAACCCTCATTAGCTATCAATAGAATGGGTTTTAAATGAACCTTGTTTGTGAATATCATCATGTTATTAGATTTTATCTGAAAATCAATGGATTTCAATTTCAATGACTCACAACTATCGGAGGGTGAAATGTACACTTGTATAAGTTAATCTGCGTCCAAACTCGTATCTATACGGGGGATTGAGGGAGCTGTGCCCCCTTGCGAGGTCCTAGGAGTAGTGCTCCTAGCGACGGTGCTGATGTTGATGTAGTTTAGCCGTTGGTGTTGATTGATTATTGTTAAATTGTTTTAGAAATAATCACGTCATCTTAATGTCAAGTTTCATTGTCTATTAACTTGAACGATATGGAATATCAAATTACAAGTAATAGATGATTGGTTTCACTCTAAGACACAAAACATATACGAATTCTCTAAGGTGGCGTTTGGTTTGAAGGATTTAAACAACCCATTCATGCAATCCAAACACCACCTAAATGTTACTTTTGTATTGCCTGATTCAAAAGTGATATTGCTCTCGTATGAGGGATAGGATTTTGTGTAACCCTAGGCTGTTTATAGGGTCGAAATACTTATCATGGAAATGAACATATACACGATACACATGAATATCTAGGTTTTCTTAGTTACAGCAAAACCCTAGTTTCCCAACAAACCTCAAATACATATGTACACAGATGAAAATGGAATGTCTTGGATGTTATCTTATTTTGAAGTACATTTCCTTTTATCACTTCTATTGATGATAATCCTACTTGTCTTTCCAAACACATCACTAATGACTTTTTATTTACACGAATAAACTAATAAATAGACGTGAGTTAAACTTTTTTCTCGATTTATCATTGTTTATCACTTATCAAACCACCTTGCTTCCTAATATCAATTTAAGTAACTAGGTAGTTAAGTTTAACGTTTAGCCGTTTAGGGGACTAAGACCATGCAAAGTTATCATTTTTGATGATTATTATAGTTATTGTTTACCGACAAAACTTGTAGATTGAAATAACCATGTATATAATATGAATGTAAATTTAGTATTATTATCAAACATACATTCATCCAGAAAATTCCTTATTTGACGAAGCATTGTTTATAAGTGGATTTTGCTATGTCTCACACAATGCCATAGCATATTATTGATAGAGTGGATTTGCTAATATGTTCTAAAGAGAAATATAGAACACTTTCAAAATTTGATTTTGTTAATTTGCACAAGGAAAAATGTTTTTTGAGATCTGTAATATCTTAATTTTAGATTTTTAGGGCAGGGTCACACATGTTATTTTTATTATTGGTTGATTAATTACTTAACTTTGAGTTTGACGAATTATAATTGTGAATATAAGGGGGCGTTTGGTTCGCGGATTTCCTGGGATTCACTGAGATTTGCATCTAAAATTCTGTGTTTGGTTCACAGGTTTTAGTAAGGTTTTAAAATCCCAGGATTTCATAAATCCTTTCCTTCTTTATTATTTAAAATCTCAGCCTCTGCCTTAAAATTTTAAATCCCAGTTACTTTTCATTTTTCAGTTAACAAATTTTTTCTATGAGATAATCCAGATTCTTTGACAAAATTCTGAAAAATGCAAATGCTGCATAATGCAAATCCTTTGACAAAATGCAAATCCAAGAGAAGAAAATCTGTGAACCAAACGCCCCCTAAGTTTGTTGTTAATCTAAGAAGTTAAGTCGAAAATAGGGGTTAAAGAGTTTCTCACGCTTTCTTCCTTCCTAACCAAGAAATAGTGATGTGTGCCAGTGTGCGTAATTGGAGATATCAAGACAAAGCATATTAGATAAAAGAGTGGAACAATTTGGCTAGCCGCACTTCTAATCCTTAAGGGGTAATCTTCATTATAAAAAAGTGTGATCAGGATTCAAGTATAAATATTCATTAATAATCAAGGAAAATGCTACTATAGTAATAGGAAAGTGTTTCCTTAATTAATATTAATTATAATAGGGTTTCAAATCAATTGATTTAGTTGTAAGTTGTATTCTCGAAGCTGCTTTAAAACAGATGATTTGCTATGATGAATTGTAGACGAAGAAGTATGCAACTGCAAGGGTGTCAGGGCCTTGAAGTCCTCACAAACGCAAGAGCTTAGTCACAATCGCAAAGAGGATGCTTGCGACAAGAGTCACAATCGCAAAGTTGCCTGCGATGATTGCCCTTGTTCATGATGGCAAGCTGCTTGGCAAGAGTTTCATATTTAATTTGTGGTTATCGTTCCTAATTTTTTTCCTCAAGTAATCATATCAATTACTCAGTCATTCATATTTTGATAGAGATACAAGAGAATGAAATTCTACTGTTTATTTTGTTTTTTACTTTCATATTGAGAATCAAACAAATAAACGCTTATTAAAACCATAATTTTTTTAATTCTATACATATTTTAGCATACGAAACACATGCTTAGACCTTTTATTAGTTCGATTTCAGAGCTACAAATTTATGGGCCCTTTTATTAACTTTTTTCTGTTATGAAATTCAGAAATATTAAATTTTAAGTTTATTTATTTTGATTTTGAATTTTTAAAACCATGCAATAAATATTTGTACATATAACATATATAATAATTACTTAAGTGTACTTCTTGTCGTATTCTTTTAATATTTTTAAATGATCTTTCTGTATGTTATCCGATTATCCCCAATCTATATTACACAATAACATATATTAGTCATTACACAAAAAAGATATAGTTTAACAATGTTTGGACTTGAACTAAAAAATCAAATTAAGACTATATTAATAAATTATGTTCTAAGAGATCTTTTCAAATGGATTTTCAAGAATGACAACATTTTATTAAAATCTAGAAGGACAATAGAAAATTATATAATAGAAAAGACAAAAGCAACAAACGTATCCAATAAATTTTAATCTTTTTACATCAAGACGTAACTCAAAAATACGATTGAAAACAAATTGATGGTCGGTTTACCGTTCAAACATTTTTACTCAGAGTGTACAACTTAAACGCAAAAATAAGCATGTACCTAGATATAAAGTTAAGAGGGATAAACCGACAAAGAAATTGTAGTAAGCCTACAAAATACCTAATTTGTAGTTGTGTTTCATCTTCAAGGTTGGAGGAAACATTCTTGAAGAATCGAACAGAAAGTAGTTCTAAATCCTGATGCAAAGCTTACACACACACAGAAGTGTGAACACTTTACTCATTGTGAACAACCATAAAATGACATTGAATTTTTATGAATTTTGTTGCACATACTACTGGACCATTCTATTAATCTATGAATCTTGTTGGATTCTATGATTGTCGGATCTTATAAATTTTATTAAATCCTATAAATCTTGTTACAACTATGAATCTTTTGAATGTCGTGAATCTTGTTGCAGACAATTCTATGAACCCAATGAATTATGTGAATCTTGTTACAAACACTTGTTGATATATGTGAATGCTTATATGTAATTTTTTATTTGTTCACAACGAATTAAGAGTTCACAATGGATATCATCCATACACACACACACACACACACACATATACATATACATATATGTATAGATTCAAGATCAATGGAGTGCCGGGGAACCATTTATAGCCAATCATTTATCATTAAAATCATTAAATAAAATATAAATTTTGCTTAAAATTCTTTCCCACATTAATTGGTGTTGAGGGTAAAATTGGTATTGGAAATTTTAAATTAGAATCAAAGATTATGTGTATCCAATGAAAATCTTTAATGGAACCCATTGATTACATAAACCACGATTGAACATGTTCAACACCGTCAATATTGGTTTATCACCAAAAGAGTTAACAACGACTAAAAACACAATAAACCTTGATTGCACATGTTCAAAAACGTGTATATGAAGTTGAAACTTCACGAACGCTTTGATGAAAACAATAAATAACTTTATTTGACACATCCGGTTGAACATGTTCACTAAAAACCATTGTCGAATCCGATTGAACATGTTCAATACTGTCAATATTAGTTTATCACCAAAAGGGTTAACAGTGACTAAAAGCACAATAAACCCCGATTGCACATGTTCAATAACGTGTATATGACATTGAACATTCACGAACGGTTTGATAAAAAAAATAAATATCTTTATTTGACACATCCGGTTGAACATGTTCACTAAAACCCATTTTCGAATCCGTTGAACATGTTCAATACCGTCAATATTGATTTATCTCCAAAAGTGTTAACAACGACTAAAAGCACAATAAACTCCGATTGCACATGTTCAGTAACGTGTATATGAAATTGAACTTTCACGAACTGTTTGATGAAAACAATAAATATCTTTATTTGATACCTCCAGTTGAACATGTTCACTAAAACCCACTGTCGAATCCGATTGAACATTGTACATCATGTCCCCATCCAACGATTCCATTTAATTTCGATTTAATCAGAAAAAATGAGGCGATCGATCACGTAATGACAGTGTATTTGTTGCAGATATTGTTATGGAAATTAATCCCTATAATTAAGAGAATTATTAAGGGATTATTGCGTAAAAACACCAAACTTGTTAGTTTTTTTGTGATTAAAACCCCAAACCAATTTTCGTTGTATATAAAACCCCGAACTAGCTAAAAATCAGTAAATCAAGGTTTTATCAATGGGTAACCGGTTAAAACCGGTTATTAGTCCTACGTGGACCGGTAAATAACCTACGTGGAATAAATTTTAATTATTGAAACCGATTGCTAAGTATTACACATCATTTAAACCCCCCGTGATGATGTAATCCTGTTTAAACATTACAATTAAAAATTATCAACGGTTTTAAATGTTTGATACTTGCAACCGGTTTCAACAATTAAAATTTATTCTACGTAGATTATTTACCGGTCTACGTATGATTAATAATCGGTTTCAACCGGTTACCCATTAATAAAACCTTGATTTACTGATTTTTAGTTAGTTCGGGGTTTTCTATTCAACGAAAAATTATTTGGGGTTTTAATCACAAAAAACTAACAAGTTGAAGGTTTTTTTGCGCAATTATCCTAATTATTAATTCATTAGTTGTCATCTATTAATTAAGATAAACACAATTGACTATATTATCCTTTTTTTACTTATAACCAAACACGGATGGACTCGGTTTTCCAGTCTAACATGGTACCCCATTGATCTCGACTATATATATATATATATCGAATCAAATTAAACAATAAATAAATTTTGAGAAGCGTGAGAAACACTGTGATTCTTATTTTTGCATATTGATTCGTCAATTTTTAAATATATGAATAATGAAGATAAAGTGAATCAACAATCCATTATTTTTTACATTGCTTCATTAATTTTTCAATAAAAATAATGAATCACAAATTAAAAAAATGGTACAACGTATACAGTTAATGAAGCATAGTTCTTCTCATTTCTCAAGATATACTTAGTTTCTCAACACAAGTCTACACACACACACACACACACACACACACATATATATATATATATAAGGTTCGTGTGAATACTTAAAAAAATACAGAATACTGTGCGTATTTGTGAACACATGAGCTTCGAGTGTGAACATGCTACAAAAAAAGTTTTTTTTTTTATATTCACGTAGAAAAAAATAATACAATGCTATTTGTAAAAAAACTACAGACATGTAGACCTTACCCTACCTAAGTTCATATATTTACTGTGCGTATTTGTGAACACATGCGCTTCAAGTGACGACTCACTGTTATGAAATAATGAAAACTCTCTAAATATAATGTTTTATGATGATCAATATTTACAGCGTACAAACAGATACATATATAAACTTACCCTACCTAAGTTCATATATACAATTAGATTATGTCTGACTTATACTAAATCCTAATATTCTATTCTATCTCATATTCTTTGTAGTTGGAGGAAATTGGGCGATATAATGAGACCGAAAAACAATAAAGACATAGGCATAATAGAGGCGGAAATTTTGACTATATATGAAATAAAAAACAAAAGAAAGAAATTAAATTGTGGTGGCAAATTGATGACGAAGAATTTGTGACCAAAGCGGTTGTGCAAGTCTTCACCTTTCGAAGGTGCGATGAGAGGAGCTATGATGGTGTGTTGGCAAAACCCAGAAGTACGTTGACTTGAATCAGGGTCGTCCCATGGATTTTGGAGGCCCTGTACACATGCATATGATATAGGCCCTTAATTATGAAAAATTTAAATAATATATTACTCAATTTGTAACTGAGTTTTAATATGTAAATTAAATGTCGTGAACGACAAATTTTATATGTTTGTACATTCAATAATACTTCTAAAATGGTATATAATATGTTTAAAACGAAATAATGATTAATGAGAAACTAATATTCAAAATACTTCGTTTAATATTCTGATCATTTTTACAATTGTGAGGCCCTACAAAATCGGAGGCGCTGTGCGGTCGACCTTCTCGCACGCCCTAAAAAACGGGCCTGACTTGAATGATAAGTAATAAAAATTAATCTAAATTTATACATGCGTCATTGCTAGGACAAAAGAAATAGAAAAAAATGAAAGAAAGAAAGACACCATTCAAGAGGGATGACAGAGGGAAGAAGAGTTGCGGTGCCTATAATTATAATGTATTACAATGATTAATAATATCTGTATCGTACAAAGGTATACAATCTAAACTCATCTTATACAATTGGGTCTGGCTATTTTATACTAAACCCTAAGGCCTCCGTTTGACTCACAAAAATGAATATTAAAGAAATTGGAGTTTATTATTATTTTATATGGATATTTAGGGCATATCCCTCTAGCCAAAATAGATTTACGTGAACACACAAATGTTATCATTTTCTTGAACCGATCAAGATTTGAACACACTGTACCTCTAATTTCTAAAATTTAATTTCATGATGATAACCATCGTTAACAACCTTCGTTGGTTAGCCATTATAATTTTGGTCCAATAGTTTGGTTTGGATTCAATTCTTTGATTTTATAGTTCATGACTAACCTTGAATTATTTTGGTCCCCTTTTTGTCATTTTTACATGAATAGAGAAAGACAAATATGGGGGGTTGGGTACTTTGAAAACTCTATTACTTCGTATTTGGAATTGGAATGGTCAATTCCAATGAGACTAGTACAATGGAATGGTCCCATACCCTTAAAAGCCTTTTTAATTTATTCATTGATATTGTTTTGATTTGATGCCATTCTCACCCTAAAATCTCATCATTCATCTCTTGCAACAAGTGTGTCAATTTTAACCCATTCAAGTAGACCTGACAATTCATGTATTCGTGTCGTTTTCATTTGTCAGACACGAATTTGACACGACACGAATACACGAAGGGTAATAAATTTTATCGCACTTTTTAAAATATATTTGTGTCGTGTATTCGTGTTGTGTCGTGTCTCTTACAAACTCGAGTATTCACGTCTACATTCAAGCAAACGGGTCAAACGGGTTAACGACCAAATGTCATAAATTTTACATAATTTTGAATTTTTTCAAAGAATAATATTTTTAATACACCATTTTATAGATTTTCAATTAAAAAAATTATGTTCTATCTTAGTTTTCTACAATGAGTCCATTTAATTGTTCGGACCATTAGGTCAAAATTGTCACCCCTACATGCAAGTACTCATTTTTTACCAATAATTTACTATACAACATTTACAATAACATGACAAATTATAATCAAGTACCTTAAAAATATGAAATAAAGTCAGTCACATGTTAAGGTTGTTAAGGTGTTAATTGTTAACATCAATACTCAAACAAACAATGTTATATTGATCGGATAAGGAAGTTTAATTGAACACAACTGTCTCCTTGTTAAACGACCAGTTTGCTAGAAAAGCGATGTTAACTTGTTTTTCAAAACCAAGATTTAGGTTCAACTTGAACGACTTTTTTAAGATACCGGTTAGACTAGGCTGTTTGGGGTAAAAATGACAGTGATATTTTATCGAGCAACTTGAGTGGACCTTGAGCACGATCCTAAAAGTCGAACTTTAGACAAACCAAGTTCGGAGTAGTAATGGCTAGGTTTATTGAGATTTTTGAGTCTTATATGTGTGTATGGCGGCAAACGAGTCAAGCTTTTTATCGATCCTTGTGTTAAAGAGGACAGAATATAGAAAAAAATAATTGGGTTAGTTTATTGATACTAAATCCAAATCTATCTAATAAGACGTTAAAAAAAGTTTTCAACTTGTTTTAGTTATCAAATATAATGTTTACATATATATTTAAGTTTTTTGAGCTGAAGTTAAGTCTAATTCTGGTCATTCTCAATCCAAGCTCAAACTTACATTTTAAAAAGCAAATTGAGATATCGAGCCAAACATGAACCTAGCCTAAACTAGTCGTAACGAGCTCGAACTTGCTTTATTTTTTTATAGCTTGATGGGTCGAATTTTTGTATATGTTGGTTTTGAACAAATATAAAAAGTATTTTTGTTTTTTTTCAAAAGAATGTTTCGATTCCAAGAACCCCTTTTTTGAGGGCCATACATATAATAAATGAAGTAATAATGTTTGGAAGCATATAGTATGGTTGTCATCCACTTCTCAGTACCAATGAATCTCCACAACCTAAAGCAAGGGGGGCCATGCCTTTTACCTGAGGTTCATGGAATCATTTTGCTTTATGTTCATCAAATATATATACAACTTTTAACGGATGTTAGTTACACATGACATTAAAAGTAAAGAAAAACTATAAAACTTCATTCTTTTTTCATTATTTTGGTTATGTATTCATTCGTTAGATCGATTAAATGACGTATTCGTTGTTAAAAGGTTAAAAACAACACATGTTAAAAGACGATGAAATACGTACGATGATGTCTCACGAAACCGATGACCGAAACGGGTAAACCACAGGCACTATCATCCAAGAATCAAATCGAAACAAATTAGTGAAATATTATACTTCTTCCTACCAAAGGCTCCTTCTTTTATTATTTGCTTAGCTGGCACCAGCTTCCCCACTCCAGTTGTCATCTGGTCACAAGCTTCCTCATCTTTTCTTTAAAACTGCATACACTCCTTCTCTTTTATTCATTTACTATATATATCCATACTCATAAAAGCTTTATACCCACAACTCAAAAACCTATTCTTTCTTTCTTTCTGGGTTACTTTCAAACAATCTTGAAATTTATTAAAAATGGAATCTTGCTCTAATGGCTTCTCAAAAGGTGTTTCTTTTACTGTTTTAATGGTGGTTTTAACTTCTTTCTTTGTATTTGCTTCTGCTGGCAACTTCTACCAAGATTTTGACCTCGTTTGGGGTGACCGTCGGGCCAAGATTTTCAATGGCGGTCAGCTTTTGTCACTCTCTTTGGATAGAGTTTCTGGGTCAGGGTTTAAGTCCAAAAAAGAGTATTTGTTTGGGAGGATTGATATGCAACTCAAGCTTGTTGCAGGCAACTCTGCTGGAACTGTTACTGCTTATTATGTAAGTTTTTTCTTTTTTTCATTTTCTAAAACCATGCTGTTAAGGGTTGTACCTTGTGTTGTGTTAGTTTCTCATGCATATTGCTTAAAAAAGTTGGTTGCTTTATGGAATTTTTCTGAAAGCAACTTGTGGGTTGGAAAAGGACATTCTTGATCACAAGTTTTCTTTTCTATATTACAATTTTGAATGATCAAAGCAATATATATCATGTGTTCCTAATAAATAAAGTCTTTCGTCTAACGATATCAAACTGTTTTTCTACGTAAAATGGTTATGGGTTCAATTCTCGTTTCATAGGATAAATAGGTGGTAACGTAAGTTGTTTTTCGAAATTTGTTGCAAAATAATCAACATCTAAATTATCTTCAAATCTTAATTATGTTTATTTGTTACAGTTAACATCAGAAGGACCGACTCACGACGAAATCGATTTCGAGTTCTTGGGGAATACTAGTGGTGACCCTTACATTCTTCACACCAATGTGTTCACTCAAGGGAAAGGTGACAGAGAACAACAATTCTACCTCTGGTTTGATCCAACCAGAAACTTCCACACCTATTCCATCATCTGGGATTCACGACAAATAGTGTAAGCAAATAATGGGTTATCGCATTGCTATATGTACACCCCTCTCCTTAATTTTCACTAATTACATGCCCCTTACTCACATGATTTATGTTAATGACGTGTGACTCAATGATTAAAAGTTAATCCCCTCTCACGTAAAGAAGAGAGTGTGAGATTAGCAATTGAGAGGGTGTGCATATAGAATTACCCGATCATAATTACCAAATTAGCTCGTTTTTAAAAGTTTAATTACAGACAAAAAAAGAGTATAGTTTATAGTTATTACCAAAACAAACAATAAGTTATGCTGGTATTATAAAACTGAACAATTTGCTATATAATTCTTGTATTTTCAGTTTCTTGGTGGATAACACTCCCATAAGAGTATTTGCAAATGCCGAAAGGAAAGGTGTTCCTTTTCCTAAAAACCAACCGATGAGGATACACTCGAGTTTATGGAACGCGGACGATTGGGCAACGAGGGGTGGTTTGGTTAAAACGGATTGGTCGAAGGCACCGTTTACAGCGTACTATCGTAACTTCAACGTGCAGGGTTCGAGGACTTCGAGGTTTACGAATGGAGCATGGCAAAGCCAAGAACTTGATCCATATAGCAGAAGAAGATTGAGATGGGTTCAGAAGAATTATATGATTTATAACTACTGCACAGATTTAAAACGCTTCCCTCAAGGTTTACCTCCAGAGTGTAGATAATGAATGAATAATGATTAAGGTTGATTAATCTTTAATTAAAGGGTTTTAATTAACTTGTCTTTCTGATAATCGTACGATTGTTAATGCATGTAATAATGATGAAGGTTAATAAATTTCTCTATTTACGTTTGTTGTACTGTTTAAAAATGTAATCTTTATGAGTCGTTTATACGAACAAAATCATAATCGCCTAAGCGGTTAAGGCCATGTTTAGTTGATGGAAACATAGGGTTGCGTTTAGTTCACGAAAACTAGTTGATTTTCGATTTCAGTTTTCAACTTATAGTTATTTTAAAAAAACAAGGGTTTCTATGAAAAGTGAAAACTTGTTTAGATGATGAAGTTTTTGTTTTAAGAAAAATGAGATAAGTGATTATAAAATAAGAAAATAGGTTAGGTAATAGAAAAATAAGAGAGAGAAAGAGAGTATTATAAAAAATATAGGGTAGGTAATAGAAAAGAAAGAAAGAGAATATGAAAAGTGGTATTTTAAAAAATGAAATAAAAATTTATGAAATTGTTGTTAAGTAAACAAGTTTTCATTTTCATTGAAAAGTGAGATGGTTTTATGAAAACATGTTCATCGGCTTTTTTTTTTTTTTTTTAAATATTGAAAAAAACTGTAACTTATTTTCAACAATTTTTAAATTTAAATGAAAACAAAGAATTTTCAAATTCCAAAATCAAGTTTAGAGGATTTGTCACTTGTTTTTAACGTCTGAAAACATTTTTTTAAAAATTGAAATTGAAAATAATGAAAAATTTTATTTTCTAAGTGGCATGAATTTAAAATCCACCAAACTTTTAGGGGGCGTTTGGTTCGTGGATTTTTGTACCTGGGATTTGCATTTTGTCAAAGGATTTGCATTATGCAGCATTTGCATTTGTCAGGATTTTGTCAAAAAATTTGCATTATCTTATAGAAAAAATTAGTTAATCTGAAAAATGCAAGGTAACTGGGATTTAAAATCCTAGGGGGATGCTGGGATTTTATACAACAAAGAATGGAAGGATTTAAGAAATCTTGGGATTTTAAATCCTTGCTAAAATCTGCGAACCAAACGCAGGATTTTAAATGCAAATACCAGGAAATCCCAGAAAATCGCGAACCAAACGCCCCCTTAAGGTTGGGGAGTTAGAGACAAATGGATGGGTGGGCATGTTTTAGACATAAACAAAAGGAGGTGCATGCCTCCATATAAAAAAAAGTAAGCTATTCTTATTCCTTACCAATCATAAACTTTTTTTGTTTCACCACATGATTAGATATTTTTTATAATTATAGCAAACAAAGAACAAGAAAACATAAATTTTCATGATACGGGTCTGACATGAGGATACAACAATCTATTTAATATGGTATTAAATCTGTCGAATCAAACCAAAATAAGATGTAAAAACCATGATTATTAGAGTAACACGTTTATGTGTGTCTTGAATCTGTATGAAATGACTATTTAATATTGTATTGTAGCTGTCGAGTTAAACCAAAATGGAATGTATATAAATCGTGATTAATAGAGTATTTTCAACAATATAATCATTAATTATGATACGTAAATGTAGCCAACTTAAATTATGTATCGAAGTCAATGTATTCTCTGCTTTCGGTCTGAGTTTATAAATTGAAGGTGTTTGAATCACTCCCGAAACCCATAAATGGTTAAATCATTAAAGGAACATAAATATAAAACTTCTTTCAATATAAATATTAGAAAAACTAATATAAAACATTAAAAATTTTGAAATCCATATATATATATATTGAAAACTTCAATGCATCGAAGAATATTGGAGAACCATAATGAATCGCAAGAAAATCGTAATGCATCACGTGGAAATCGATGCATCACGCGGGAATTTGATGCATCACATGAAAATAATGATGCATTATGCGGGAATTGTGATTCATTTGTGGTGATGCATGGCGCTTCTTCGAGATTATTCAATATGCATGGAGGTTCCCCGTTGAGTATATATAACAAAATGATGTCGTTTTAGTCCTCCCAAAGCCCATATTGTTCCAATTCAAACTTTATCCAAGAAATCATGGAGGTTGATGATGCATTGTCCGCCATTTTTAAGAGCTTCTCTTCCCAAATCCCTCCATTTTTTTACATTTCTCTTTATCTCTTCATCTCCAATCACCATTTCTACACATCTTTTGATCTCCTTACCTTCCACCACTCCATCTTCTTCCCTCCTCCTCACCCTCACCCCTGTTTTCCATACGTCTTCGATCATCTTCGCGTTCGGTCCCTGATCCGACCATTGTGAAAACACCACCGTCGGTACACCCGTCACCAACGTCTCCATCGTCGAGTTCCACCCGCAATGCATCACGAAACACCCGATTGCTTCGTGACTCAATACCCTCACCTGAGAACACCAACTCACTATCATCCCCTGTTTTTTCAGTTCCTCTGTTTTGCTCAATCTTGTTTGTGCCTTCTCATAATCTCTAATCACCCATAGAAACGGCCGTTGAATCTCGATCAATCCAATTGCGATTTCCTCCAATTGATCCGTAGAGAAACTCGCGATTGTTCCAAATGAAACGTACACAACCGATGATTTCGGTTGTGTATCTAACCATTTGATGTAATCATCCTCTGGTTTTTCAAAGAAATCCCTCCCCAAGGAACCGTTTGTTGAGTCTTTTTCGTCGAAGAAATCCGATGGGATTAACGGTCCAATTGGAAGGAACTCGGGTTTCTTAATTACCTTGATGGCATCAGGTTCTAGCTCACTAAAACTATTTACAAGTATTGATGTGTCTAATTTGAGTACATCAATATGTTCTTTCATGAGTTCTAAAAGAAACTCATGTTCCTTCGGGCTTGACGGCAAGATAAACGACGGTAGATCAGCGACGGTTAGTGGCGGCAGACCAGGCAAATCAATCGGAAACGTTGGGTTGTCGATGTTACTCGATATCAAATCATGATATTCATTGAAATAGTAGTAGTAAAGATCCAAAACAGTGGCTGGTTGGCACCAGAGAAGACTCGATTTGACACCGTGCGAATTCGCCACCCGTGCCGCCCACGGGATGACCGTCGTGTACACCAAATGATCAAACGGACGGCCTTCGGTGTTAGCCGAGGTGATGAGTTTCGCAACAGCTGAAGCACCATGTGTATCGAAATCGGAGACGAATTGTTTCAAGGTGGTAGTTGGTAGTTTACCGTCGTCATGGCCGTCGGAAAATGGAGCAAAGGTTAGGCCTTTAGGGGTGGTTTCTTTGTGAATCCGTCGGATGACGGAGAGACTGGTGGATAAGGTGACATGGATACCTAGTTTGACAAGGCGGTTGGCGAAGCGGAAGGCTGGGTTGATGTGGCCTTGGCCTGCGTAGGCGACAATTAGGATTTTCCGATGACCGGACATTGGCGGAGGAAGGCGGTGGTGAGGTGGAAGAAGGAAATTGCATAAAAATCAAACGGCGACAGGAAGATAATATTTGTGAATACTTTAATGGGTGGCTCAGTGAGTCAGTGGCTTTGCATTGACAAGTGGAAACTGATCGTTTTCTTCTAAAATTAAATAAGGTTGAAAATTTTGGGTCGGATTAGATTAGGATGTGAAGAAAGATTATATAATATTAGTTTAATTGAATCCCAAAAAAAAAAACCAAATTAAAAATACGAAATCTAAATAACTTGAGAAATAAAAATTGAAAAATTAAAGTGGTTAACTTGGTTGACTAAAAGAAACTCAAACCTGACCTGATAATAAATTGGTTTAAAAATAGGTCTAACATGATTTTGATGCGAAAACATAGTCAACATGAATCTGATAACCCAAAATATAGCTCGATTACGAGGCCATTTATGATATCACAGGAAGGCTATGATAATATAACTGTTATGGCAGGAGCGAACGATAGCGGCAAAGGATGAACAACGACAACTAAAGGTGCGTTAGTCGTCGGCTTGACAAAAGGACAAACGAAAACAAGCCATATTTGTTTAAGATTCGTTCCTGGGATAGGATGAGAGGAAAAAGAATTCGCCACTCAATGGGAACGACAAGGAAGAAAGGGAGTGACGATCACTACTGCGAACGACGGAGAATCACACAATTTCATTCCAATTCTAATGACTCCTTCAGGATTTTGTAAAATAAACATTCTTTAAGATTTTGAGAAAATGTAGAATCATGAAAACCCAGTAAGTATATTGTATTATATTTACAGAATATACAAACTACAAAGGATAGTAGAGAACCTAAATCGACTGTAAGTTTATCGGTATAATTTAGTTAGGTTATCTACACTAAACTATAATATTCTATTTTATCTAATACTCCTTCACAATAGACCTGAAAATGGATCAATTTTAATCCAAATCTAATTAAATGTTATAATAGATCTAAAAAAGCAATCTAATTATTCATGTCAAAATCCAATAGATTAATTCATATAGTTGGATCAACAAGTGGTTTGATATCTATGCTACACCACTTACCCTACACCACCTCCACCACCACAGCCACACCGCCCTCGCCGTTGCCACCATATACTCTGCCAACGCCCTTCCCCTCGCTGCAACCGTCATCACCGCCACCTCCCTCGTCGCCACTACCGACGCCGCCTTCACTTGTCGTATGGGGTGGATGAAAAAATAAATGAGTCAATCTGGATTATGATCCACATGTCTAAATTAGTTACTTCATAGTTCAGATCATGTTTTGTTGGCTAATGGATCAAATTCATGATCCACTTAATTGGATCATAAATCTGTTGGATCACGATACAAGCCAATCCAAATCCATTCATTAGCAGACCTATTTCACAGTTGAGTTAGGAGGAAATCAAAGGCTTAACTGGAATGGAAAACAATAAAAGTATGAACATAATAGAAGAAATCTTTGTAAAATACTAAACCTAATAAGAACAAATAAAAAGTAAGGGGGCGTTTGGTTTGCAGATTTTTCCTTGGGATTTGTATTTTGTCAAATGATTTGCATTATGCAACATTTGCATTTATCAGGATTTTGTCAAAGAATCTAATTTTAAGAAAAATTTGTTAATCTGAAAAATGTAAGGTAACTGAGATATAATATCCTAGGGGGGAGGCTGAGTTATTAAATAACAAAGAAGGAAGGGATTTCAGAAATCCTGGGATTTTAAATCCTTACTGAAATCTGCGAACCAAACACAGTATTTTAAATGCAAATCCCAGAAAATCCGCGAATCAAACGCATCCTAAAGATGCAATATGACAATGTTTTAAGGCAAGTGGCATGACCCAATGACGATAGTAAGAGCTACAACTGCAATGAACGCAACAACAGTCGGTGGTGTGTTAGCATGGAGGGACTTGAAAAAAAGTTAGCAAATGATAATTTGGATTTATTTACATGTGTTTTCGAGATAGGACGAGAAGGAGAAGGAAAGAAAGACAATCGTACTTCAACGAGAATGATGGATGCAATAAGGGTCGCCGCGACCGGTTGCGATCCGACGACAGTGGCATGGAAGGGATGAGAAGAGGGAGGAAGATTAGATTCTTAAGACTTTGATACCTTGTAAAACAATAAAAATATATTGTATAATATTAGTCAATATTTACAAAGTACAAAAAAATATAATGGAAACCTTATATACAATCAGATTAGATAATATGTACTAAACCATATATATTCTATCTAATAATGAATAATCCGTCTATATATAGAATGAAAATCACCATCTAATTGACAATAATTTTTACCAACATCATGATCCAATTCTGTTCTCTTTTTCTTTTGGGCTGGATAAATGGGCTGAAGCCTGTGACTCTGTGAGGCCGTAAGTTTGGATGTGTTAGAAAACGTTTGGCGCAATGTTTTTTTTTTTTTTTTTTTTTCCTTTTAAAGTTACAATTCTAATATTTTAGTAGGGTTAATATCGAAAAAACTCCACAAACTTTCATTAAGTCTCAAAACCTTTTTTCTGATTGTTTAAGTCTCTTAACTATTTTTGTCTTATTCAAAAACTCACTATCTTTACATGTTTTATCGATTAAGTCCCTAAACCTTTTGTTTTATTGGTTGTGTTTTACCTACTCATCCGGTAGCCGGTCAAAAATATATACTTTTGAATAATACAAATATAGTTTAGGGACTTAAACAATTGGAAAAAAAGTTTAGGGACTTAATCGTGAAAATGAGAAAAGTTTATAGAGTTTTTTCAATATTAACCATATTTAATATATAACATTTTTGGTAACTTATTTACAGATATTTCGTATTTTAACTATTTTTAAAAAAGTATCAAATAAAATTTTTAACTGCTTGTAAAAATATGCCTAACTTCGTATTTTTAAAGTAATGTTAAAAACCTCGCAATTCATAAAATGTTCAATCGTTAACTAATTCCAAAATTTCAAAAATTTAATTCTTCAATCATAAATATTGTATATTTCTTCATCTTGATGTAGCGCCGGTAAGTCATGTACCATAATTATCTAATGTCTACTTTAGAGTTACGGGTGTACTTTGTTTGGCAAAAGAGTATCTCACCTTTTGATTCTTAAGTTCAGGTTGCTTTTGGTAAATAGAATCGAAACGAAAAGAAAAAAAAGGATAAAATTAATTGTATTTTAGATCATGAAATTTGAAAATACAATAGTCGTTGTTGTAATTCTCTTTCCCTAATTTTAACTTCTACTTAATTGTCCATCATTGCTTGAACATTGAGTTTTACATATACATTGATACAACTTGAGAATTCATAAATAATTTTATATACAATTCAATTCTTCCAACTAATAATTTGTCTTGATTGATTCTGACATGGCTTGTGTTTGACTAGTTGTTATTGTTTAAGTATGTAACTAGTTTTTACATAGAAATGGATATATGCATGTATGATGCATAGTTGACGACTTATGTCAGGATTTTGCACAACATTTGAAGATCGGTCTTTGTCGATCATTTTGTCAGTTACTATTCTTCAATAATACTTGCAGGAGTCAAAGAAAAGTCAAAAGAGTAAGCTGCAATATAATTTAATTATTTAGAAATGAGATTTAATAATTAGAAATTGATTTATTTGTAATATTATATTGCAAATCATTATTAATTTATCATCACTTTCCTTTTTTGTTCTGTCATTATGTTAGTAGATCTCTTCTTCTTTGCATATGTTGTGTCATTTTCTGATGATTCAGTTGGTTGTTAGATTCGCAAAAATACTCATTAGTTGTTATATAGTTATATAGTTATCCAAACTGGAAGGAGATCCTCTAAAGTAAAAGACAATGACAATTGTTGACATCGTCAAGTTAATACAATGTAGAATGATATCAAAAGATGGTAATTTGATGAAATGTACATGTTACCACCTCTTTATCAGGAAATAGAATCAACTCTTTGACACAAATAGAAAAAGATTTTAACCTAGAGAGAAAAAAAAGTATAATTCTAATTGTATTTAATATTAATGTGATAATGATAAATGAAGTATTGCCCAATCTTAACCTAAAATAAAGACTTTAAGAGAAAAAAAAAGTAAAATAAAAAGATCAAAAGAAACAAAGATTACCAAGTCATGAGATGACAAAAATAGAAAAACAATAATAAGCATTGAAAACAAATGAAAACCTAAAAATATGTTGTTATGGAGAGAAAGTGAATGAACAAAACAAATGGCCAAACATATAAGAAAGAAGTTACCATGGATCTTCGAGAAATGTTAAAATATGTATAAAAAACTCTCTAAGGTGAAAATGTATGAGAAGAAGACATACACGTCCAACGTTAAATATAAAGCAAACAAATTCATGTAGGAAAAAGGAACACATCGACTTTGTTAATATCAATGTCTTTTTATGTCATTTAATACTAAAAGCTACAGTTACAACTACTTTTACTAAACACATTTATAAAAACAAAAATCTACAGCTCTTTTAAAAAGCTGCAACTCCTAAAATCTCCAGCTACTAAAAGCTTCAGCTCGAAGCTCTAGCTAGTGGTACCAAACGTACCCTTGGTATCTTCATGAAAATTTTTCATACTCTCAATGAATAAAAAAAAAATATAAACCCAAACATTACAATTTCAAACAAACAAATATAACAATCAATTAAAAGGTTAATATTTCTTCTACTTTATTTCAATTATTATTTTCTCGGGACAAACTAATGAAAAATAAAATAAATCATTTTTATATATTTTTTTATTGAGCGGACAAATGACTACACTACCCCTCCGCATGTCGTAACATCCCTTCTATTATACGTCTCTTATATCCATATATGTTTTTCTACAAGTAACGATATTCAAACCATATATTTTCAGCCCTAAAAGCGATAAGAAATCTAGAGGGTTGTTTGTGGCATATAATGATTGTGTGTCTTGTTATAGATTTTGAGAGGATAAGAGACGAGAGATCGGAAGTAATACTCGTTTTTTAGTGGTTTGTAACATTTAATTAAAAATATATCACTGATAGTTTTGATTTATATTCAACATAGCGATGTTCTAGCAGATATTGATCCATTTATTGTACATTTTACAATCCAATCTAATAACTATTTTTTGATTAGTTTTGATCTGATATTTGACGACCTTCTCCAATGAGTTCGTCAAGTATTCTATAGATTATTTTTCTTGATAAATCACAAATTGTATTATTAGTCATTTTCTTTAATGATCATCGTCTAAACCAAATATTAAATTAAATCTTAATCTAAAACCATCGATTTTGAAAATCAAAACCTAAAATTCATTTTAAACGATGAAAAAATTGAAGCAAATGATAGTTTAGGATTATAATGATCATATGAGTAAACAAGAAAATTGGTTTCTAAACATGTGGTGGTGAAATCATTGACAAACAAAGATCAATTATGATGAAATGATAAAATATATGATAATTAAACAAATTAAAACTTTAATATAACTGTTTATGGTGATAAATCATTGACCAATAACATGAAAACTGTGTGGAGCTAAAATGTAACAAAAAAAAAAAATAACGCATACCAACTAAATAAGTAAATAAAATACATGGTATAAATTAATATCAACTAAAATAAAATAGTTGACAAAATTTATACATCAGTGTTTTTGTTAAAGCCGTTGAATAGTTGTGTACTTTTTAAAATGTATCGATATGATACGTGTACTATTTTAATTATTCATATTACACGTGTACTTTCTGAATCGTTCAAATTTGATACGTGTACTACATTTTCTCATACCAATATGATACATTTGGTAACCGGTTACTGGCTATACCTGTTAAAAGTGGAATTTCTCTTTTTATTAATGTTCAAATTTCCATAATTGAAGCATCAAATACACGCTCTGGTCCTTGTGATAATTTGGTATGAGAAATCACACAGCACAACCAACTTCAAACAATTACAGACATCTGTAGAAATCTCCAATGACGATCTCCACCGTCCAAATCGAAGAACTATGTGTTGTCAAGCTTCTCCTCAAATTTTACGCAGATCCAACGGTGAACACGTTCGTACTGACGATTCTCCCACAACTGCGCACAGCTAGACGAAATAACCGGTCATAAAAAAGTAAAGGTATCATATTAACAATATAAAAAGCACGTACTATATTGATATACCTTAAAAAGTATACTGCTATTACACGGCTTTAGACCTTTTTGAAATGGATACAATAATAAAAATGATCCACTCATTAACACACGTGGCTATCAGGCTATGTGTTGTCAACTAACACTATTACAAACCTCGAAGAGCCCATTAAACCTTTATACATTTATCACTAATGAAATCACTATTCATAAGTGGGTTTTGCTATTTTGTTCCTCTCACGTCAACAAAGAAAAATAATTTATAAATTAGCTTTGCTAAAATGTGCTAGAGTTGGAATTTGTAAGTATTAATTATATTTTATTATGCTATAATGCACTAGAAGAAGGTTGTGTAAAACACTATTTAGTGGTGGGGTTTGCTAAAGTGTGCTTATACATATTTTATTATTATTCATATGTAAATTATATATTGAGAATGTTTACATGTTCTTATATTTTTTAATTTAAAATTTAATTTATTTAAATACTAATTAATTCTTAGACATTTTGAAAATAAGATTTATCTTGGTTATAATAATTTTTGGTTTATAATAATTTAGTGTTTTATAATGTCTTATTTTGGTATCTTTGTGTTTACTTAAAAAACAACTTTATTTTATATTTACTTTAACATAATTTTGATCAATTCTAATTAGTTTGTAATGTTTAGTTTATTAAATATTTTTATACTAATAACATTATTATTTAAAATATTGATCACACCAATAAAAAATTTATGAAAATATTTTGCTTTACTATATTATTAGTTTATCGTCGTTTTCGGTTATATATCATAATTTTTGTTTATTGTAATAACTACGATGGATGATAAATGTGTGTTTTGTAGCTAATGTTATGTGTATATATAGATATATATAATTTGGTTGGTGATTAGTTTTTCTCCAACCTATTCAATTTATTCAGTTTATTTTTTTATTTTAATTAATTAGTATAATTTTAATAGATCTTTTTATATTTTATGTCAAAATTTTTATTATTTATTACTTTATAAATAAAGTATGATTTAATCGTTTAAATTGTATATATTAAAGTACAAAAAATACATAGCTATACATCCGTCGCAAAGCGCGGACACCACATAACTTGTTTGGTACGAATATGATACGAAAGTGTGTGAGGTCATTTATTCGATTGTTGTTGGAATCAAGTTTGAATTTAGGTGGTGAAAGTAAGTCTGAAGTATCCACTTAGAATAAAGAAGTAGTTTAGGAGTAGATTAGTTTGTCATTCAAAACATAATAATAATAACACTATTTCAAAAGTAAGCTAATTATAATTAATGTTGTTTCAATTATTATTTTTATTGTTATAAAATAATAAACAAATTGAAAAAATAAAAATAAACCAGTAAAATTAATTTAATATAAAATACATCAAATGGATAACAAAATATTCATAAAGACATATACATAAATATTATTATCAATTAAAAACTAATAAATGATGTTTTGAGTTTAGGTTTTTTGAACCTTTTAATATAAAATGTAAACTTTTTTTAAATTATAAAATAAATTAATTTTATTAATTAGTTATTTTTATCATTTTTATGTTTAATGGTTTTTAAGCTTATGTTATTAACTATCACAATTATTAAATAATTAAGTTTTAAGTGTTTAAATTTACGTTTTAAGCTTAGAATATGTATGTTAGCTTATAACATAACCTACTTTTAAATGAAAATTTATTTACTTAACAACAATTTCATAAATTTTCATTTCACTTTTTAAAATATCACTTTTCATTATCACTTTCTCTCTTTTTTTCTATTACATACCCTATATTTCTTTATAATACTCTATTTTTCTCTTACTTTTCTATCATCTATCCTATTTTTCTTATTTTATAATCGCCTATCTTATTTTTTTTAACTAAAATTTAATCATCTAAACAAATTTTCACTTTTTATAGAAACCCTTGTTTTTCTTTCTGAAAATTATAACTTGAAAACTGAAATTGAAAAATGACTAGTTTTCGTTAACTAAACGCAATCATTATTGAAAAATTTTCATACTCTCAATAAACATAAAAAATATAAACCCAGACACTACAATTTCAAACAAACAAAAATAACAATCTTTTAAAAGGTTAATATTTCTTCTACTTTCTTTCAATTATTATTTTCTGGGGCAAACTAATAAAATATAAAATAAAATAAAATAAAATAAAATTGTTTTTATATCTTTTCTTGAGCTGACAAATGACTACACTAGCCCTAGTGTGGCTCCATATGTTAACATCCCTTCTGTTATAAGTCTCTAAAAAAAGTTTATCTTATTCAAAACTATATATTTTTAACATGTAATCTGCTTAACAGGTAAATAATTAGTTTCTCGAATAGTTTATTATTAAAAAAAAAACCAAATTTCTTTTTCAATTTTCAGATTAAGCCACTGGGCTTTATTTTTTCTTGTTTAGGTTACTGAACCATTTACCGGTTAGTGACCTGCTAAAAATGTCAAATATATAGTTTTGAATAAGACTAAAATTGTCTCGGGACTTAAACAATTGGAAAAAAAAGAATAGTGACTTAATCGATAAATTCATGAAAGTTTGTAGGGTTTTTTCAATATTAACCATTTCCAAAAGTAACAATATTCAAACCATATATTTTCAACCCTAAAAGTGATAAGAAATCTAGAGGGGTTGCTTGTGGCATATAATGAGTGTGTGAGTCGTGTTATAGATTTTGAGAGGATAAGAGACGAGAGATCTGAAGTAATACTCGTTTTTTAGTGGTTTGTAAGATTTAATAAATATATGAGTTTATTACAAAAAAAACCAACATGTTTTCATGTTTTTTTGCGTTTTCTCCATCCATGCTATTTTTTCTCATTAAAGTCCTCAAATTAATTTTTTTCTTTTTGATTTAGTGAAATTTTTATATTAGAACTCCATTATAATCAGTAAACCGTGTTTTAAAAAACTGAAAACCGAGTTTTAATGTCCAAATTTCATTGAATCAAATAAAAAATAACATTGAGGACTTTTATGCTTAAAAATAACATGGTGGAACAAAAACGTAAAAAATATGAAAACATGTTGGTTTTTTCGTAATAAACCCAAATATACCACTGATAGTTTTTGATTTATACTTAACAGAGCGATAATCGATCAAGTATTGATCTATTTATTGTACCTTTCACAATCCAATTTAATAAGTATTCTTTTTAATTATTTCTGATTTGATATTCGATGACCTTCAGTTTGTCAAGTATTCTATAGATTATTTTTCTTGATAAATCACAATTTATATTGTTAGTTCGTTATTAATTATTTTTATTATAAAATAATAAACTAATTGAAAAAATAAAAAAAAAACCAGTAAAATTATTTTAATATAAAATACATAAAATGAATAATAAAATATATATAAAGACATATAAATAATATGTTAAATGATTTTTAATGTGGATCAAAACATCTATAAAACATATAAAACGTTATTCTCTATCATTTTGGTAATAAACAATTAAAAACAAAATACTTTTTTAACTTTAATTTTTCTTTTTGAATATTTTGTAAATTTTAAAATCCAAACTCAAAACATTAATATTTTAGTTGTTAATATATAATAACTAGTTTATAAACCCACGTATTACGTGGATAAATTTTAATAAATAATTTGTTATAAAAATTTTATTTAAAAATAAAGTTAAAGATAAAAATATTAAATATAAAAAAATACAATAATAGTATGGTTATTTGTTGTAGTTATTATTTAAACAGTATTTACTTTTTTAACAATTTTTAAAATATTTTATCTCTAAATTTATATGTATTAGATATTTTAATTTTTTTAGTTTTATATAAAACATATTTTTATATCTATTTTAATAGAATAAACAAAATATTATAAAATATGATTTTATTAATATTGTATTATGTTTATTTTTTTTACTTATTTAATATTGTTTGTATAATCTTTAATTATGTTTAATATATTTTAATAAATTTATAAAAACATAATATTTTTTTATACAGACATATAGATAAGTATATATAATATGTGTTTGTATTATATTCATAATAACAACAATATATATTAGATAATAGTTTATGAACCCACGTATTACGTGAATAATTTTTAATAAATAATTGATTAGATAAAATGTATGTAAACTTAAAATGAAAAACATTTGTGTTCTCTTTAATTATATATAAATAATAAATCGAAATAATAGCAGCTACTTTATATGATTTTTTTTTAACTTTTAACTTTTCATTTTTAATTTAATATATTTAATTAATATAAATTGAGATTCTAGTTTATATATAATAATATAATAAAATTATATTTTAATACATATTACTAATTATAGATTAAAAAAATAATAGAATGTATTTATCTTTCTAAAAAATTGAATTGTATTTATCTTTTATCATTTATAGATTATAAAATAATATGGTGTTTATTTTTTGAAAAAGAATAAATTGTATTTATGTTTAATAATAATAATTTGTATGTAGGTGACATGTGACATTTGGTGTTCTCCTTTATTATATATAATAATAAATAGATATAAATAGTAGTTATTTTTATGATTTTTTAAAACTTCTTATTTCTGACTTAATAAATTTTAATTGATAAAATTTGAGATTTAAGTTTATATATAGCGTATTTATCTTTTTAAAAATAATAGCTGTATTTATTTTTTATTATTTATAAAAAATAATAAACTGCATTTATCCTTATAAAATACTAAATTGTATTCCATTATTTTTTATAATAATAAGTTGAATTTATCTTTTATTTTAAAAATAAATAGTTGTATTTATCTTTTATGGTGTAACGTGGACGCGACACGTATGCATTTGATGTTCTCTTTTATTTTATATATATATATATATATATATATATATATATATATATATATATATATATATATATATATATATATATATATATATATATATATATATATATATAGGTTCAAGATCTATGGAAAACCATCTTTGACTAGAAAACTGGAAAATCATATTAAATGCACATGTTCACTACGGTAAAATGTTAAATTTAATGCAAAATTACAATATACATATGTTCAAATGTGCATTATTATTGACTAGTTCACATAATTTACATGTTCATTAGGATAAAATGTTCCATTTATGCAAAATAACAATATGCACATGTTCAAATGTGCAATATGCATGAATATGTGTATATTACGCATTTTTGCATGAAACTAAACATTTTGTCTTAACGAACATGTAGATGATATTAATTAGTTAATCATAATGCAATTTTGAACATATCTATATTATAGTTTACATGAAATTTAACATTTTATCATAATGAACATGTGCATTTGATATGGTTTTCCAGTCTAATATAGTTTTCCATGGATCTCGACCATATATATATATATATATATATATATATATATATAAATTATAACTCATTTATGTTTATTATTTGATTATAATAAAAAATAACAATAACAACATTAATAATTAGGGTTTTTTATGAAAAAAAAACCAACATATTTTCATGTTTTTTTCGTTTTCGTCACTCCATGCTATTTTTTTCCATAAAAGTCCTCAATTTATACTTTTCTTTTTGGTTTAGTGAAATTTGGACATTAGAACCCGGTTTTTCAGCTTTTTAAAACCCGGTTCACAAATTATAACCGGGGTTTAATGTACAAATTTCACAAAACCAAAAGAAAAAATAAAGACTTGAGGTTTTTTATGGAAAAAAATAAATTGAAGGGACGAAAATGTCAAAAACGTGAAAACATATTGATCTTTTTTTTCATAATAAACCCTAATAATTATAAAAAAAAGTAATGAAGAAATTTGTAATTTACCCGATTATATATCACTGTTATTGAAACGGATACAATTATAAAAATGATCCACTCATTAACACACGTGGCGAACTGTTGTCAAATAACACTATTACAAAAGTGAACTATCACTCTCTCTTTTTTCTTTTTTCTTTTTTTTTTTCTTTAAGTAAATACAACAACAATAATTACGATAAACAAACATAAACCGCATATTTCATACTCGTGTAACATGCGTTACAATTTACACCTGACCGTACCCCTCTCAGTCACACGACGTCGTTTAAGAAACGATGGAGGTTGATGGTGGAAGATCCGCCATTGTTGAGAGCTTCTCTTGCAAACTCACTCCATTTCTCTGCATTTTTCTTCATTTCTTTATCTTCCATCACCATTTTCACACACTTCTCAATCTCCTTCCCTTCCACCAATCCATCACTCTCCCTTCTCCTCACTCTAATCCCTGTTCTCCAAACACCTTCAATCATCTTCCTGTTCGTTTCTTGATCCGACCATTGCGGAAACACCACCGTCGGAACTCCGGCCGCTAGCGATTCCACCGTCGAGTTCCACCCGCAATGAGTCACGAAACACCCGATTGCTTGGTGGCTTAAAACCTCCACTTGACAACACCAACTCACTATCATTCCTTGTTTTTTCAGTTCCTCGAACTTTCGCAATCTTCGAGCTTGGTTACTATCTCTTATCACCCATAAAAATGGCTGATCAATCTCCAACAAACCACTTGCCACCTCCTCTAATTGATGCATGGATAAAGTTGATATGCTTCCGAATGAAACATACACAACTGATGATTTAAGTTTTGTGTTTAACCATTCGATGTAATCATCCGATGGTTTTTCGAAGAAATCCCTGTCGTGTGAACTGTTCGATGAGTACTCTTTTCCATCCGCGAACCCTGACGGGATTAACGGTCCAATCGGAAGGAGGTCGAGTCTCTTAATCGCGTTGATGGAATCGATTTCTAGTTCGTTAAAAGTGTTAACGAGTACTCTTGGAGATTTTTTGAGTACATTGATATGATCTTTCAAAATTGGTAGAACAAAATCATCCTCCTTTGGGCTTGATGGGAAGAGAAACGACGGCAGATCTGCCGTCGTTATATGTGGAAGTCCAGGTAAGTTGATCCAGTACGTTGGATCGTTGTTTTCAACGGATTTCATATTCTGATATCCATTGAAATGGTAATAGTAAATACACAAGATCGTTGCGGATTGACACCAGAGCAAAGTGGATTTAATACGATGGGCATGCGCTACCCACGCTGCCCAAGGTAACACGGTCGTGTAGACCAAGTGCTTAAACGGTCGCCCTGCAGCTTCGGCAGAAGTTATAATTTCGGCGACCGCAGAAGCACCGTATTTAGAAAAAGAAGAGACCAAAACTTGGTGATTGGGAGTTGGTTGCTGGCCGTTGTCGTGGCCGTCGGAGAACGGAGCGAATGTTAGTCCGTAAGGTGTGTTTTTCTTTTCGATACGTCGTATGGCGGAGAGACTAGTGCAAAAGGTGACATCAACGCCCATTTTGACGAGGCGATCCGCGAACCGGAGGGCGGGGTTGAGGTGACCTTGCCCTGGATAGGCAACGATCAGGATTTTCCGATCAGCCGTCATTGCCGGATAGAGGCGGAGGGTGGTGGCGATGAGTTGCAAGGACTTGGTATGAAATATATTTTGCGTGGCTGTAGTTCGATCGTATTTATGTTGATATTGGAAAGCCATGTTAGCATTATATATTATAGTCAATTTTGAAAGTTGTTTAACCAATTATATGTCGCCAGCACTTTGACTTCTCCTGCAAAGTGATCTTGGCGTAATTATAATTTTATAAATCTATATATTAACTTAAAAGAACAAAGTTCTTCACACAAAAATCAGGGGCGGATCCAGGAATTTATATTATCGGTGTCACTTTTTTAGAGTAAATTTAATACTTAGATTTTCGAAATATTTTCTAAAATGAATCGGGTCACTGAAACGGGTTTCCAACACAAAATTAACGAATAACAAGATTTTTCTAAAGTGATTGGAACCTTCTTTTTAAAAATTTGTCAGTTAACCTATTTTTTTTTAAAAGAATTAACAAATAAGTTTAACAATTGATAGAAAAATCTTATAAAATAAAAACTAAACATTTATACTTTATTATATTTATATAAATAAAATGTCTACTACACTAGTACACTTAGCCAATTCAAGACTTAAATAATAAACATATTGCATACTCATAAGTCATAATTCACTTAGTCACTTAGGCACTTAACAGAGAGAGAGAGAAAATAGAGAGAGAGTCGGCTAGTCGGGAGAGAGAGATTAAGAGATACGGTTAGGGCTTCAACGCTTCAAGCGGTGCCGGTCAGGCGTTTCAAAGGTGAGCGGTGGCCGGTGGGCAGCGTCGGCATTCCGTTCAGGGTTTCAACTTTCAAAGGTGAGCCGTGAGGGTGAAGGTTGAAGGTGAGCAAGCAAAGAGCAAAAATGATTTAGGGTTTCAAAAGCTAGAGGCTTGGGTATTGTTTTTTTAGGCTTTTTAAAATTTTTTTGGGCTAACTAAATTAAATTGACTGATTTGGGCTTTTCTAAAAAACACTTTTTGATTAAAATTCAGTGTTATTTCAATAAATTTAAGTAATAAAAACAACAAATATAATTTAAATATGTATATTATAATTGTATAAATTTTTCGTAGGTGTCACTGAAAAAAAATCTTGGGTGTCACTCAGATTTTTGATACATACGTAACTCAGTATTTTGAAAATTTATCGGTGTCGAGTGACACCCACTATTTTTAACTAGGTCCGCCCCTGCAAAAATCTCGCGTATCAACGTACCTTTCACATGCAAGGATAACAACCATCATTTACATCATTTATAAAATTATCATTCACATCACTTATAAAATGATATTCACATCACCTAATTGATCATTCACAACACTTGTTTGATCATTCACAAAAATTATTTTACTATTTACAATTATTCTAAACTTATTTGATTATTCACAACATTTATTTGATCATTCAAAATAATTATTTAACCATTCACAATTCTTCAACACCTATTTGATCATTCACAAAAATTATTTGATCATTCACAGTATATATTTGATCATTCACAACACGTATTTCATTCACATGAATTATTTGACCATTCACAGTGTTTATTTGATCATTCACAACACGTATTTCATTCACATGAATTATTTGACCATTCACGGTGTTTATTACATCATTCACATTAATTATGTTACTATTTACACTTTTTCTACACTTATTTGATCACTCACAACACTTATTTGATCATTCACATAAATTATTTGACCATTCACACTTCTTCTACACTTATTTGATCATTCACAACACTTATTTGACTATTTACATTTCTTAACACTTGTTTGATCATTCACAACACTTATTTGATCATTCACACGAATTATTTGTCATAACTCTTATTTGATCAATTAAGTGTTGTGAATGATCATTTTTGCAAGTATTATGAATGATCAAATAATTCATGTAAATGATCAAATAAATGTTAATGAGTGTAGAAGAATGGTAGATAGTCAAATAGTTATTGCATATGATCAAATAAGTGTTGTGAATGATCAAATAAATACTGTGAATGATCAACTAATTCTTGTGAATGATAAAATAAGTGTTGTGAATGATCAAATAAATACTGTGAATTGTCAAATAATTCTTGTGAATGATCAAATAAGTGTAGAAGAATTGTAAATAGTGAAATAACTATTATTAATGATGAAATAAATACTGTGAATGGTCAAATAATTAATGTGAATGATCAAATAAGTGTTATGGATGTTCAAATAAATGTCGTGAATGGTCAAATAATTCTTGTGAATGATCAAATAAGTGTAGAAGACTTGTAAATGATCAAATAAGTGTTGTGAATGATCAAATAAGTGTAAATTAAGTGTGAATGGTCAAATAATTCTTGTGAATGATCACATAAGTGTTGTAAATGATTAAATAAGTGTAGAAGAAGTGTAAATAGTCAAATAATTATTGTGAATGATAAAATAATGACTGTAAATGGTCAAATATTTATTGTGAATGATAAAATAAGTGTTGTGAATGATCAAATAACTACTGTGAGTGGTCAAATAATTCTTGTGAATGATCAAATAAGTTTTGAAGATTTGTGAAGGGTCAGATAAGTGTTGTGAATGATCAAATAAGTGTAGAAAGATTTGTAAATAGTTAAATAATTATTGAGAATGATCAAATATGTGGTGCGAATGATCAAATAAGTGTTGTGAATGATCAATTAAGTAATGTGAATGATTAATTAAGTAATGTGAATGATCATTTTATAAGTTTTGTGGATGGTCGCTGTAATTACGAAAATACCCTTCCAACTAAAAAAAGTGACTCGCATGAAATTTTTAACTTTTGATCACAACACTTGTTTTTTATAATGTGGCATTGGAAGGGTACCTTTGGTACACTCAATTCTCATGCGTATTTTTTTGAACCCAAATCTTAACTTAAATACTCCAAACAATATAAATATTTAATTTAGATGTATTAAAAGTTTTAGTACTTATGATCTTTAACATTTTTATTATGATTAGTTTTAAATACAGGTAATTTAAGTGGAAAATATGATCATTAGTAATATTAGGGATGAATAATAACAATTTTTTTTTATCATTATTTAGTTTTTATTTTAATTTTAACATAGTATTTAATTATTTTATTAAAGTAAATTACATAATATGAAATTAAATTCTTCTAATAATGTATTAATTTATTTATTGAATATTTAATATTACTGGTATAAATTGTATGTATTTTTATATATTTAAATAAATTTATAAACACAGAAAATATTTAATATTAAATTTTGATGGATTAAATTATATATATTATTATTTAAATAAAATGTTATGAAATATATTTACTTTTTTTTGCATCACGTGTATTCATTTTTAAATTATTTTAATATATTTATAAATACATAAATAATTTTTTAGTAACATATATAGATAAGCATAGATGGATAAGCTTTAGATTTTGATTTATACTTAATTTATAATTCATACCGTAAACACATAAAATATCATAGAAAACACATAATATTTTTTTAATCAGAAATTTTATAAAATATATTTTATTTATTTTAAATACAACATTATTTATTTTTTCTAAAACATGAAGATAACATATGACATTTAAGTTTTTTTTTTGTTATATGGTACAGAGATATTAATATATGTAGCAATTTAATGTAGAAATAGTGTGCCCGATACCAATTATAAAATATAAGAAATATATTACGAATTACAATTCAGAAATTAAATTACAATACACGAAAATAAATAGAATACAAAAATTAAAATTACAAGTAAAGGAAATAACAGTACTGAAAATAAATTACAATACGAAAAGAATGTCGAGTCTCGTGTTTGACACGATTCCCTTAAAACAGATTCGAAGTCTGTTTCCCAGTGTACAACAGCCAAAGCAGCGTGTACAGCCGGAGGTAACCAACTTGCCTGAAAATTCACGTGAATTCTACGTGTTCTTCGTTCTTGGAAGCAGCAACGTTTTGCTGTTAAAATGCAAAATATTTCGTAGAATGCAAGGTGTTTCAATTGTTTCTCCAAGTGTTTCAACTGTATTTTTGTGTTTGCATCTCCATCCCTTTTATAGAAGATGAGTTGTAACAACAAATTAATTATATTTAATTGTAATAATAATTAAATCCAACTTTTTATTAATAATTAAATATAATAATTGTATTATTAAACCATGAGTTGTAACAACAAATTAATTATATTTAATTGTAATAATAAAAAACATTTTTTTAATTAATAATTAAACATAATAATTTTATTATTAAACCATTTCTGTAATGACTCTAGAATTGTCTAGATTCGTCTAAGACACGAACGCGGCTCACGCAAAAAATATCTTTTACAAAGTACGAGTCAGATGCGGGCGCACACAAGTTTAATGATTTGCTACTATTTGGACCCAAGATTTATCATGGAGTAACTTGTTATGCTTGTCAAAGCTCCTCCTTATTAACCACTCATGGTTTGATCCTTCTTCCTATGTGGAACAAGTTTTCACACTTTTAACTTGCATTTTTCCACATCAAACACCAATCTTTGAGCATCGATATCTCATTCATCTTAGCTCCGTTTTAGACGTTCTTTATATCGTTGCAATCCTCTCTTCAAGGAGGATACAAACCCACAAAATATTAATTATATATCTTACAATTATATATAATTATATTGGTCCAAAAATATGGAAAATACATTTTTTTCTTTGAAAATTTTACACTTTTTTCTAACATTTTAAACAAATATAATTAAGTATGTGTAAGAGGATTACATTGTTGTTATAAGCTTAGTGGTTTCAACGTTGTGGATTTAATATTTTTAGCATTATATCCTATTATTTCCTATATATATTGATATATTATATACATATATAACACTTCATATTTTTTTGAGTCTATGAATGAGTAGATATATTTAACTGACAAATGACAGTTGGAAATTAAACCAATTGATGTCATTAGTTAATGACAAGTATAATGCATCACGTGGAAAAGATTGCATGACACGAGAAGATTTGAGCATAATAATCAATTGATACATTACGCGGTCGGTCCGAGTCGAACCACAATGCATCACACTTAAGCGATGGTGCATCAAGATTTTTATGCATCATGTGGCTCTTTTGAATCGGGTTGGTCCGATGATCCAAGTCAGTCTGGGTTTTGATCGTTCAGTTCAATCAAAATCGTTCCATCGTTTTTTTGTTTCTCCACAAAAATAAAACAATAAATTACTTAGTTGGGAATCAAATCTCAAACATCTATTTACATAAAGCAATGTTTTAACGAATGAGCTACATGTCACTTTGTTGTTAAATGTATTGACATACTGGTTTTATTAACAAACCAACTCTTTGATATATTAATTTACAAAAGATCAAACCCAAGATTTCAAATTCTATAGACCAACATCGAATTTTAACCACTATTCTTTTACGAAGCACTCATAAATTAATATATTAAAAAGTAAACTTGTTATTAAAAATAAGTAAATCTATAAATTTGACAATAAAATGACTTGTAGCTCAATGGGTAAAACTTTGCCTTATAGAACAAAGGTGGTTTTGTGTTCGATTCCCAACTAAATAATTTAATATTTTATTTTTGTGAAGAAGCATAAAAACGATGAACCGATTTCTACTAAGTGGATCAGTTTGGACGCTGGACCGATTCGACCCCGGACCTGCCGCATGATGCATCATGTGATCGTGTTATATTCTAACCGTAAAATTAAAATTGGCGGTTAAACTCGGTAGACTAAAAATTAAAATAAATTTTATACTAATTGCATATTTACAATCTTATCCTTAGTGTTATATTCTAATCGTAATCTACATTGGTTCTACAGTTTTACACTATTGGTTCTACAGTTTTACAATAAATTAATGTTCTGCAATGATCCCAACTATATGTATGTATGTATCTATGTATGTATGTATGGTCAAGTTCAATGGAGTATCAATATCATATTAGATTGGAGTAATGGAGTACGATATTAATGTACATGATCATTACGATAAAATGTTTAAATTTCATGTAAAATTGTAATATACATATTTTCAAAATTGCATATTGATTGACTAGTTCAAATCATTTGCATGTATATTATAACAAAATGTTTAATTTAATGCGGAATTGCAATATATACGATATGTACATGTTCATGCATATTTCACATTAGTTGATGAACCCACGTAATACGTGAATAATTGTTAAAAAAATAATTCGTTATATAATATGTATGTAAACTTAAAATTAGCCCATAGAAATATTAATTATCGTAAAAAAAAAAAAACAAGAAGAGTATAGTTATTTGTCCAAAGTATTATGTATCTATCTTTTTAAATATATATGAATAATAGCTATTTTTTGAACATTAAAAAAATATATCTAAATTAGTGTGTGCATAATCAAAATTAATTTAGATTTAATTTTATATATATTTAATTTTAAATAAAAAGATAACAAAATCATAATAATATATGATTTATTCAAAGAAACGTGACAATTTTTATTCTACTTTTTTTTATATATAAAGATTCATCTTATAATTTATATTTTTAATTGACATATTTGATAAATAATACTTATATATTTTTATTACAACAAACAAAACATGTCATGACATATGTTTTTATTAATATTGTATTTTTTTTCTTTTCAAATATAATCTTATTTATTTTAATATTTTGTTTTATATTTATAATATTTATATATATTTTAAGTTGATATAATTTAAGATTTTTTCACTTTATAAATATTATTTGAACTTTATGGATAGATTATATAATTTAAGATTTTCTTTCTAAGTTTATATTTTGATTAGCTAAAAATTAATAAATGTTAAATAGAAAATTATGACAAATATCATTATTGGATAATGCCAAGTAGTGAATATAGTTAGTTAATTATTATTTATTAAAAAATAAGAATGCGTATTTATGTTTTATAGATGATATTTAATAATATTGGATTTTTTTCATTTAAAATATAATATTATTCATTTTAATATTTTACTAGAAATTTATAGATAAAATATATAATTTAAGATTTTACTTAAGTTTAGATTTAGATTAGCTAAAAATTAACAAATGGATGATGGATAATAATGTAAACAAAATTTATTAGATAATATTAAATAGTAGATAGAATTAATTATTTATTAATGTTTATAGATAATAATAAATTGTATTTATCTTTTCTCATATTTTATTTTAAAATTAATAAAATTTATTTATCTTTTTAGGTAGAATGTGGTGACGCCATGTGACGTTTTGTGTTCTCCTTTATTTTATATATATATATATATATATATATATATATATATATATATATATATATATATATATATATATAATATATATATATATATATATATATATATATAGAGTCGGGCTCAAAAAAGTATCTCTCGAAATCAAGTGCACCCGAAGGTACCAACCTTAAAAAACTTTTTTTAAAATTTTTTTCTCATAACCATGTTTAATTTAATGTTATACGCATAATATATGAATTTCACATACATTCACACTTTCTGTGTCTTTAAAAATTATGTGAATGCTCAATGCATATTAATGTGAATGGTCATTTCACACCATGTGAATGGTGTGCATGACCATTCACATGATCTTTTTTTACAATTCACAAGATTTATGATGTTGCTTCTTTTGAAAAAAAGTCTTATAATGTTGTCTTATACATGTCTATTCAAAAAAAATATATGTGAATGATCATTCACATTAGGCTACGCTGGAATCTTATAGGTACGCTGATGAACCTGATTCTATATATATATATATATATAGTTAAATCTAATAAAATGTATTTATCTTTTTAGGTGGAATGTGGTGACGTCATGTGGCGTTTTGTGTTCTACTTTATTTTATATATATATATATAGGGGGTTCAATGGAAAACCACCATGCACCTGAAAACTTGTGAAAACCGCACTGCACCACCACAAATGCATCAAATTCCCCACGTGATGCATCAAAATCCCGCGTGATGCACCAAATTTTCCGCGTGATGCATCAAAATCTCGCGTGATGCATCACCTTATTACGATCATGCCACCGCGTTTTTCATGAAATGCACCAAATCGGACGGTATGCGTAGGTTTTCATAGTTTTCAGGCATAATGGTTTTTCATTGAACTCACCCCTATATATATATATATATATATATATATATATATATATATATATATATATATATATATATATATATATATAGGGTCAGGTTCTATGGGGCACCTGTATGCATTGTGTACTTTAGGAACCTGTATGCACCGTTAGATCTTGAATTTTAATGGTTCAGATTGCAGTGGCAAAAAGATAATTAACTTGAAAATGGGTGCACTGGTGCATAAATTCTCGCGCACGGAAGGGCAAAATCGGAAGATGCTTGAATTTAGAAAATATTCTATCCGAATCTGAACAAACATGATGCATCTTCATCCAATTTATTGGATTTGTCTTCAAACACGATGCATCTTCATCCAATTCAATTTCAAACATGATGCATTTCGACCATATTCATCCTCGTCTTTGTTCCATCATTATGCATCACCAAAATCGTGATGCATTTCGGCCATATTCATCCTCGTCTTTGTTCCATCATTATGCATCACCAAAATCGTGATGCATTTCGACATGTAAACCTGTTAGTTTCGTGATGCATCTCTGAAATTTAAACGTGTTCATCAACGTCTTCAATGTGTTCATCATTGTCCTGATGCATTGCTGTTGTGCATCATGTTTGAAACAACCAATAATTTATTTAGTTTCCTAAATAAATGATTAATATTAAATTAAATCTTATAATTTAACAATATATTATTAAACATTCCCAAAATGCCCTTAATGCACCCTTTGTAAACAAGCAATGCATTTTTGGTTCCCATTTGGTTCCCGATGCATATGGTGCCCCATAGAACCTCAATATATATATATATATATATATATATATATATACATATATATATATATATAGATTTGAACATATGAATATTGTTATTTTGAATGAAATGTATCATTTTATCATAATAAACATGTATATGATGTTAACTAGTCAATAATAATGCACAGCTAAACATGTGTACAGGGCCGGTCCTGAACATTTTCATGCCAAGGGCAAGTTAAAAGAATAGTGCCCTTTTAAAAATACAACATACTATTTTTAGGGGATTGATCACTTTTTAAGTTATATGATTTGAAATTAAACAAGGATTATTCGATTGAAAAGTAACAAAATTTTCGTTGTTTCTGCTACCAAATCTTGTGTATATTGACATTAATATTTTTCTGCCACTTGATATATTTTTCTGAGAGTTAATTACAAAAATGGTCCCTGTGGTTTGTCCTAAAATTTGGATTTGGTCCCTGAACTTTCAATTTTGCAGAAACGGTCCTTATTTTCATAGTTTGTTTGCAATTTTGGTCCCTCAACCTATTAACTTTTCTAATATGACCAAATTACCCTTATTTTGATGCAAACTATAGGGACCATTTCTATAATTAGTTTTTAATTCTTTTTAATCTTAATTAAATAAATTATTTTTTAGTGTTACTTAAATTTAATAAACTATAAAAAATAGAAAAAAACTATTTAATTATTCATGTTGGTTCATAAATTAGATATTTTTAGTCTTAATTAATTTTAATTTACTATAATTAAAGTGTAAACCAATCAAAATTTGATCGAAAAAATCATTTATGTTTAGAAACTATTTTCTAGAAGTTTCGTATATAAAATATCATAAAAATATTTGACTCTATAATTATTTATATTGGTTCATAAATTTATAATAAAAATATATTTGTTGGTCAAATATTTTACTTTCTTCTTAAATAAAATCGGCCAAAGATTCTATTTTATAATCTGTTCATATTTATATCAAAACATGGTGATAATGGTAAAGTGATAAATATAAATGGTTTAAAATTTTAAGGTGTCAATTTAATCGGATTAAATGAAAAGTCAAATTGAAAGACGAAAAAAAAATTAAAAACCTATTTATATTTCTCGATTTTTATGTAAATGTCTGACAAGCCAAAGTTTGATGATAAAAGTTGTTAATCATGAATCTCAAAGATGTTATATGGACCTAAAATTTTAAATCGTTTTTGGTGTAATTAAAAATTAAAACAATAAAATAATTAATACGTTAAATAAATAAAAATTTGATTGTCTTAGACCATTAGGAAGTTTTTTTAACTCGGTCAAATTAAACGTTAAATTTTTATTTATTTAAGTTCTTTAATATTTTTAACTTTAATTAAACTGTTAGCTCATAACTAATTTTTTTAAATAATTTATTAAAGTTAATTAACACTAAAAATAAAGTAGAGTCAATTACATAAATGGTCTTTGTGGTTTGATCAACATAAATATTTTTTATTATAAATGTACGAACCAGTATAAATAATTATAAAGCAAAATTTCTTATTTATGAAACCTAAAAACTAAATTTCTAAACATAAATGACATTTTCGATTATAAATTTTGATTGGTTTACACTTTGATTATAGTATATTAAAATTAATTAAGACTAAAAATATCTAAATCATTTATGAACCAACATAAATAATTAAATAATTTTTTTCTATTTTTTATAGTTTATTAAATTTAAGTAACACTAAAAAATAATTTATTTAATTAAGATTTAAAAAAAGTTAAAAACTAATTATAAAAATGGTCCCTATAGTTTGCATTATAATAAAGGGTAATTTGGTCATATTAGAAAAGTTAATAGGTTGAGGGACCAAAATTGCAAACAAACTCTGAAAATAAGGACCGTTTTTGCAAAATTCAAAGTTCAGTGACTAAATCCAAATTTTAGGACAAACCACAGGGACCATCTTTGTAATTAACTCTTTTTCTGATATCATTGTTCTTATTGTCTAAAATTATAACTTTTGTCATTGATAATTAAGGTATGAATAAAGCTGTAAACGAACCAACGTTCAACGAAACATTCGCGAACCGTTCAACGAGAAGTTTCGTTTATTTAACGGACGACGAAACGAATATGAACACAAATTTATGTTCGTTTAAACAAACATGAACACAAACTTCATTTGTCCAATTTATGTTCGTTTGTTTTTTTAATATGTTTGATTGTTTATTTAGGTTCGTTCGTTTCGTTTAAACGTTCATTTATTTTTGTTCGTTTATGTTCAATTAACAATTGTTTACCAGTCGATTATGAGTTAAACGGATGAACATAAAAGAACACATACAATATAAATTCCTTAACGAACGAATATTAACTATTAATCTCGTGTTCATTTATGTTTCATTTTCGATTAAAGTCAAATGAACGAACATGAGCATCAATCGTTCGTGTTCATTTGATTCGTTTATATCTTTTAAACATGAATATTGAATAGCAAAACAAAGCTTAATATATTACTTATCGGACCGAAAAATTAATGCCCCGATGTTTGATGCCCGGCCGGCCCTGCATGTGTATATTGTAGTTTACATGAAATTTAACATTTTATCGTAATGAACATTTACATTCATTATGGTACCTCAGTATTTCAATCAAAGATGGTAACTCAACGGATCATGATAGATTAAAACAATCGAGGGCTATGAAAGTAATACTAATTTTGTAATAAAATGAAACATTTTGTTAAAGGTTTTTAATGAAAACAAAAAACAATGGTATTTTGAGAAATGATTTCTTTTTATTCTTTGTCTCCTCTCTCTCATTGGAATACATCATTTTTTCTTCTCTCTTCTTCCTCACGTATTCATCTTCTCGTCTTCAAGATTTTCTTTCTTTAATTTTTATTCAAGATAAAGAATCGAATGGATGGAATTGAAAGTGAAGGATTATTCAATGTTTCAACATAGAATATTTTTGTGTTTCTTCATATTCTTCGACATTCGTTCATATTCAACATCGAAGACTTCTGAGTTTTTCATGACCATTGAAGATTTTTGTACATTTTCAAGCTCTGAGTTAATTTAATGTTCGAAGATGACGAAGTGTATGTTCTTCTAAGCTGACGAAATGTTCTTCATGATTCGTTTTTTTGAAGATCTATATCACGAAGCATGTTTGCTTTTTGAAGGTATCAATCACAAAGATGAATTTTTTTTTTTTGGGTTTTCTAAGGTTTCTCTTATGATTCTTTTGAGTTTGAAGCATTTATGAGTGTTTATGTTTCAAATCTGGGTTTTAAAAACAAAATATGTACTTTTTTTATGTTTATTACATGTGTAAATAATAAATATTATACATATAAACTATAATATGTGTAATAATTCTTATTATATGTATAATAATATATATAGGGATAATTGCGTAAAAAACCCTAAAGTTGGAACATTTTTGTGATTAAAACCCCTAACCATTTTCTGTTGCACAAAAAACCTCTAACCGGTAAATTTTCTTGAAATTAGGACATTACCGGTTATAATAGGTTGATATGCTTACATAGCACACACGTGGCATCCACATGGCAAACCCGACTTACGTGGCGCCTACGTGGCACCACATGTAAATTTTTAAACTGAATTTTTGTATAAAAAACCTCCAAGTTGGTGACTTTTTCGATTAAAACCCTTAACTATTTTTTTTTCATCTCTAACCAACAATAATATTTACTTTTTCTCTTCTTCTCTACCTCCGGCAACTCCGATTACTCTATCCCCTTTTTATGTTCAGTGTTGTTCATTTTATGTATGTATGTTCGATTAACTTTTGCCGTTTAATTTTGAATTTTAACTTCAATTGTGCCGATGGAATCAATTTCATTTTATGTTCACGAGTTGCATTTTTAGCTTCAGCTTTATGTTCAATTTCGTTTATTTATGTTCCATTTTTAGCTTCTAAATTTCGTTTATTTATGTTCCATCAGTGAAGACTCAATTTTAATTATCTTTGTTGGTTGGAGGGTTTTTATCAAATGAATATGATTTGGGGTTTTAATTGAAAAAACTAAACAAGTTAGGGGTTTTTTACGCAAAAATCTATTAAAAAATTGTACACGTCATCAAGTTGCAACCGGCTAAACCGGTTGCAAGTCAGATTTTTTGAAAAAAACCCAAATTTACAAAGTTTTAACCGGTTGGAGGTTTTTTGTACAATGAAAAATGGTTGGGGGTTTTAATCGCAAAAATGATCCAACTTAGGGGTTTTTTGCGCAATTTCCCCATATATATAAACTTTGTCGTGAAACTATTTTTTATTTTTATTTTTAATTTTTATTTGTTTTTGTATAATAATTCTTATTATATGTATAAACTTTGTCAAAAAAAAACATTTAAAATTTGTTATTATCATTCTTGAAAAGTTCGTTTAGCTGAACGCAAAAACAATTAAAATTTCTTTTAGATCTTCGATATTTTTAAAATGACCATGGCAACGACTTTGACGTCACAAATACTAATAAATATTCTTTTAGACAAAGACTTTTGAGTCAAAAAAGTCGTCGCAAAAGGTTTTCAGCTGCAAGGTTTATGTGACGAGTTTTTGACTACGATTTGTTGTCACAGTAGACCATTATTTGTCGACGACAAACATAATTTTAACGCAAAAAACAAACTTTCTTGTCGTGTGACCGGGTGATGCAGCGTAGCAAATGAAAATATAGACTATTCTGTTGATTCAAAGAATTCCAGAATAATCTCTACCAAAAGTTTGTTGATTCCGTGGAATGCCAAACGATTAGGCTTCAAACAATCGATTTTAGAACTTGGAAATTTGGAAAAAAGAGAAAATTTCTTAATTCATAAACTGTCTTCATACATAAGTTCCATACACCTTAAAAAGAAACAGGAAACTTAAAACGGGTCAAATAACCCAGTGGGTCAACCCAGGAAACAAAAATAAAAACCCAAATAACCGATAAAATTCATAAAAAGGCTCATAACTCTCATTCCGGGTCGAATTTGGGCTGAATGGTTGGGCAAACCGCCTTCGGTCATTTGTTGCTGCGTGGAGCTCGAGCCAACGGTCGTCTGGACACCTGATTCGCCCCAAACGGAGACCCGAGTCAAAAGTTAGGGCCGTTTCCGTTTAGCCCCTTTTATTACGGGCCCTATCTTGGGCCTCCAGAAACATAATGGCCCGATCCTCTATACTTGGGCCTGCATCATTCCCCCTTGGGTAGACAAAATTCGTCCTCGAATCTGCAGTATGCTCATCATTAGAAGAATCCCCATGGAAAGGCACCAAATGCTTAACATTGAACACATCAGCACATCGGATATGATTTGGCAATTTCAGACGATAAGCATTAGAATTTATCTTCTCCACAATCTCCACCGGTCCAATCTTCTTTGCAGATAACTTATTGTACTCACCGACCGAGAAACGATCCTTAGTCAGAATAGCCCAAACGAAATCACCAACCTCAAAATCAACGTGTCTGCGTTTCTGATCAGCATCCTTCTTATATTTTGCATTGGCACGAACCAAGTTTTCTTGTACCTCCTTATGGACCTCATGAAGCCCAACAACAAAATCCTGCACTTTCTTTGGAACTGAGCTTGAGATAGGAAGGCCCATCAAATCCAGTGGGCCTCTCGGCTGAGCAGAATAGACCACTTCAAATGGACTGAAACCAGTACTTCTGTTCACTGCACGATTATGGGCAAACTCTGCTTGGCACAACTTCTGATCCCAGACCCGCACGTGTTCACCCACCAAACACCTCAGAAGATTACCAAGTGATCTGTTAACAACTTCGGTCTGCCCATCCGTCTGAGGGTGATAGGCACTGCTGAAGTTAAGCTCGGTGTTCACCATCTTCCATAGGCTGCGCCAGAAATGGCTCAAGAAACGAGTGTCCCGATCAGAAACAATAGTAGAAGGTAACCCATGCAAACGGTAGATCTCCTGAAAGAACAACTGAGCCACATGAACCGCATCGGCTGTTTTCTTGCATGGAATAAAGTGTACCATCTTCGAAAAACGGTCAACCACAACAAAGATCGAATCATTACCTCGTTGCGTTTGGGGCAACCCCAACACAAAGTCCATACTTATATCAACCCATGGTTGTGAAGGAACAGGCAGAGGCATGTAAAGTCCAGCATTAGTGGCTGAACCCTTGGAAGCTTGACAGATCTTGCACTGCTTAACAAAAACCGCTCTACTTCCTTCCGCATTGTAGGCCAAAAGTAAGATGATTACACCAAGTGTAAAGTGCGATCTCTGCCTACATGTCCTTCACCATGTAACTCCTTTATGATGTGCAGACGGAGACTTGAATCAGGAATGCATAATTGATTCCCCTTGAAAAGGAACCCATCATGCAACAAAAAAATCTGCCCTCTTTCCAGACTGAACTTCCTGCAAAATAACAGAAAAGTAAGGATCGTCTTCAAACTGCTCAATGAGACTGTCAAAGCCTGGCACTTCAACTCGCATGGATACAAGCAGACTACTCTCCTGCTCAAAGCATCTGCCACCCGATTAGAAGTTCCAGATTTATGTTTCACAACAAAAGTAAATTTCTCCAGAAAAGCAAGCCATTGCCCATGCTTATGAGATACTTTGTCCTGACTGCGAATGTGCCTTAAGGAGTCATGATCCGTGAACAGCACAAACTCCTTATGGAACAAATAATGCCGCCAATGCTTCACTGCTTGGAACACTGCATAGAATTCAAGATCGTAGGTACTGTATCGCAGTTTTGCCCCTGTCAACTTTTCACTGAAATAAGCAATAGGTCGTCCTCCCTGACTCAGAACACCCCCAATACCAACCTTTGAAGCATCTGAGTGCAACTCAAAAACTTGGTTGAAATCTGGCAATATTAGAATTGGTGCTGTCGTTAGTTTTTCCTTAATCAACTGAAAAGCTGACTCTGCCTCGTCGGTCCAAGTAAAAGTCTTTCCTTTCCCCTTTATACAGTCTGTCACTGGTGCCATGATAGAACTGAAATTTGGTATGAACCTCCTGTAAAATGAGGCCAACCCATGGAAACTTCGGACGTCGGCGAGGGTTTTTGGAGATGGCCATTCTTTCACAGCAGTAACCTTGGACTCATCCACTTGTATGCCTTCACCAGAAACCACGTATCCCAAAAACAGAACCTTCGGGGTCATGAACACACATTTCTTCAAAGCTGCATATAAATTATCCCTGCGAAGTAAACTGAGAACCTGCCGCACATGCTCTACATGCTCATCAAAGTTAGCACTGTAAATAAGTATATCGTCAAAGTACACTACCACAAATTTTCCAATAAAAGGCCGAAATAACTGGTTCATTACTCGCATAAATGTGCTAGGGGCATTCGATAACCCGAAGGGCATCACTAACCACTCATACAGCCCCTCACGTGTTTTGAAGGCGGTCTTCCACTCATCACCCGGTCTAAGCCGAATCTGATAGTACCCACTTTTCAAATCTAGCTTTGTGAAAATGGTGGCACCACTAAGCTGATCTAATAAGTCATCAAGACGAGGAATTGGAAATCGATACCTTACTGTGATTTTGTTGATGGCACGACTGTCAACACACATTCGCCACGTACCATCCTTCTTGGGCACCAGCAAAGCAGGAACAGCACAAGGACTCATACTCTCCCGAACCTGTCCTTTGGCAACTAATTCCTCAACCTGTCTACGCAACTCCTCATGTTCAATAGGACTCATTCTGTAGTGCGGTTTGTTGGGTAACTGAGCTCCAGGTTCCAAATCAATGTGGTGCTGAATGTCTCGCAGTGGAGGCAACCCATCAGGCAACTCAGTAGGGAATACATCAGAAAACTCCTTGAGTAAAGGAGTCATAGCCTCTGGAATCTCAACTTCTTCGGGCACTTCCTTCCCAATCAAAACAAACACTTCCTCCACATCTTCAATGTCTTCTTCAAACTGGGCAATGGTTAAAAGAGAACCAGATTGCTTGGTAACTATTTCCTTAGGCTTAGTAGGTACCAAGGTTATTTTCACCCCACCAAGTAAAAAACTATAAGTATTGGTGCGCCCATTATGGTCAACATTTCGATCATATTCCCACGGCCTACCCAACAACGAATGACAAGCATCCATAGTGACCACATCACACCACACATTATCCTTATATGTTTGGCCAACAGAAAAAGCAACAAGAGCACGTTTAGAAACTGTTACCTCACCACCTTTCTTCAGCCACTGTAGTTTGTAGGGTTTGTTGCGATTTTCCGTTTTTAAAGCCAACTTCTGAACCGCCTCCTCAGAAATGAGATTATCACAACTTCCAGAATCGATAACAAAGGTGCAAACCTTACCCAATATCGTACACATGGATTGAAAGATGTTGTGTTTGAGCCAATCTTCACCAACTATCTTTGGGGTAAAGCACGAGCGCCTTACAACCAGGTTCACCCCCACATCACCGATGACGACTTCTTCATCGTACTGTGGTTCTTCATCAAACTGTGGATTATCCTCGTAACCCTCATCAGCATACTCATATTCCCAATCCCCAGTCTCGGCATACATGTGTCATTTCCCAGCCTTCTTGCAGTCAGATGCCCGATGGCCCGTCTCGCCACAACTGAAACATTTCAGACCCCCGCTACTACTTGCGCCTCCTGTTGGAGTTGTCCTAGCAGAAGCACCGCATGTCTTCGATTGATTTGGGGTGAAACGTGTCATTGCACCACCCGAACCAGAACCTCTGCCACCAGGAGCATTCGGAAAGGCACCACTACCCGAGGAATTCGAAAGGACACCACCACCAGGGAATTCGAAAAGACACCAGAACCACCACTCACCCGACGGTTTTGCTTCTCAAGAGCCAGTGCCCTTTGGTGTGCCTCTGAAATGGAAACCGGATCGAATAGATTCACAGCATCCATGATTGAAACCCTCAAGCCACCAACATACCGTGCAACAAGTTGTTCTTCCATCTCCTGAATATCATTCCGCGCGATCAAATGATAGAAATCGGTTGTATATTCATCAACCGTTCTAGCCCCCTGCCTGAGATTCTGTAACCGTTGGAAGTTATGAGGCAGAAAGTTGGACCTCATACACTTCTTCATCTTCCTCCATGTTTCAACCTTTGGTTTGCCCAGGCGACTTCGTGTCTGTTTCAACTACTGCCACCACGCCGATGCCCCACCGCGAAGCCTAGTAGCGATCAGTGATACCTTCTTGTTTTCGGGTACCTCTTTGAACTCGAACACTTCCTCAACCGTAGCCAACCAATCAATGAACCCCTCTGGATTCAGACTAGTCCCATCAAACTATGGGATCTCAGTCTTGAATCTGGTCTCCCAGCGCCTATTATCATCCCTGCGATTCTGCCTTGGCCGTTCTTCAATTTCCGACCCGGAAGACGAACGGTCATTGACGAACGGGTTCTCAAAATCTTCATCACCATGGCCTCTGTTCAACAGATCTGTGAATCGATCGGTCAACTGATTAACCACCTGATCCAACCTTTCATCCATCCTCGCGAAAATCCGTTGCTCAAACTCGCGTTCATACACTTCCTCAAGTGGTTTCTGTCTCCTCGGAGGCATCCTGAACTCGAGAATTTCGGCTTTGATACCAACTGATGCAGCGTAGCAAATGGAAATATAGACTATTTTGTTGATTCAAAGAATTCCAGAATAATCTCTACCAAAAGTTTGTTGATTCCGTGGAATGCCAAACGATTAGGCTTCAAACAACCGATTTTAGAACTCGGAAATTTGGAAAAAAGAGAAAATTTCTTAATTCATAAACTGTCTTCATACATAAGTTCCATACACCTTAAAAAGAAACAGGAAACTTAAAACGGGTCAAATAACCTAGGAAACAAAAATAAAAACCCAAATAACCGATAAAATTCATAAAAAGGCCCATAACTCTCATTCCGGGTCGAATTTGGGCCGAACGGTCGTCTGGACACCTGATTCGCCCCAAACGGAGACCCGAGTCAAAAGTTAGGGCCGTTTCCGTTTAACCCCTTTTATTACGGGCCCTATCTTGGGCCTCCAGAAACATAATGACCCGATCCTCTATACTTGGGCCTGCATCAGCGGGCCAGGTTGATGTGGTTTGGATGTAGATGGGCGATAAAAGGTGATGGAGAGCGTAAAATCACACGATAATAGCCAACATGTATATATATCGCTTGGTGGATAATACTTCAATTCATACACATTGAGTAATTATATAAATTTGTCTCATTATTTCAACTGAATACAAGTTCGAAAATTCTATTTGTACTCTTCTTTTCTATGACGTGACTTGCACTCTTTTGATTTGACATTTTTTTAATATCTTAATATTTTATTTTGAATTGTGATCGACTATAGAGTTTATATAACATGGTAGATAGATGTGTGGTTAGTAAAAAGAGTGTGCGAATAACAACCCTAAACTAGTTTTATATGATAAGAAAAATGGTTACCAGCTAAAGATAAGATATGAGGTTAATAAAAAAGAAGTTTAATGGTAAATCTCAATATTAAAAAAAAGTAAATTAAACAAATCGTCCCTGTGATATCAGACAACTTATAGATTTCGTCTCTGCCGCATTCTAATTACATGAAAGGTTAATACTTTACAGAAGTTGTCTGCTTTACTTAGTCCATGAAACTAACGGTTCGTTAATTTTCATTAAGTTTAAGACTATTTCTAAAATTCTTTAATAACTTTTTAAAATTTTTTTATTCTTTTTAGTATTAGTTTTTGTGTTTTTTTTTAAATATTAATGTTTATGTTTTTATGTTTTGTATATACATTTGTAATTTATTTTTTTAATCATTTGTATATTTTTAATCGGTTTGCTTAATTTCATAATTTTTGTTTTTGTTTATATTATATATAATTTTAATAAGATTTCAATCGCTTTATCATTTATATTTTTGAGTTAATTACATTTTTGGTCCCTGTGGTTTCATTGAAATTATGGAATTGGTCCCTGGATCCAAAAATTTACGGGTTTGGTCCTTCCCGACCCGATTTCTTTGCGTTTTTGGTCCCTGGAGTTAACCCCGTTAATTTCCTACCGTTAAACAAGCCCATGTGCAGTACACATGAGGGCTTTTTTGTCTTTTACACTTTCCCTCAAATCTGGATAATAAAGTACTCCAATCTCTTAAAATTTCACACGCTTTCAAGATTCATACGATGGCAACGATGGTACTGTGTTCTTGTGGATACCCTACTGTGATTCGCACCTCTTGGACTTCATCAAACCCTGGGCGTAGGTTTTATTGTTGTACAAACAGTGTAAGTTTCTTCATCTTCAATTTCATATGTGTAAATGGTCACAATTTGACCTAATCCTTACGGTGTATGCATTAACCCTTGATTAGGTGTTAAATTGTGGATTTACCGGTTGGCTAGATGGTCCAATGTATCCAAGAGCTGTACAAGTGATACCTGGGTTGCTGAGATCCTTGAACCTGTTTGAAGCTAAGCTGAAAGCAAAAGTAGCAGAGAACAGAAAATTGAAAATTATTAAAGTTATTAGTTGGGTTGTTTTTGTGTTACGTTATGTTAGTAGTTGAAGAGAAATATTGTATTTGAAAGCTTGTAACTTGCCAAGTTTGTCAATGGTGAATATGGTATTTTGATATTAATGGTGTGTTTTGGTGCATTTAAAATCATGTCAATGGTCAAATTGATAGCAGGTGAACAGAAACATAAAGAAAATAACAAACCTAGCGGGAGTAACCCAAAATCTAATCCAAGTCAGGTAACTTAAAGGTAAAATACATTGGTTCCTCATCCATGTACCCTAACTCTTATATCATAGCATTGAGTTCATGAATAGAAAATGCATCACCATCAACAAAGTCCACAAAATTTACCTTCCCATTTAAATACGACCTAGGTCGACCCTCGGTAAAAACTCCTCCATGACTAATCCTCAAAGTAAACAGGTTACAATCATCTCCTGCAAATGAAATTTTCCTCAAATCATTAACCAAATATCAAGATTCATTGAACTAAAACAAAAAATATCTTAACGTAAAAAAAACTACATTTACTTACCGTATTCAACGTTGGGATCAAACAAATCATCTTCTCTCGAATGCCACAACGTAAGCACCATTTTTCTTCTTCTATGCTGGTTAGGTTTTTTCTGGTCAGAATGTCAATAACCAGACAACATACGAGGAAGAAAGTGATAGATAAAAAGTGAGGTTGAGGGAGTCAAAGGGTTTTTGGGTTTCAGCTTATCTAAAAAATGAGAGGGAAAGTATAAAAGACAAAAAAGCCCTCATGTGTACTGCACATGGGCTTGTTTAACGGTAGGAAATTAACGGGGTTAACTCCAGGGTTCAAAAACGCAAAGAAATCGGGTCGGGAGGGACCAAACCCGTAAATTTTCAGATCCAGGGACCAATTCCGTAATTTCAATGAAACCACAGGGACCAAAAATGTAATTAACTTTATATTTTTTACATATATAGTTTGCGAAATTTAGTATTTTTTTATGTTTATATATAGATCTTTAATATTTTTTTTTAATATTTTGATCATTTAATTACCCTCACTAAATTTTTGTATTTACTCTAATATATATATATATATATAAAAGTTGAGTCCATGTCATAAATATTCATGTTATAAATGTTCATGTCATAATTGTTTCTAATGTCTTCACTTCTCCTATACTAAATAATTACTTAATTGTTTTATTATCAAACTAAATATTGTTTTAGTATTCAAAAAAATAGGTTAATAATAATAGACTATTCATTTTCTCCAACTTAAAGAATTGCTTTAATGTGATACTAAATAATGGTTTAATGTTGCTTAAATTTAATTAATTTTACCTTAAGTAAAAACCCTCCATCTATCCTAAGGTTATTATTTCTTATCAATTAATGTCAATCATTTATCTATAAATAACAAAGCTACATTTGTTCATTCACATTATTTTATCATTTCATGTTACAAACAATTTGTTGAGTGCTTGGTGGATGGAAAATCCTATGACAATGCTAAGAATTTTTGTTCATCACAGCCAACGAGGCCTAAAGTGGTAGCAAGATTTCACATCAAATGGTTGTGAAAGTGTAAGGTTCTAGACTAAAGCGTAAGCGGGATCACAAAACTCATCTCCATATGTTAATTTGATGTTGTGAATTCACGGATGATAACAATGCCGAGTCGGGGAAGATATATAATAAAAAAATGTATTAATTAGTCGTTGTGGTACATGGCTTATTTTTAATTTCGTAGTATGAGTAATTGTTTGTTTTGTGAAAGTTGAGAGCTATTGTAATAGAATTTGTTTTTTTGGCAATCATTTATATTAGATGTCTATAGGAGTCACTTTGGTAGTTTCGTATTCAATTTTTAATTTTGTTTCGGATTTTAGTTGGATTTATAAACCGCCACGTGTGCTCTCCTATATTCTAAATCGAGAAATTTATTATTTAGTCATTGATTTTTAATTAATTTAGTTTAAATATTGCAAACCATGTTTTTATATCACTGATTCCTTAGATAAATAATAATTCATATTAATAATCTTTTTAAAACTATATATATTTTTAATTTGTATATTTTATGTTTTCTTCTAAACTATTTGAGTAATTATATTAAATGTTGACAGATTAAATAGCTAATATGACAATTACTATTATTTATATATTTTTAAAGTGAACTATTTTGATATTACATCTACTGAGATAACCTAAAATCTAATTAAACTTTTTAAAACAATTTATTTACCTAATTAAAAGTTTATAATGACATAAATTATTGAAAGCTTTTGAATATAATCATTCTATTATGAATCTTCAATTGAATATTGATATCATTATTATGATAAAAGTATTCTTTAAATAGTTTTTAAATCATTGTTAATAAAAAAAATATCATTTGGTTCAAATTATACATATGATGATATGTTTATACATATAGATTTTATAATATTTATATAAATATATTTTGTTCAATAATCATAGTTAAGCATGTCATAAATATTTATGTTATAAATGTTCATGTCATAATTGTTTCTAACAAGTTATGTGGTGTCCGTGCGTTGCGACGGATGTATAGATATATATTTTGTGTACTTTAATAGATACAGTTTAAACGATTAAAATCATACTTTATTTATAAACTAATTAATAATAAAAATTTAACAGAAAAAATCTATTAAAATTATACTAATTAAAGTTAAAAAATAAATTAAATAAATTGAATATGTTGGAGAAAAAACTAATCACCAACCAAATAATATATATATATATATATATATATATATATATATATATATATATATAAAAGTATATGACATTAGCTACAACACATACGTTTATCATTTATCGTAGTTATTACAATAAACAAAAGTCATGATGTATGACCAAAAATGACGATAAACTAATAATTGTAAAGCAAAATATTTTCTTAAATTTTTTATTGGTGTGATTAATATTTGAAATAATAATGTTATTAATATAAAAATATTTAATAAACTAAACATTACAAACTAATTAGAGTTAATCAAACATTATGTTAAACCGAATATAAAATGAACTTGATTTCTTAAGTAATCACACAGATATCGATATAAGACATTATAAAACACTAAAATTATTATAAACCAAAAATTATTATAACAAAAATAAATCTTATTTTCAAAATGTCTAAGAATAAATTAGTATTTAAATATATCAAATTTTAAATAAAAAATATATAAGAACATGAAACATTCTTATCATATAATTTACATATAAATAATAATAAAATATGCATAAGCACACTTTAGCAAACCCAATAACAAAATAGTGTTTAACAAAAGCTTCTTCTAGTGCATTTTAGCACAATAAAATATTATTAATCTTTAGATTTTCATCTCTAGCACATTTTAGCAAAGCTCATTTATAAATTATATTTCTTTGTTGATGTGAGAGGTACAAAATAGCAAAACCCACTTATGAATAGTGATTTCATTAGTGGGTAATGTATAAAGGTGTAATGTCTTCACTTCTCCTATACTAAATAATTACTTAATTGTTTTATTATCAAACTAAATATTGTTTTAGTTTTCAAAAAAATAGGTTAATAATAATAGACTATCCATTTTCTCCAACTTAAAGGATTGCTTTAATGTGATACTAAATATTGGTTTAGTGTTGTTTAAATTTAATTAATTTTACCTTAATAGTAAAAACCCTCCATCTATCCTAAGGTTATTATTTCTTATCAATTAATGTCAATCATTTATCTATAAATAACAAAGTTACATTTGTTCATTCACATTATTCCATCATTTCATGTTACAAACAATTTGTTGAGTGCTTGGTGGATGGAAAATCCTATGACAATGCTAAGAATTTTTGTTCATCACAGCCAACGAGGCCTAAAGTGGTAGCAAGATTTCACATCAAATGGTTGTGAAAATGTAAGGTTCTAGACTAAAGCGTAAACAGGATCACAAAACTCATGAAAATCATTTATTTATTTAATTTAGTAACAACGCAACATGTGTCAACTAACATTTATTTAAATATGATACATCATTTATTTATTTAATTTAATTTCAAAACACCACAAAGATAAGATGAGATACTAATAATATAATAATCATTTATTTTATTAAATTAATATGTAAAATATATCTTTTATTATTTTATACCTAAATAAGTTAACAAAGAGGAAAAAAAATATTGTGTTACATTTTAATAATTTTATTTAAACTGAATATCTTTAATAACCAAATTATCTTACCAAAAAACGTAATTCATAAATCTCATTTAAATGACAAGAGAATAAGAATTTTATTTGCAAAATAGTATACTGAAATAAATATATGAAATACCACTCTTTGTAGATTTAAAACTTCTAACAAATATATTAATCTTTATAGAATCATAATAATTGTAATGATTTCATGTCTATAGTAATTAATTTCATGTAAAATATTACGATGATCATAATTTATATACAATGCATAATTGTATTATTTAATTATTTAATTTGATAAGTTGAGTCATATATTGATAATTTCATATAATAAAATTTTAATTATTATAAATTTAGATTAAAAAATTAGTTTATTTTTAATTTAGTTTGATAAGTTGAGTCGTGTAGCATAAATCTAATGTAATAACATATATTTAATTAATGTATTAAAATTTTTAACATACTTACACTTTGTTCCTAAATTTTAAGAAACATTTTTTTAATCTTTAAAAACTTTTATGAAAATATATGATTCAGTAAGTAGCCTTTAAAATAAGTTAATCAACAAATTAATCCAAAAATATATATAATATAGAATTTTATGATTAAATAAATAATTTGTAATTAATATATATTTAAATTAACACATAAAATGATTTTTTTAAATATAGTTACACATTGTAGAAAAGTTTTAAGATATAAATTTTAATTTTTAAAAAAAACTCTTTATGAAAATATATAATTCTTCAAATACCCTTTATAAAACAAGTTAATTAACAAATTAAACTAATAAAATATATAATCATTAATTTTAAGATTATTCATAAAATAACTCGGTCTATATAAAATTTTCTATAAAATAGACTCAACTTTGATACAACATGTTCAATATAAATAAATATTACTTGAACTTAAATAAATATAACATAATAGTATTATTATTTATCACATGAATTTTAGTTACATAGATTCAATTTAAACCTTATTAATATTCATTTAAATTAATGTATTAAAATAAACTTCTAATATAATTACATGTTATAATGAAACTTTATGAAATATTGAATTAAAGAGTTTTTACGAAAGCATATAACTAATCAAATAACTTTTAAAAACAATTTAATTAATATATATATAATTTAAAACTTTAAAATTAATTGCATTATTTGTAGTTAAACTTAATATATTTTTATTTCATAAAATGTGAAACAATACATTAATGCATAAATATTGAATTTTAATAGGTTCGAGTTTTTTTTAACGGCAAATTATCATACTACTACTCTTAAACTACTCCTAATATATGCATCATGTACAAATTATAATTACACATAAATGACATTGATTGCTTAGTTTTTTTTGAAATTCTCTCATAATTTTCAAACATAACATATGTTGTTCACATTATAATTACACATAAATATCATATTGATTGCTCAATTCTTTTGAAATTCTCTCATAATTTTCAAACGTAACCTATTGCACATAAAATGTCATATTGATTGTTACAATTTATCTATAATCTCTACGCACTCTAAAATCGTAATAAAATTTGACATTATCGTTTTTGTTTTTATCTCTCATGCATGATCAATTTCAAGAAATATCATATTCTTACGTTCTAACTTTTTTTTTTCATTGCAGGATAAAGAAGCATGAGTGTAGAACGAGCATTGACATGGTCATGGTCGATATCATCCATCTTTCATTACAATATTAATCTACCATTTCTCTACTTCTCAGATGTATATTGTTTTTTAATTCATTTCAATCAATTACACACTTTCGTATATGTATTTGTCATTTTCAGTTGTTTTAGAAAATGAGTTATGGAGAACTTTTGTATGTTAACATGTATATTATTACCAACGCAATACTAAAATATTGTTTTAATAATCACACATATTTTTGTCTCATATTTTTTCAATGCATAAATATCAAATGCACATGAATCAATGGTAGTCTTGAGCATAAATGATTTCATGTTTGTAGTAATTTAACTACATATAATAAATTACAATATTCAATAATTAGAATAAAATATATTATTTTATTTAATTTGATAAGTGGAACCATATGTTAATAAATTCCATATAATAAACTTTAATGACCATTTGTTTAAATCAAAATAATTTATATATTGTACTTTATTTTGATAAATTGAGTCCAATAACAATAAATTCATTGTAATGACTTATAATGATAATTACTTATATCAAAATAAATTAATTTATTAGTTAGTTTATTTTAGTTGATAACATAAAACTAACATGAGTTACCGAGTAGGTAGCAATCTTTTATTACATTTAAATTATGTCTAATATTGAATCACTGATTTAACTTATTTTGACGGTTAGACGGACAACTCTCAACCAACGGAACACGGAGACTATTAGACGCTGAACGAACGACACACGAACGATCCTACGAACTAATTCTCTCCGAAACGGCACTCACCTAGCTGATAAACTCGAGATCGCTCTTTGCTTAATCCCTCACGAATTCTGCAAAAAAGTCACTTAATGATTCGAGTCTATCTCTAATTATAGACCCTGATTCGAGTCTGTTGTGGGCCAAACTCGAATCTGGCCCAAGGCCCATTCGAGTCTGTCCATATTGACAGTCTCGAATCTAGCCCATTCGAATCTAAGGTCTCATTCGAATCTATCTCAGATTCGAATGTATTCCCTTAAGTAATTCGAATCTAGCCAAAATACTTAAACTCTTAAGTGATAAAACTTATGATATTACCTTATGATTGATTTTATCTTTCAACTTTATGTTTGAACTTCTTGTAATACGTTACATCAAGTTCAAACATACAAACACTAATAAGCATCAATCATATATAATATATATATATAGCAAACACATGCTAAATCACAATGTAAGACCACTTAGACTGCTATCGTCACACGGGATGTACCAACAGACTCCCCCTTGACGATAGCTTCTAATAATTCACACATTTGATTTAAGAACTTGGTTTATTTATTGATTCAAAACACTACCAGCATACAGACCTTTCTCGACGCATACCTTGACCACATTTTCATACTTACTAGCCTCAGTATCCATATGTGCGTCACTGGAAATCTTACAATTATACAAAATCTGCAGATCTTTTTTAGATAGGTTTACCAGGTGAAGCGGGTCATAGACTCTAAGAATAACATTTTCTTCTAAGTCTTCCATGACCGCTTCCCCAGTTTCCGTGTCAGCATACCACCACTTCAGATTCTTCAGAATATTTTGTGGCATTGGCTTGAGAGGAACCTTCCTAAGACATCTAGCCGGCTTATAGTGAATCCTCATCCAAGGTCGTCCAGTTAGAGGATCAATACGTGACGAATCCTCTACTCTTCTCCCGACCCTTGGATTCAAACGCTCGAACTTCCTTGATCTCCCTTCCTTTCTTATGATTCTTTCGATAACGCTCGCGTAGGGATCATTGCCAATGTTTATAAGATCTTTCCAAGCTGGCGCAGTGATTTCGATTTTTGGCAGGGAGTTGAACGCTTTTAAAGTTCGCCTCATGTACTGAAGCCCGTCTTTTCTCTTTATTATAAATAGCTGCAGATCTCTGTCAAAGAACCAGCTTAAAATTCGCTCAGACAGCTTCCCAGTACCTGGCACTCTCATTGTCTTTTTAATTGCTGCTTCCTTCTCTTCAGCCCTGAACCATAGCTTTCGTTTTTCTTCATTAGTTAGCTCTCTTGCAGGTTCCTCTGTCGATGGCTGAGGATTCAATGCAACATTAACTATATCTGCATCGACAATTTTATTTCCATCAATCATGTAAGTATCAGTGATAGGATTCTGCTGCACAACTATCTCGTCAGCTTCATCATCCTCATCAGCAAGTACTTCATCATCCGACTGCCAGTCTACTATCTCCCCTGGCACAAACTCCCCTTCCTCCAGCTCTTCATCTTCATTATCAAAACCTACATCCAGTGGATCATCATCGAGATCCATGAGCGCTTCAATCATCTCACTGATCTCAAAGTCTGTAGGCTGTTTAGATGAACTGGCCTCACCCCTTTCTCCTTCGCCTTGACTAGGCTCCCCCTGAACTTGTGTAACTTGAGCTGCAGGAAAATCTACAGACTCAATCTCTTTATTCGCACCGGGATCATCGCCTTCATTATCATCTCTTCTCTGCACCTCCTGATCTCGGCACGATGTCTCCCCCTGAGCCTGTAAATTTTTCATTAACTGCTCAATTAGGGAGCGCATCGACCTTATCTCAGCTGCCTGATCGCAAACAAAAGTTTTCAATTCTACGTTCTCTTCCTGGACTTGCTCCACAATCTTCTTCAAATCGGCATTTTCTTTATCAAGATTTGCATTATGAGTCTGAATTTCTCCGATCGCCTTTGTTAGGCTTAAGATTTGGACATTCTGGAAGTCAACGCGAGCTTTAAGCTGCAGAAACCTTTGATTGTCAGTGTATGTGGTCGAGGTAGATGGAATGGACTGTATAGGAGTAGGAATGAACGGTGATGGTATATACGGTTCATCTTGAGGTGGTGGTGGTGGTGGACTGGTGGTTTGAGGTTCTTGATGTTGTGGAATTTCTGGTTGATCTACAGGAGCTGAAGATGATCCTTGCATGAACCTGTGACGTTTGGCCCGTTGCCTAGTCACTAGTTGAGCAACTTCCTCTTCTTCAAAATCAGACTCCTCCAATTCCCTGTTCACGCGCCTCCTCGAACCACCTTCATTTATAATCAATCTCGAACCATAAGTTCCAATTTGAATATCAGGAACTGCAGCTGCTGGAACTTCCTCTGATTCTGATTCTGATTCTGAAGATGTTAATCCGTCATCTGCCCCTTCTGGCTCGTATTCCTCCACATCTCTAAAAATATCATCTTCATCTGCTGGTGGACTAAGCAGCTCACCAACCAATGCTGCTGCAACATCTTCATTGGCATGAGGCCCTGCCTCCCAAATTTCATTAAGCGTCTGGCTTAGCTGTTCAGCTTCTCTCGCAACATTTGAGGGCCCAGCTTCTTGAATATTTGAGGGCCCGGCTTCTGTAACTTCTGGTTGCTGGCTTGTCGAAGGCCTGGTTGCCGGAATTTGACTCGCTGCTGGTCTCTGTCGGCGTCTTGGATCACGTGGCCGAGCACGAGGCTGTTGTTGCTGTTGACGTTGCTGTTGTTGTTGCTGTTGACGTTGTTGCTGTTGTTGTTGTTGTGGAAACTCAACGACCCCTGCCCAGTTGGCATCTTCCGGGGCTTGAAAATCCCTATCCACAATAGCTCCGAACAATGGACGAGCAACAGGAACAACCAATCTTTCTCGGTGTGAGGAACAATCAGCGAAAATCCTTTTGTCCAGGATGGCAACACTCTGAAAGTCATTTGTTATTGGCAAGTTCGGCAAAAAGTGTCTGATCAACATCATAATGAATCTCGGATAGAGCAAAAACTGCTGATTTTCGGGAGCAGATATCTGATGAACAAACTCCGAAAAGATCATCTCTGAAAAACTATATGGGCGATTATACACCATTGCGACAATCCCCGATTGAATCTTCGCGACAATATAGTCAAACCCTGCCTTTTTCGCAGCAAAGCACACCATAAATACATGCGCCAAAAACCTCCATTGTCCTATCAATCCACTTTTCATGTATGACACTTTTGTCACATCGAGGCTGTACCCCATTCTTTGAAAGGCCGCTTGCCTTATATTCATCGGAAATTCTATAGGACCAGCTTCTTGTTCCTGAGTGCCCAACTGCAGCACTTGACGAATCATATCAGCCGAAAATACTAACGGCTGTCCTTCAATGCGAGTGCGTAGAACTGTCGGAGTGACCGAGCAGTCTACTTGCAAATGGTCATAAAATTGACGGATGTAGGGTAACACTAGCTGCACATTATGCCATAGTGCATGTCCGATCCTTGATTCAGCTAGAAAATCCAGTACTTCACGGAATCCCTGCGCCTCAGGGAGATTCATGTCTGGATTAAGGACCATATTATGCTTAGGGACAAAAGCGCGAACCGCCATATCTGCACAATAATTAAAACTGTTAGACTCATTAAAAATCAATAAACTTGTTTCAAATTGGTTTTATTTTGTACTTTATTAAATACAAAATCTAGCACAATTAAATTTCCACAAGTTTAATAAAATTTAAATTAAACAAAATAAATAAAGTGCAGATTCGAAAGTAACAGATTCGAAGTGTCCATATTTGAATGTAATGGACAGATTCGAAGTGGCATTATTCGAGTCTGATGGACAGATTCGGGGATCATGGTCATCTCGAATCTAATGACAGATTCGAGAAACCCATGAACAGATTCGAAGGTCCTAGAACAGACTCGAAGCCCCGTCGGTCCTGCTTTCACCAAAAAATTCAAGATTTTAACCGTTTAGTAATTCACATACATTAGTTCAACTAGGTTCTAATCATTGATTTATGCTTTTAATTTGATCTTTTATAGGTCCAAACTTGGTAATTTAGCAAAATCCCTATTTCAACCCACAAAACTTCAAAATTCGATGTTTTAGCCTAAAATTGTGTATAAAACTACACAAATCTTGTGCAATCCGGTTGATTATACCTAGATGTATCTGTAGAATCGAAACACCAAGTAAGAGAGTCGACAAAATGTCGTTTAGAAGAAATACGATAGATTCGAGAATAGAATCGAGATCGCCACAGTAGACTCGAGTGTATAGATTCGAAAACAGTAAGGTCTTAAATGACTTCACTGTTGACCTATTTATACCACCAACCCTCGATTCTAAACATAGACTCGAATCTACTGACAGATTCGAAGTCTTACCGCTTCGAGTCTGTCTTAGATTCGAAACCACCAATACTTAGAAAAATTTTCGAAAATTTTGAAATAAATTCAACTTTTCCAACTTTTTTCTACGGTATCGTGTAACCAGATAAACTATGCCAATTCTTTTACCCTAAGCTCAAGATAGTTCACGCATTGTTTATTTTATCCAACTTTGAATGCACCCTCAGTAACTTTTGACCTTTTACCTAAGTAAAAATTAAACTAAACTAAAATGAAATAAAATAAACTAAGGTAAAAATAAAATAAAATAAAGTAAAATAAAATTTTGACCAAAAAATTTAATCTAGACTTAAGAAAAATTTACAATCTAAGCTAAATACTTAACAACATATTTTTGATGAGTATAGTCTAAGAAAGGTTCAATCAGATAGCGATGTCTGATACTAACTTTCAGTACTTAAACTTTCACACTTAGGAATTTTTTATTCCTTTGTTTGTTTGTCGTGACATACCTATTTAGCCGATTGTTGGTATTTTACCCCTTTTAAACATTCTACATTTCGGAATATCCCTTGGCCTTTTTATTTATCAGGAAATTATCTTACGTGACGCAGACATAGACATACTTTTATGATCAAGGCACACAGACAAAGATTCTAACTTGTTGGTATTTGCAAACTTTCTTTAAAAGACAAACATCGGACACAGGTCTGTATTTTCATACAACAAAGTGTCTTAGTTTGACTTAAGGTTTATTTTTAAAGTTAGCAGACAGCGGTGACAGGTCTGTACTGACGTACAACAAAGCGACATGTCTGCTAACCCGAATCTAAACAGAGACAACAGGTCTGTACTTACGTACAACAGAGTTGCATGTTTTCGACTCTCAGTTTTATATGATTTTTCTATTCATTCCATTTTAAGATGTATTTGATGTTTCCATACATCCCCAGAAAGTTTGCATACCTCATTTAGACTCAATGTTTGTATGTCTTGTACATAAAAATTAAGACCGATTGGTCGTACATCTAAGTTAGTGACACGCTTGACTTTTTCTAGAATATTTTATTAGCCTTGAGATTCCCTATATGTATTATGCCTACCAACACATCAAACTAAATAAAGTATAACACTTAGGATTTAGTTGCATTATGTGTGAAAGCCTAAATACTTAGAGTCTGTAACGACGGTGCTAATTTTCGTCACTTTGAACCTATGTATCTAAGACCTAACTCTTTTTTTTGTTATTCTCTTTTTTTGTATTTTTGTAATTTTCTCTCTTTTTTTCTTTTATTTATTTTTTTTTTTTTCATAAGAAAAGCAGTAATAAGCTAACCTACTAACTTACTAAAGATAGAAACTTACTAAAAATAGAAACTTTCCTAAATTAGCAGATTACTGAAAAGAAAGAAAAACTACTACTCTACAATAAAATAAAGTAAACTTACTACTACTAAGGTCAAATTACTCTGGGTTGCGCATTCCATTCAGTTGAATTAAATACTCAAACCGTGACTTATCAAACGCTTTGGTAAATAAATCTGCATTATTATCTTCTGTTGCCACCTTTACCAGTTTGATTAAGTTCTTTTCAGCACAATCACGAATAAAATGATGCCTTATGTCTATGTGCTTTGTTTTACTGTGTTTAACTGGATTATTAGCAATTGTAGATTGATTGTCTATCCTAATAGGAGTTTGAGTGTAAGCCAAACCGTAATCCCGCAATTGTTGTTGTATCCACAGAACCTGTGAGCAGCAACTACCAGCAGCAACATACTCGGCCTCGCACGTTGAAATGGCTACCGATGTTTGTTTCTTGCATTGCCAGGATACCAATCTCCCTCCTAGGAACTGACAACCTCCAGTTGTAGATTTGCGCGTCAAGCTGCATCCTCCGTAGTCAGAATCCGTGAATGCTTCCAACTCTAGATCTCCCTCCGCGTGATACCAAAGTCCCAGCTTCGGTTTCGACTTGAGGTATCGTAGAATCCGCTTCACAGCTTTCATATGCATCTCCTTCGGATTCGCTTGAAACCTAGCACAAATACACACAGCAAACATTATGTCAGGTCTTGAAGCAGTTAAATACATAAGTGACCCAATCATGGCCCGATATAAAGTCGGATCCACATCGGTATCACTTTCAGTACCCGGCCCGAGATTGTGATTTACTTGAATCGGCGTGCTGAAGTGGGCAGTCAACTTAGTTCCCTCCATCCCAAACCGTTCTAATATGTCATAGACATACTTAGTTTGATGGATAAACATCCCTTCCTTCTTTTGGTCAACTTGTAACCCTAAAAAGAAATTCAACTCCCCCATAGCACTCATCTCGAACTTAGACTTCATCACCTTCTCGAAATCTTTGCAAATCTGTTCGTCTGATGATCCAAAAATGATATCATCGACGTACACTTGTACCAAAATAAAGTGTTCTCCCTTCCTCTTCACAAATAGAGTACTATCTATCCTACCCCTTTCAAAACCGTTTTCTAAAAGATGGTTGGATAAAGTCTCATACCACGCCCTAGGTACCTGATGTAATCCATAAAGAGCCTTATCTAAGCGATATACTCTATCAGGATATTTTGGATCTGTAAATCCGGGCGGTTGTTCTACATACACCAACTCCTTCACTTTCCCATACAGGAAAGCACTCTTAACGTCCAGTTGATATACCTTAAAGCCTTTGAAGGAGGCAAACGCTAGAAACAACCTAATGGCTTCCAGCCTTGCTACTGGTGCAAAAACTTCGTTGTAATCGATTCCCTCCTCTTGGTTGAAACCCTTTACAACTAATCTCGCCTTGTTGCGCGTGACTATACCCCGATCGTCTCTTTTGCACTTAAAAACCCACTTGGTTCCTATTGCAATCTCCCCTCGAGGTAACGGAACTAACTCCCATACTTCTAGTTTCCTAAATTGTGAAAGTTCTTCCTGCATCGCTTCAACCCAGGAGTTATCCTTAAGTGCCATTTGCACATTCTTAGGCTCTACTTGCGATATGAAACATGAATAAAGACATGTGTGATATGCCTCGGAGTCGTTTATCATCGACAACAACACGGTGTTGTTATTTACACTACTCCGAGTCCTCACACCCTCGTTAGGATTTCCTATGATGCTTTCTATTGGATGGTTCTTGTTAATCCTAGAGGTCTCTATTTCATCAACCCTTAGATTATCTCCTAAGTTGGATCCTATTTCACCTAAAGGGGGAACAGGCTCAGCTTCTACATTTTCCTCCTCACGGACGTTTTCCTCAGAGTTAGAACTTGAAGCTTGAGTCTGATTCTCAGTGTTAGGTGTCTCTTGATCAGCAACTTCTGGAGATCCATCTACAGTCGCAGTAGGCTCGGATGTAGATTCGAACGTGGTCCTTGGAAAGATTTGGCCATCGTCGTTCAGATGCAACGTCGCCATGTCCTTGTCGATTGTACCTGCATTATCATCCAGAGGAATGTTAAATGACTCAAATAACTCATCATAGTCAAATATCCATTCCGGACCAGTTTGGGGTTCATGTGTATAACTTGTGACTTCAATGTTATACACAATCTCCACAGTACCAGTTGTTTTGTTAAACACCCGTTTGTTTGGTGAGTTTGGCACATAACCTAGGAAGTATCCTTCGTCAGCCTTTTCACCAAACTTCGGTTGATGTTTTGTTCTTAAAAGTGTGCATGGTACTCCAAACGGTTCGAATCCAGTTAAGTTAGGTGGCCGTTTATTCAAAATTTCATAGCATGTTTTGTTCAATGATTTGACTGTAAGGACTCGGTTTAAAATGTGGCACGCGGTATTCACTGCCTCCCCCCAAAACATGGTAGGAAGCTTTGAATCCGAAAGCATAGTCCTTGCAGCCTCAATCAAAGTTCTATTTTTACGTTCGGCCACCCCATTCTGTTGAGGTTCATATGGTGCACTGAATTGATGCACTATGCCCTTTGATAGGCAATATACACCAATTACAGTGTTTTTTAATTCAGTTCCATTATCACTACGAATATATTTAACCCTAGTTCCGTATGAGTTCTCCACTTGGTCCAAGAACCCGATGAGCCTTGCAGCCGTCTCGTCCTTCGTACCTAAAAAGAAAACCCAAGAAAAACGTGAGTAATCGTCGGTGATAACTAAGCAGTACCAACTACCTCCAATACTCCTTTTGTTGATTGGGTCGAAAAGGTCCATGTGCAACAGATCGAATGTTGAGGCTATGGAATTCTGCTTCTTGGACTTGTGTGCCTTCTTGTGTTGTTTGCCCTTCATGCAAGGTAGACACTTATCCTCGAACTGAAAACTTTTCATGGGCACACCCTGCACCAGTCCATGCTTCGTAATGTAATTCATCTTCCTCAGGTGCAGGTGAGCCATGCGTCTGTGCCACAGTACGGATTCCGTCTCCGAAGCTTGGATAGTAGACAAATTGGCCCCATCGAAGTCTCTGGCTTGTTCATATCCAGCACGTACAAGTCGTTCTTCCTTGGCGCCCGCATCAACACCCATTCTTCAGGAATTTTGAATCCAGGCTTTAGCACTAACGCCTCAGTGTCAGTAAATAACACCGAGTTCTTCTTATCACAGATTTGAGAGACACTAATGAGATTATGAACCAGTTTATCAACGTGATAAACTTGATCCAAAGTAATCGTCCCATTAGTGACTTCTCCAGTTCCAGTGATATTTCCACCCTTGTTACCCGCGAATGATACGAATCCCCTATTACCCCCCTTGAAGTCTGTGAGAAGACTTCTTTCCCCCGTCATGTGCCTGGAGCAACCACTGTCGACGAACCACTTGTTGTTTGGACCGGTAGTTATCTCCTGCACATGAAAGAAAATAGGTTAGTTATCACGGGGAACCCAAGCCATGACTGACTTGGTAATACCATTCTCGTCCACATACGTGAACTCTTTCAAGTACCCATCTTGCCTTTCAGGTGACTTGGGCCTGTGAACTGAATTCTGTTGTGGTGCCGAGTGATTTAAGTTCACTCTTTGCCGTGGTGTAGGCATTTGTTGTGGAGCTCTGGAATAATTTCTATTATATGCCATTTCTAACTGTGATCCTTGAGCTCTTACCGGTGCATACTGTCTAACTGGAGTATGTGACCTAACTGGAGTATGTGACCTGCTAGGTGTGGTGCTCCTATAGACTTGCTGTGGTGCTGACCTAGATTGATTTGTGACACGATTCGGTGAATTTGTCCTAATCACTTCCTTTGGTCCAACCTTAACCGGTGTGTTTTTCACAACTTGTTTGGGTGCGGCCTGCACAGTTTTCTCGGTAGGTTGAGAACTACTGCTGCTTGCCACATTGGGTGAGGGCTTAACAGGTGTTGGGATTACTGTCTTAGGGGCAACATCTGCTTTCCTAAGTGGACAGTGAGAAGCAACATGCCCTTTCGCGTGACATCTAAAGCAAGACATCTTATCCATGGACTTTTTGGTTGTTCCCTTAGATCTAGGTGTCTCACTAGTGTCTACTTCCTTTGGTACATCTACAGTGTCTGTCTCTTCGACCTGGTCAGCCCATGAAATTTTCTGTTTTCCTGCAGGTGTTTCACTGGAGGAAGACACAAATTTCACTTTCTTGACCTTGACGGTTGAGTCAACCACCTTAAGTGTATTATCAACTGTAGACTCAGGTGTCAGTTCTGGTAGGTCCTCTAAGTCTACTGACTTGTCAGTTTTTTCCTGAGGCTGAGGCACATAATTCGCATTGAAAGGTGGAGGAATTTCGTGAAAACCTAGACCTACAGGCTTCTTAGACTGTCTTTGGGCATCTAAGACTTTTCCTAGATTTAGGCTTGAATTCCTAAACTTTTCCAGCTTGCTATTTGCCTCTGCTACCTTAACCTTGGTCTCGGCTAGCTCTATATCCTTGTCCTTAAGACTTTTAGTTAAGGCCTCTACGTGCTCATACATTAGTTCTATCCTAACACACTGCTCGCTGAGTTTGTCTTTCAGAACTACCACGTCTTGAGCATCAGCCTTAAGCTTTTCTTTTAAATCTTGCTTTATATCATTTAGGCTAGCGTTTTCTATTTTTAAGTTATCATTTTGAGCAGATATGGTTTTATGTGATTCTAAGACTAGATTTAACCTATCATTAGAAGTAGCACACAAAGCACATAATTCTGAAAATGAGAATAAGAAAGACTAACCTTAGAGTTATCAGATTCCACGTAGGCCATCTGAGCAGCAAACTCCAGCACGGTCTGATCATTCGCCTTCTCTACCCACATCGGACTGCTGTCCCGTGTGGTCTGCTCGTCCCCATCACACCCAGTTTCCGTGACTTCAGCCATGAAGGCTCTAGCATTCGACTCAGGATGTGAACTCCAGTCATAGGTACCATCTAGCTGTCTGTCAGAGGTGACATTGGATAGTAGACCCGCTAGATTGGCTTGACCAGATGAGGAACTCGGAAGGTATCTTTGTTGGGACTGATTTTGGTACTGTCCTTGATGCTGACTCTGTCCTTGGTATGTCTCTACCTTCGGTCTTTGACACTCCCTGGCGAAGTGTCCCAATCGCTTGATGAATCTTTTTACCCTCTGGGTAACCATGGCCAGTTGCCACTTAAGATCCATTTCCTCTAAGTCATCAGGGTCGACCTGATCGTAATCTTCATCCCATAGAGCTGGGTCATTGATTTTCCCTTGAACACAATTTCCATAAGCTGCCACAAAGGAAGCAAGCAGATTCAAATGTTCTTCTGCTGACTTTGCGCTCATCGGCATCTTCGAATAGCTCTGACTTGTCGATGCCTGTTGGACTTGAGGTTGCGGTTCTTCCGATCTTCCTAACCCTAAGAACGCGCGATTCAATGAGTCTTCGGACTCTGGTGGCGATGACGTTTCTCCGGTGAAAAACGCTGTAGCACTCTTCGGTTCAGCTGTCACTGATGATTTAGATGTCTTTCCAAAATACATTGCCGGATTCTGGACTTGCTCGTAATCAGTCTCAGCCTTAATCATCTCGAAGTGATATGCCCTCAACGTTCCCACAATGTCATCAAGTGATTGAGTATAATATTTGTCCTCATTCAGCTTAATCATTGCCACGTACATAGCCCATTTGGCTGGTAGGGCATCAAGAAGCTTGTTGTTCTTGTCAGTGTCCGAATACTCAATTCCATGACTTTCAAGTTCCGTTATCAGATGATAGAACCTTGTGATAATATCATCCAACTGTTCATCCTTAATTGCCTTGAAAATCGCAAACTGTTGGGTCAACAGCTCTGTACGCTTTCTACGCACCCGAGGATTACCCTCACACCTTTTCTGGAGAGACTCCCAAAGTTCCTTCGACGTCCTTTGAGTCCGAAATGTGTGCAAAATATCTTGAGGTAAAGCCATACGGATTATGGAGAAAGCTTTGTTTTCAGCTTCAAATAGTTTCTTGTCATCCTCTTTCATCATCTGATATGACAAGACCTTTTGACGGCCTTCAACTTCAGATACTGGCGGAATGTACCCTTCATCTATGCACACCCACATGCGCATATCATTGAATCGTACAAAATCTGTAAATCTGTCCTTCCACCAGTAATAGTCCTCAACTTTCATCAGCTTAGGCGGTGCATTTGCCTTCCCAACTTCGTGATCCATCTCAAGGAATTTCTGAAGATTTGACATCTTTTCTGAAACAAATTGAATTTGAACTTAATTAATTTAATTCGAAACTGATTTAGACTAACTTATTCGAATCTAGATAGATTCGAAACTAATTAAGATTAAATCTTTTGAGATTAAATTCGATTAAGTCTTAAAAGTCAATTAGATTCGAAATTATGTCAGATTCGAACAACTCCTTAGAATCGATGGTCCTTAGATACGAAGGCTCAGCAGATTCGAATTTCAGCAAAATCGAAGCACAGATTCGAAACAGTACCAGACTCGAAATAAACTCGAAACTACTATAAACTCGAGATCCTATTCGAATGAAGTAACAGATTCGAAACAAAGTAGACTCGAAACTCTCTGAAATTGACTCGAAAGGAGCGTATTTAGGTTAGACTCGAGACTAAAGTGAAACCCTAATTACCCCTATAGATTCGAGCGCCGCAAACTCGAAAAACGGCTAACACGTTGATTTTTTGACGTTTTACAGATTAAATCACTATTTTTCTAACGAAAAATAATGATTTCGATCAAAAACGTGAAAAACGACAAAGTGTTTCCCGAATATGAATTTGCTAAGCTCAAAAACACGTTTTTGAGAGCAAAACCGTCCAACTAGCGTCAAGAAACCTAGAATGTATCTGATGAACACGAAGAACACCAAGAACACTCCGTAGGCTCTGATACCACTTGTAAGGTCTACGACTGCAAGATCTATCTAGACACGGATCCGTGAACGAGTGCGGAATCCTCGTTGACGGTTAGACGGACAACTCTCAACCAACGGAACACGGAGACTATTAGACGCTGAACGAACGACACACGAACGATCCTACAAACTAATTCTCTCCTAAACGGCACTCACCTAGCTGATAAACTCGAGATCGCTCTTTGCTTAGTCCCTCACGAATTCTGCAAAAAAGTCACTTAATGATTCGAGTCTATCTCTAATTATAGACCCTGATTCGAGTCTGTTGTGGGCCAAGCTCGAATCTGGCCCAAGGCCCATTCGAGTCTGTCCATATTGACAGTCTCGAATCTAGCCCATTCGAATCTAAGGTCTCATTCGAATCTATCTCAGATTCGAATGTATTCCCTTAAGTAATTCGAATCTAGCCAAAATACTTAAACTCTTAAGTGATAAAACTTATGATATTACCTTATGATTGATTTTATCTTTGAACTTTATGTTTGAACTTCTTGTAATATGTTACATCAAGTTCAAACATACAAACACTAATAAGCATCAATCATATATAATATATATATAGCAAACACATGCTAAATCACAATGTAAGACCACTTAAACTGCTATCGTCACACGGGATGTACCAACAATCCAAGAGCTGTACAAGTGATACCTGGGTTGCTGAGATCCTTGAACCTGTTTGAAGCTAAGCTGAAAGCAAAAGTAGCAGAGAACAGAAAATTGAAAATTATTTTAGTTATTAGTTGGGTTGTTTTTGTGTTACGTTATGTTAGTAGTTGAAGAGAAATATTGTATTTGAAAGCTTGTAACTTGCCAAGTTTGTCAATGGTGAATCTGGTATTTTGATATTAATGGTGTGTTTTGGTGCATTTAAAATCATGTCAATGGTCAAATTGATAGCAGGTGAACAGAAACATAAAGAAAATAACAAACCTAGCGGGAGTAACCCAAAATCTAATCCAAGTCAGGTAACTTAAAGGTAAAATACATTGGTTCCTCATCCATGTACCCTAACTCTTATATCATAGCATTGAGTTCATGAATAGAAAATGCATCACCATCAACAAAGTCCACAAAATTTACCTTCCCATTTAAATACGACCTAGGTCGACCCTCGGTAAAAACTCCTCCATGACTAATCCTCAAAGTAAACAGGTTACAATCATCTCCTGCAAATGAAATTTTCCTCAAATCATTAACCAAATATCAAGATTCATTGAACTAAAACAAAAAATATCTTAACGTAAAAAAAACTACATTTACTTACCGTATTCAACGTTGGGATCAAACAAATCATCTTCTCTCGAATGCCACAACGTAAGCACCATTTTTCTTCTTCTATGCTGGTTAGGTTTTTTCTGGTCAGAATGTCAATAACCAGACAACATACGAGGAAGAAAGTGATAGATAAAAAGTGAGGTTGAGGGAGTCAAAGGGTTTTTGGGTTTCAGCTTATCTAAAAAATGAGAGGGAAAGTATAAAAGACAAAAAAGCCCTCATGTGTACTGCACATGGGCTTGTTTAACGGTAGGAAATTAACGGGGTTAACTCCAGGGTTCAAAAACGCAAAGAAATCGGGTCGGGAGGGACCAAACCCGTAAATTTTCAGATCCAGGGACCAATTCCGTAATTTCAATGAAACCACAGGGACCAAAAATGTAATTAACTTTATATTTTTTACATATATAGTTTGCGAAATTTAGTATTTTTTTATGTTTATATATAGATCTTTAATATTTTTTTTTAATATTTTGATCATTTAATTACCCTCACTAAATTTTTGTATTTACTCTAATATATATATATATATATAAAAGTTGAGTCCATGTCATAAATATTCATGTTATAAATGTTCATGTCATAATTGTTTCTAATGTCTTCACTTCTCCTATACTAAATAATTACTTAATTGTTTTATTATCAAACTAAATATTGTTTTAGTATTCAAAAAAATAGGTTAATAATAATAGACTATTCATTTTCTCCAACTTAAAGAATTGCTTTAATGTGATACTAAATAATGGTTTAATGTTGCTTAAATTTAATTAATTTTACCTTAAGTAAAAACCCTCCATCTATCCTAAGGTTATTATTTCTTATCAATTAATGTCAATCATTTATCTATAAATAACAAAGCTACATTTGTTCATTCACATTATTTTATCATTTCATGTTACAAACAATTTGTTGAGTGCTTGGTGGATGGAAAATCCTATGACAATGCTAAGAATTTTTGTTCATCACAGCCAACGAGGCCTAAAGTGGTAGCAAGATTTCACATCAAATGGTTGTGAAAGTGTAAGGTTCTAGACTAAAGCGTAAGCGGGATCACAAAACTCATCTCCATATGTTAATTTGATGTTGTGAATTCACGGATGATAACAATGCCGAGTCGGGGAAGATATATAATAAAAAAATGTATTAATTAGTCGTTGTGGTACATGGCTTATTTTTAATTTCGTAGTATGAGTAATTGTTTGTTTTGTGAAAGTTGAGAGCTATTGTAATAGAATTTGTTTTTTTGGCAATCATTTATATTAGATGTCTATAGGAGTCACTTTGGTAGTTTCGTATTCAATTTTTAATTTTGTTTCGGATTTTAGTTGGATTTATAAACCGCCACGTGTGCTCTCCTATATTCTAAATCGAGAAATTTATTATTTAGTCATTGATTTTTAATTAATTTAGTTTAAATATTGCAAACCATGTTTTTATATCACTGATTCCTTAGATAAATAATAATTCATATTAATAATCTTTTTAAAACTATATATATTTTTAATTTGTATATTTTATGTTTTCTTCTAAACTATTTGAGTAATTATATTAAATGTTGACAGATTAAATAGCTAATATGACAATTACTATTATTTATATATTTTTAAAGTGAACTATTTTGATATTACATCTACTGAGATAACCTAAAATCTAATTAAACTTTTTAAAACAATTTATTTACCTAATTAAAAGTTTATAATGACATAAATTATTGAAAGCTTTTGAATATAATCATTCTATTATGAATCTTCAATTGAATATTGATATCATTATTATGATAAAAGTATTCTTTAAATAGTTTTTAAATCATTGTTAATAAAAAAAATATCATTTGGTTCAAATTATACATATGATGATATGTTTATACATATAGATTTTATAATATTTATATAAATATATTTTGTTCAATAATCATAGTTAAGCATGTCATAAATATTTATGTTATAAATGTTCATGTCATAATTGTTTCTAACAAGTTATGTGGTGTCCGTGCGTTGCGACGGATGTATAGATATATATTTTGTGTACTTTAATAGATACAGTTTAAACGATTAAAATCATACTTTATTTATAAACTAATTAATAATAAAAATTTAACAGAAAAGATAAAAAATCTATTAAAATTATACTAATTAAAGTTAAAAAATAAATTAAATAAATTGAATATGTTGGAGAAAAAACTAATCACCAACCAAATAATATATATATATATATATATATATATATATATATATATATATATATATATATAAAAGCATATGACATTAGCTACAAAACATACGTTTATCATTTATCGTAGTTATTACAATAAACAAAAGTCATGATGTATGACCAAAAATGACGATAAACTAATAATAGTAAAGCAAAATATTTTCTTAAATTTTTTATTGGTGTGATTAATATTTGAAATAATAATGTTATTAATATAAAAATATTTAATAAACTAAACATTACAAACTAATTAGAGTTAATCAAACATTATGTTAAACCGAATATAAAATGTACTTGATTTCTTAAGTAATCACACAGATATCGATATAAGACATTATAAAACACTAAAATTATTATAAACCAAAAATTATTATAACAAAAATAAATCTTATTTTCAAAATGTCTAAGAATTAATTAGTATTTAAATATATCAAATTTTAAATAAAAAATATATAAGAACATGAAACATTCTTATCATATAATTTACATATAAATAATAATAAAATATGCATAAGCACACTTTAGCAAACCCCATCACAAAATAGTGTTTAACAAAAGCTTCTTCTAGTGCATTTTAGCACAATAAAATATTATTAATCTTTAGATTTTCATCTCTAGCACATTTTAGCAAAGCTCATTTATAAATTATATTTCTTTGTTGATGTGAGAGGTACAAAATAGCAAAACCCACTTATGAATAGTGATTTCATTAGTGGGTAATGTATAAAGGTGTAATGTCTTCACTTCTCCTATACTAAATAATTACTTAATTGTTTTATTATCAAACTAAATATTGTTTTAGTTTTCAAAAAAATAGGTTAATAATAATAGACTATCCATTTTCTCCAACTTAAAGGATTGCTTTAATGTGATACTAAATATTGGTTTAGTGTTGTTTAAATTTAATTAATTTTACCTTAATAGTAAAAACCCTCCATCTATCCTAAGGTTATTATTTCTTATCAATTAATGTCAATCATTTATCTATAAATAACAAAGTTACATTTGTTCATTCACATTATTCCATCATTTCATGTTACAAACAATTTGTTGAGTGCTTGGTGGATGGAAAATCCTATGACAATGCTAAGAATTTTTGTTCATCACAGCCAACGAGGCCTAAAGTGGTAGCAAGATTTCACATCAAATGGTTGTGAAAATGTAAGGTTCTAGACTAAAGCGTAAACAGGATCACAAAACTCATGAAAATCATTTATTTATTTAATTTAGTAACAACGCAACATGTGTCAACTAACATTTATTTAAATATGATACATCAATTATTTATTTAATTTAATTTCAAAACACCACAAAGATAAGATGAGATACTAATAATATAATAATCATTTATTTCATTAAATTAATATGTAATAAATATCTTTTATTATTTTATACCTAAATAAGTTAACAAAGAGGAAAAAAAATATTGTGTTACATTTTAATAATTTTATTTAAACTGAATATCTTTAATAACCAAATTATCTTACCAAAAAACGTAATTCATAAATCTCATTTAAATGACAAGAGAATAAGAATTTTATTTGCAAAATAGTATACTGAAATAAATATATGAAATACCACTCTTTGTAGATTTAAAACTTCTAACAAATATATTAATCTTTATAGAATCATAATAATTGTAATGATTTCATGTCTATAGTAATTAATTTCATGTAAAATATTACGATGATCATAATTTATATATAATGCATAATTGTATTATTTAATTATTTAATTTGATAAGTTGAGTCATATATTGATAATTTCATATAATAAAATTTTAATTATTATAAATTTAGATTAAAAAATTAGTTTATTTTTAATTTAGTTTGATAAGTTGAGTCGTGTAGCATAAATCTAATGTAATAACATATATTTAATTAATGTATTAAAATTTTTAACATACTTACACTTTGTTCCTAAATTTTAAGAAACATTTTTTTAATCTTTAAAAACTTTTATGAAAATATATGATTCAGTAAGTAGCCTTTAAAATAAGTTAATCAACAAATTAATCCAAAAAAATATATAATATAGAATTTTATGATTAAATAAATAATTTGTAATTAATATATATTTAAATTAACACATAAAATGATTTTTTTAAATATAGTTACACATTGTAGAAAAGTTTTAAGATATAAATTTTAATTTTTAAAAAAAACTCTTTATGAAAATATATAATTCTTCAAATACCCTTTATAAAACAAGTTAATTAACAAATTAAACTAATAAAATATATAATCATTAATTTTAAGATTATTCATAAAATAACTCGGTCTATATAAAATTTTCTATAAAATAGACTCAACTTTGATACAACATGTTCAATATAAATAAATATTACTTGAACTCAAATAAATATAACATAATAGTATTATTATTTATCACATGAATTTTAGTTACATAGATTCAATTTAAACCTTATTAATATTCATTTAAATTAATGTATTAAAATAAACTTCTAATATAATTACATGTTATAATGAAACTTTATGAAATATTGAATTAAAGAGTTTTTACGAAAGCATATAACTAATCAAATAACTTTTAAAAACAATTTAATTAATATATATATAATTTAAAACTTTAAAATTAATTGCATTATTTGTAGTTAAACTTAATATATTTTTATTTCATAAAATGTGAAACAATACATTAATGCATAAATATTGAATTTTAATAGGTTCGAGTTTTTTTTAACGGCAAATTATCATACTACTACTCTTAAACTACTCCTAATATATGCATCATGTACAAATTATAATTACACATAAATGACATTGATTGCTTAGTTTTTTTTGAAATTCTCTCATAATTTTCAAACATAACATATGTTGTTCACATTATAATTACACATAAATATCATATTGATTGCTCAATTCTTTTGAAATTCTCTCATAATTTTCAAACGTAACCTATTGCACATAAAATGTCATATTGATTGTTACAATTTATCTATAATCTCTACGCACTCTAAAATCGTAATAAAATTTGACATTATCGTTTTTGTTTTTATCTCTCATGCATGATCAATTTCAAGAAATATCATATTCTTACGTTCTAACTTTTTTTTTTCATTGCAGGATAAAGAAGCATGAGTGTAGAACGAGCATTGACATGGTCATGGTCGATATCATGCATCTTTCATTACAATATTAATCTACCATTTCTCTACTTCTCAGATGTATATTGTTTTTTAATTCATTTCAATCAATTACACACTTTCGTATATGTATTTGTCATTTTCAGTTGTTTTAGAAAATGAGTCATGGAAAACTTTTGTATGTTAACATGTATATTATTACCAACGCAATACTAAAATATTGTTTTAATAATCACACATATTTTTGTCTCATATTTTTTCAATGCATAAATATCAAATGCACATGAATCAATGGTAGTCTTGAGCATAAATGATTTCATGTTTGTAGTAATTTAACTACATATAATAAATTACAATATTCAATAATTAGAATAAAATATATTATTTTATTTAATTTGATAAGTGGAACCATATGTTAATAAATTCCATATAATAAACTTTAATGACCATTTGTTTAAATCAAAATAATTTATATATTGTACTTTATTTTGATAAATTGAGTCCAATAACAATAAATTCATTGTAATGACTTATAATGATAATTACTTATATCAAAATAAATTAATTTATTAGTTAGTTTATTTTAGTTGATAACATAAAACTAACATGAGTTACCGAGTAGGTAGCAATCTTTTATTACATTTAAATTATGTCTAATATTGAATCACTGATTTAACTTATTTTGTAAAAGAAGTAGCTACAAAAATCATTATTTATTTAATTTTGTAACAACATAACAAGCACATGTCCCTAATCTTTACATTATATTTTATTCAAAAAATCTTTTAGCCTGGTGCATCGCACGGGCCATCATGACTAGTAATTATTGAAAATCGACTAATAATTCATACTTTTAGTTTAAATAAACGTAAATACGATCAACCAATCTAAATTAAACGTTTCTGTTAGGAAGAAAACATACGGTTCATCGATTTTTTGATGTGAATGATCCGTCTTTTAATCCTTTTGGAATAATTAATTTTTAAAAATTAGATTGATTGTCGTTTTCCCATTTGATTAAATGAAATCAGAATGGTTTGTTGTTATTTCCGAACGAAAATATTTAACATTAAATTGGTTGGGTTTTTTTTTCATCCGGTTTCGAGAAATTAAAAAACGAAATGGGTTGTTGGCTTTCTCGATTATAATACATGGTTTTAATTTTGGTTAAAATTTTCTACTAAATAAACGGTTAGTTAAGTACTATAATCGAAAATTTAACGAAAATTAAAAATCATGTACTCTGATTAAAAAAAACAACCATTTCGTTTTCTAATTTTCCGAAACCAAAAAAAGTCACATCAATCTAATTTTTAATGTTTTTGATTGAAAAAAAATATTTTTCGAATGGATTAAAAGATAAACCATGCGTGTTTTCAGTTTAACCTACCAAAAAATTGACGAACCATGTGTTTTTTCGATCAGAAACATTGAATATTAGATAGATCGGTCGTTTTTATGTTTAAGAAAAAATTATTAAATATATTAATTAAGGACTTGTTCAATAACTGATAAAAGTTAATTGCTTTAGATCAATACTAATCCTATAGTAAAACATCACACATTAATTGGTTTAATAATCATATTAATTTCGGATTTCAAACATCACGCAAGAAAGATTGGAGGTTGACGGTGGAAGATCCGCCATTGTTGAGAGCTTCTCTTGCAAACTCACTCCATTTCTCTGCATTTTTCTTAATTTCTTTATCTTCCATCACCATTTTCACACACTTCTCAATCTCCTTCCCTTCCACCATTCCATTTCCCTCCTTTCTCCTCATCCTAACCCCTGTTTTCCACACATCTTCAATCATTTTCGCATTCGTTGCCTGATCCGTCCACTGCGGAAACCCCACCATCGGAACGCCCGCCACCAACGCCTCCAGCGTCGAGTTCCACCCGCAATGAGTCACGAAACACCCGATTGCATGGTGTCTCAAAACCTCCACTTGACAACACCAACTCACTATCATCCCTTGTTTTTTCAGTTCCTCGAGATTTGGCAATCTTTGAGCTTGCTCGCTATCTCTCATCACCCATAAAAACGATCTGCGACTCTCTAACAACCCGATTGCCAGTTCTTCTGCTTGATCCATCGATAAAGTCGCTATGCTTCCAAATGAAACATAAACCACCGATGATTTCGGTTTTGTGTTTAACCATTGGATGGAATCATCCTCTAGTGTTTCGGAGTCGGAAGAGTCCTTATCTTCCAAGAATTCCAATGGGACTAAGGGTCCAATTGGAAAGAATTCAATTTTCTCAATTGCTGCCAAGGATTCGATTTCTAGTTCATTGAAAGTGTTGATTAGTATTCTAGGAGCTGTTTTGAGTATGTCAATATGATCTTTCATAAGTGGAAGAATAAAATCTTCTTCGTCTGGGCTCGACGACAAGAAAAACGATGGCAAATCAGCCATGGTGAGCGGCGGTAATCGTGGTAAGTTGATTGGAAACATCGGGTTGTCGTTGTTAGTAATCATCAAATCTTGATATTGGCTCGAATAGTAGTAGTAAATATCGAAGCAAATAGCTGATTGGCACCAGAGTAAAGTGGCTTTGATACGGTGGGCATTTGCCACCCGTGCCGCCCAAGGGACAGCAGTGGTATAAACCACATGGTCAAAAGGTTGACATGCTGCCGTCGCAGAGTTGATAAATTCTGCGACGGCAGAAGCACCTTTTGTAGCTAAATCGGAAAAGAATTGTTGTAGGGTGGTAGTGGGTTGTTTACCGTTGTCGTGGCCGTCAGAGAACGGAGCGAAGGTGATCTGGCCGTGGGGAAAGGTAGCTTCGTTGTTGAAGCGGCGAACCGCCGAAAGACTAGTGGAAACTGTGACGTTAACACCCATTTTGATAAGGCAGTTGGCAAACCGGAGGGAGGGGATGACGTGGCCTTGGCCGGGATGGGTTACGATAAGGATTTTCCGATGGCCTGTCATCGCGGTGGAGGGTGGTGGCGGTGGTGGTGGTGGTGAGGAAGAAGGAAGTGTGTGTGGCAAATTAAGCTTGAACACGGATGATAGTTTACCTTTGCATTACATTTATTTGTGATTTTTAACTGACCCCTCAGGTTAACAAAATCCAACTTGGATTTCCCGATTATCGGAAACTTAGAAAAATTATATTTGTCAACCTAATAATACATGTGCTGAATTTAAAAAATAAAAATAAAAACAAATATTTATAAAAACATATAAAATAATTATAAAAAAGAATTGAGTTTATTAAAGTTTGTTAATTATATATTAGATTAGTTAGATTAAACTATAATAAATTGAATTGGATTTGATTTTAATTTAATTTTAATTTTAATTTTAATAATAATATGTGACAGATTGAAATTTTGACACGTAACGAATTAAGTGAGAGATCAACACATGACGAATTATTTATTCATTTTATAATATTCATAGATAGTTGTAGGATTTGCAAAATTTTTTTGTACTAATTTTATTTTTGTTCTCAAAAATGTGTTGGATTCATTGTTTGGGACAAGCCGATTAATCTAAAGACTTATTTATATATTAATTATATATATTAGTGGTTAAATTTTAAAATTTTATATTAAATATGAAGATGATCACTCTAGCATTGTTATATTTAAAAAAGAAAAAAAAAAACTAACCTAAGTTATATTATAATCCTCCTCAATCAATAAGCAAAATCGGTTTTCAAATTGCAAACCACAGACACAAAAAACGTTGATCTTGTGGAAAGATATACACCATCTTTATCTTATCCACATCTTCTTCCCAAGAATGCAAGAGCTTATTTCACCATGTCAAATTAGTCAAAGAGCAAGCGAAATTACACCACAAAAGATGACATTCCATTTTTTATGTTGTTCGAGAAGATAATTTTTTATTAATTAAGGCTGATACAAAATCCAACAATTTACCGAAGAATCCCCACCAACTACAAATTTTTACCCAAACCGAATCAACCATCAGGCATTTGAAAAATAGAGTGATCATGCCCAAACACAACTAGATGAGCTAATTTGAACACATTTCTTTTGCAAGTTCCTCCTTGTAGGCCACACATTTGAAAGTAAACGTCAAATAAACACATTTACCTTGATTGGTATGAGAAACTTCCAATGCTTTTTGGTGTTTATCCCTTTTGTGCTCATCTTACGAATGTGAAGAAGATCTGAGAGCCTCTTGACTGAGAACAAGCCTTTTGGGTCCATCTTCCATTTAATCAAATTGCCCTCAAAATTTTAAAGTCCATGCTCGACAGAAGAAGCTCTAAAATTTAAAGGTCGTCCATCGCTCTTCACTTGGATCTGTCTCCAACACCAGTTTCCTTTCCAAGCGTCATTTACCAAAATCTATTGATATTTGAAAACTGCCTCTTTATTTGACTCCAATGCGTATAGTCTAGGAAAGGCATCCACTAGCGATGAACGAGCACCAGAAGGGTTAACAAGTCAAAATTTTGTCGATGAATCTGTTTTACCAAAGCTGAATAGTTTTCAATCATTTACACTTTGTATGGATGTCCAAACACTATTCCTAACGGATTCCACTGCACCTGGTTTCCATAAAAATTCTTCAATCACTTCTTTCCAAAGTGAATTTTCTACCATAGCAAACCACCAATGCCATCTAGCTAATAAAGCCAAGTTTTTAAGTAGAGGCATTGAATTCCCAAACCCCCAATCTCTTTTGTTGTAGTAATTTTTTCCAAGAAATCTTATTCTCCCTTCTTTATTTCCCCGAAAGAATTTTCTTCGGATGCACTCCAGTTGCTTCAAGATGCCATTAGGAACTTTAAAAATCAAAAAATAAAATAAAGGTAAAGCTGATAAAACTGAGTTAAGTAATGTAATCCTACCATCAATTGATAGAACTCTAGTTTTGTAGTTGGTTAATATTTTGTTAAACCTTCTTATTACTTCACTCCAAGAGGTTAAGCGAGCAATGTATACGCCTACTGGAAGACAAGATAAGTGAATGGGATATGGGCAACATGACAATTGATCAATCCTGCAATCTCCTTTACCTCACTTATGTCTACACTAATACCCATAAGACGACTTTTTCCATATTGACCTTAATACCTGAAACATCATGAAAACATTGCAGCAAATTTTGATAAAAACACTACGTTTCTATTTGACCACTTCCCTATGAACAAGGCATCATCAATGTTACGAAGAAGAGATAAGTTCATGTCTTGCTCGAAATTCCTTTGAGAATACCCATTTCACAGGCTTCACGAGTCAAGACCTGCGAAGCTTCACCCATTATCAGAAAAAGGAAAGGAGATGATGGATCCCCATATCTCAGTCCTCTTTCCATCTTGAATTCCAATGTTAGGGAACTGTTAATCATATTCAAAAGTCAAAGAACACAACTTTTATTTTATATTCTTGTATTTTTTCCCCACCCTCTTCCCTTTCCTTTGCTTTTCCTCCACCGAGAACACCGTGTAAAGGAAAAAGACATAACCAACATATCAGCCTCCTTTCTCGACAACTGCTTACCGGTTAGAGTTTGTTTGCTAAAGGTTCACAAAACCGAGCAGCAAAATGCTTAAGAACTGCCTCCTTTATACATTATGGCTCGTTAGTCCAATTTCCTTCAAAAATTAACAGTTTAACCCTCTTACACATCTCCAATTTTGATTTACAATTGAATGGAAGAACCTTAAGTTCTTATCACCTTTCACAACCCATATTAATTCGCGACTTTTACTTCAACTCAGTTTATTCTTTCTGCTCAATTTGCATCAGCCCAAAATAAGGCCTCATCGATATTCAAATTTCATGGATCCCATTTTTCCGAATAATCAAACAATTCTTATGTATACTTCATTAAGAGGGTGTTTGGAATTGCGTTTGAAAAAATGTTGTAGCGTTTTGGAAACTAATAATCAGATAATAGCTGTAACAAAAAGTGCTGCAGGAAATGTAGTGTTTGGTTTAGCTTCTGCTGTTTGCTATCATAATTATCAAATAATCAGTTTTTAAAATGTTTGGATTTGCGTTTTTACTTGTAAAATGATCAAATAATCACTTATGAAGCAAATAAGCTACAATTTTTAGCTTAGAAAAAGTGTGGTAAGATTAACGCTAAACGCAAATAATCACTTATTAACGTATGCAATCCAAACACTTTAAACTAATTATTTGCGTTATTGTAACGTAATAAGCTGATAATCTGGTTCATAACGCAAAACCAAACACCCTCTAATTGTTCTTTTGTTTAATTTCCTTGATGAACCAAGCTCGAACATCCCTTTTTAATTAAACTTCTAATTTTTTCCAAACCACATCATCTAGCCACTTTCGGAAGCCCATGATTTCTTAAATATTTCCTCAAACTCATCGTTCTTCATCCGGATTTAAAAGTTTGAAAGGTTTTGGACCAAAAGTTGATTTCACCCACCCTTAGGTTAATGGGAAACACATCCGATATCGTACGTTCTAAAGGGTATACAATTGCATCTTTCCAAACATTAAAAATTTTTGGGGAGACCACAAAAGAGTCAAGTTTGCTCATCTTTGAACCATCCTTACTGAAGCGAGTGAACCTTTGACAAATTGATTATCCTGTGTCAAACATCATGCATTGTTTTAAAATTTAATTATGCATAATACCTAAATGATTAATTGTATGTATCAATTTGTTTAAAGATTAATACTTAACTAGTTTATTCATCAATGTAATATGTGGATATTTTTAATAAAATTATTTACATGATCATGATAGAAGATGATTAAGAAGCGAGGATGGGGATGAGAAATGAGATCTCCGTCCCGTCCCGCTGCCATGCATAGTTATGATAAACGCTTGCATCGAGATGGATTTGTATAATTTTTGAATGATTGACGCATTGAAATCTTCATCATTTTTTTAATTCTTTATTAAATTTGAAAGTATATTAATTAAATTTATCTATAATTTCTTTTAATATTCAGTTAATATAAAATAAAAATTTATAACAACATATATATATTTCTTCTTAAACTACCTTTTACTAGATGCATTTGATATGTTACATCACATGATGCATCACGAGACGAATTTACTCCGATAGCCATCAGATATTTTTCTTTTGGTTTTTGGATCATGTATGTGGCGTTGTGGCCCCCTTTTTCCTTGTCATACTTCCATTTATGATGTGTATAGAAGATCTTCGAAAAATTTTTAGAAATGATGGGTTTTTTTTTTTTCAAACAAAAATACTACCTTTTTTTTGTTTTCAAAAATACTATATGTGGTGTTGGGAACACCGAACGGTAGGCAACCGAATTAAAAATTTTTGAACACCATTCGGTGTTCAAAAGACCGAATGCAGGTATGGCAGGTTTTGACCACTTTTGACCACCTTTTTTCAGAAAAAATTGTCTTGTGCGGTGGTCACAAGACCGAATGGCAGGTTCCAGCTTTTGACCACCTTTATCAGAATTTTTTGTCTTCTGCGGTTGTCACAAGACCGAATGGCAGGATGTTTCAGGCAAACCCTCAGAACCCGTGAACCCTCTGCAATATTCCAAGACCCGTGAACCAAGACCCTCCCCCCCCCAACCCGTGAACTCCCCCCCCCCCCCCCTCCCAAGGCTCTATATAATTCATCAAAACTAATATAACTCAACTCAAAATCTCTCAATCTCTCAATCTCTCGATCTCTCAATCTGTATTTAAATCTCTCAATCTTTATATTTTTAAACAGTTGTTTAAATTTTTACAATGGCCCAAGAACAAATATTTGCTGGTCCAATTAATGGCGAATTATTGTTTTTAAAAGAAGAACATCGGGCGTTCGAGTTATTTCAATTAAACGAGAACGATCCCGAACAAAACAAAAAACTTGGCACGCCGTTGGAAGTTCGTCGTGGCGATGGAAAATTATGGAAACATCTAAAAGAGCATCCGATACCGGGGAATGTTATGACAATTATCGAGGATGCGGGTTTTCGTGGAATTTTTGAATGCGGAAACCATAAAATTGACTGGCACTTGATCACTGCTCTTGTAGAGAGATGGCGGCCGGAGACCCATACATTTCATCTTCCTATGGGCGAGGCTACTGTTACTCTGGAAGATGTACAAGTGTTATGGGGATTGCCAGTGGATGGAGATGTGGTCACTGGTGCTGATCTTAAACTTACTTCCCAGGAAGTTAACGAGATGTGTCTAGCTTATCTTGGTTTCGTGCCGATGGAGAACCAAGTATCTGGGTTGTATGTTAAGATGACCGCTTTAATGACCGAAATCCAACAAGAGGTCCGGGGTGGTGACGAAGGTCCTAGACAAAGGGCCCGTGTTTATATTATGTACATACTAGGAGGTACATTGCTTCCGGATTCTGGAAACAGAGTACCTTTACATTTACTTGTAAATTTAATTTATTTGGATCGTCGCAATCGGCTGAGTTGGGGTAGTGCTGTGCTGGCACGATTATATCGAAGTTTATGCCACGCTACAAATCCCGACACACAGTATGTGTACGGTCCCCTTTTATTGTTACAACTTTGGGCTTGGGAGAGAATTCCTGCTATCCGCCCTGCAATGACACAACCGCAAAACAACATTGTCTTCCCATTTGGTGCAAGGTTAGTATTTATTAATTTTACCTTATGGTTACATTTAAATTTCATTTTTTTGTTATAGTATAATATTTAACAGTTTACTTATAATTAAATAAAAATATTTTAAATTTATTTTACAAAAAAACCCAAGTCGTCCATTAAATCGTAAAAAATCGTAAAAACTTCTTTATTTTATTAAAAGTCGTAAAAAGTCATTTATTTTATTAAAAATCGTAAAAAATAAATATTGATAAAGAAAATTTGAGTTTTATAATATTCGAGTTTTAATAATAGTTAGTTACTATTTAGTTATACATAGATAAATATTGATAAAGAAAATAATAAAATTATAAAACTTCATTTCTTTTGCATTTGTCATATATCTTTCATATAAAAAAAATAAAAATTTATACTAAATGCAATAATTCTCTACTCATTTCCGTCGAAATGAAGACTTTTATCACATGATTAAAAAAAACTTGTAAACACGTACATAAAATCACAAACCAAACCATGAAGAAAATAATTCTCATAAATTCAGCTAGATTCTTCCTTAAATGCAACAAAAATAAAATGATTCCGTAGACACTAAAACAGTTAAATCAATACGTTTCAAACAGATAAATTTTCAAACTTTTCTTTATAGTATAATATTTAACAATTTAGTTGTAATTAAATAAAAATATATTAATTTTATTTTATTAAGCAAAAGTACGTGAATTAAACCAAATGTTATATATTTCCTTACAATGTTATATATAATAGTTAACAGTTTAGTTGTTATACATTTATATATTTCCTTACAATGTTAAGTTTTCATTCAGATCATAAATATAAAAAAAACAATGTATTAACACTATGAAATAATTAAATTAGAACATATACATCTACATATTCATGTTGTAGTTATCCAGATAATTGTTATTGATGGTGTCTAGGACAGTCTGATCGGGTTTGGTTGTTGGATATTCGAAAGGTATTATACCGAAAGAGTCCTGCCTCCCCGACTGACCTGACTGACCATTGTAACATTTATTTACCATAACTATAAAATGAATGTGATATATGTTATAATTGTAATACAAATTTCAAAATTGAATATTGACTAGATATTTAATGATAAAGATGGAGGGGGAGTCACAGCTTCGCTGAAACCGGAGCACATTGTTTAAGATCGACTCGCTACACTCTAATGATATTAGAAAATAACGAGGTATATTATTTTGAATTTAAGCTTTACATTTTTAAACTACAAAAGTTATGAATTGATCACACTTACTTGTTACTCTCTGTTATGTGCTAGTTTAACTGGACACCATATGTTGAGTTCCTGCATCATCTACACGTTGATTGTAGAAGTGGTTTTCAATCTTGGAGATGCAACACATATTTAATATGTTGGGAGATTGTTGAACCACACTTACCGAGCAGGGTAATGAGGCAATTTAATATGGTACAGACCATCCCGTCAAACAACTTATTATTTACATCTGATCAGCACAAAAAGGTGCACAAAATAAATCGGGTGGGTAAGAAAGTTGATTGGCTTAGTAAGCACGGGAATTATATTCAACACTGGCATTCGAGACATGAAAATATCGTAAATGGTAATTTGTCAAATAACTCTGATGCCAGTATTGAATATAATAGATGGTACTTTCAACGAACGGTTAATCACATCGTTCGTCCTCAATCAAGTGGTCGTCCAGGGTTCAAAAACATTGCTGGATCTAGGGATTTAGCGGTAAGCCATTTTTCATTAATTAAATCATTTACATTCATATAAAGAAATTATTGACTTTATGTAATAATATATATTCTCTTAACAGTTTGAGGGGCTGAGCTATTTGTATCAACCAGGAAGCAATCTAAGTCAACAGGAACGTTATGGCATCCAACAGTACATGGATCGAGCTGGCGGTAGCCGTCGCTTAGACATGCCATATCAGTATTTTCCTGATGCTTTTAGCAACTGGGGCAACCTCTCAACATGGTTCCGGTGCAAACGTATCAGTTCCGCATCCTCTTATCCCGGATTTGAATGAAGAAGATGTGTCGTACAACGTTGATGGTTATATGGATTCTAACTTACATTATTCACCGACGTTTAATGACGGCACACAAACCTTGTATGGGCATCAAGAAGCTGGTACTTCAAATGCAAATTTAGGGGAACATTCAACCCGTCAGCCAAATACTGTGGTACAAAATTTTTTTGGTGCGTACGACAACACACAGAACGCACAACAGAGTCAGCTTGTAATCGACACGGGCGGTCCCTCACAACCTTTTCAGACACAGAGGGATACACAGTTTCAATTGCAAGCAGATTCTAGTATGTCAACTCCTTCGTATCACAGTACTTATTCCCCTCAATTTAGCTCTCCACAACCTCCACCATTTCACATTCACGGATTTACTAGCTTGGAGATGGGAGGTCCTTCATATGTTCGATCACCTGTACATTTTCATGAATTTCAATCGCCATTACAAAACCTCGACGATCATGGAATAAGTCCAGGCTGGATTCAACGAACCCTTGACGGTCCTTCATCCCAATCTGAAATCCAAACGCCAGAAAATCCAACGCCACAAAGTACCATTGCTTCTAGACTTGATCAACGCCCTAATAGACAACAAGGCCATCATTGTAATATTTGTCCTACTCCCCCTTAGTTTTTGATGTATTGTAATATTTAAATTTATAAATCAGTGGTTGAATTTACAGTTTATGTATTTTAAATTTCATATTCTTTATTATTCGTTGACTGGATGATGTTAATTTTTAGTAACATTTATTTATTTATTCTAAGTTAAATAAACATGTGATCAACATTTATATTTAAACCAACATTTATATTTTAAAGTGTTATAAAAATTAGTCATTAACCAATTATGTGTTACATTGCTCAAATTTTCATAGTAAAAAAAATGATGTCATGTGTGTTCAAATTTAAAACGATTCTAACTACCAATAGTTGATATTTTTAAGCACTAAAACAACATTTCGACATACGTTAACCCAACGTTGGTAATCAAACATGCTAAACCTTAACATAAAGTACAATATCACATTTCGACAATCAAGACAATAAACGATAACATGATAACCAAAAATAAAAACACCTACATCCACCAACCAATCAATCTGAATCTAATTGCTAGATTCACCAAATCCCTCATCATCTCTGGTAGACTCAACTACCTCCTCATTATTGTCCATCCTACGATATAGGATAGACAATGCCTTCAACCGGTTGTGCTCAGCCCGTGGTAGTTTTGATGGATCATACAGATTATGCAGTTTCACATCAGAAACGTAAATTGAATTCAATTTATGTGTGGTCGTACTATTCAGCAACCAATTCCAATGATAACCAGCATCTAACGGATGTAGATTTGAATCCAAGTCAACACCAGTTACATGGTAGTAAAACCATTTGTTTTGATACCTTCGAGGGTATCCTAAAGCTTCTTGAAGAATGTCAGCTTTGAACCACGATTCATTAAATTGATGTATTTTAACGCAATGAACGTAATGAATTTTGCCATTGATGTAATCTCGACCTGGCTTATTTGTGAATACTCCGTTGACATGAACTTTGATGCTAAAGACATCTTGAAACTCATCTGTTAAAGTTAAGCTGGTTATAGATGCATAAAATAGTCAAACAACTTAAATATAAATAATTAAGAATATAAACTACCGTAATGCTCAAGGTCAGGTCTCGGTTCTTCTGGTCCAGAAATGTACCAATTTTTAGTTCCTGCACTTGAACTCATTGTTGTGAAGAAAGATATTTAGTCACTAAGATTTTTGAACAAGGAAATATTAACTTACTACGATTTGTGAAAAAAAAATTTAGTAAGACGGTGTATTTATAATGAATCGGAGTACGTTGACATTCGGTGTTCCAAACACCGAATTACAAGGACTTGTCACCTCCGGGCTGACAGAATCTTACTGTTCCTGACATTCGGTGTTCCAAACACCAATTACAGGGACTTGTCACCTCCGGGCTGACAGAATCTTACTGTTCCTGACATTCGGTGTTCCAAACACCAATTACAGGGACTTGTCACCTCCGGGCTGACAGAATCTTACTGTTCCTGACATTCGGTGTTCCAAACACCAATTGCAGAGACTTGTCACCTCCGGGCTGACAGAATCTTACTGTTCCTGACATTCGGTGTTCCAAACACCAATTACAGGGACTTGTCACCTCCGGGCTGACAGAATCTTACTGTTCCTGACATTCGGTGTTCCAAACACCAATTGCAGAGACTTGTCACCTCCGGGCCTTGTTTCGCTTAACTATATATATGAAATGATCAGAAGTTAGGAAGACATAACACCTACATTTTTCTAATGGAGCCACATAGTCCGTTTCTTGTTAATTTGTATTGGGGGGGTTGTGTGTCTTATACCAATGGTAGCGTTCTTTGTGATTCCAGAACCCATACTTCTACCATAGTTATTGACCAACGTATATCCTATAATGATTTTTTAGATTTGGTAACATCCAGACTGCAAGTTAATAGGAGGGTGTCCAAAGTTTGCTTGTACCTCCTATATCAATTCCAAGGTATTGACATTCGATCAGAAGTTCTTGGCGATGAAAGCTTAGGCGTGTTGTACTACTTGGCGAGCACACAACATCATTTTATGGGACACGTCGAAGTTATCTTGGAGGAACACAATCAAGCACCAACACAATCAATTTCATTTTTGGAACAGCTTCAACACATATATGTTTCAGATGCTACGGACGTCAACCTCAATTATGATTTTGTTTCACAACATACTCCTTACACATATCAAGAATACGACGTAGGCCAAACGGGGTTTCCATTTTCACAGCAAATAAGTAATCAACAATGCAACTTTACTGAGCATCTACAAAGTACACAAGAACGTGATACTGGATTGGAAACAGTGTTACATGGTTCTCAGTATCATGATGATCGTGAAGGCACCGCGACTTGCGGTGGATTTGAAGATTCGGATGACTGTAGCTCTGAACATTCCGTACCGCAGGAAGAATCTGTTGACGAAGAATTACATCCCGACACTGAGGATGACGAAGATGTGGAAGTTCCTTCTCAAAACATAGCAGTAGCAACGACTTCTGTGTTTCAACAAAACATGAACGGAAACGACTTACCAGATTGGGTTGAAGATGAGGAGTTAGATATGTGGTGTCACACAACTAACATAATAAGGCGGAATATGTGCTTCAAGGGAAAAGAGGAGCTTATATTTGCCATTAGAAGATGGAATATCCAACAAAATAGAGAGTTGTTTGTTGTGGAAAGCACACCCACCATATTTAAAGCAAAGTGTTACACGACTCATAAACCATCCCAGCAAGTTGTCCAAACACGCGAGTGCAAGTGGATCGTTCGTGCATCAAAGAAAAAGAAAAACAATCTGTGGCAAATTTATAAGTGGGTGGATGCACATAATTGCTATGGGAGCGTCGTCCGCAACAATAATCGGTCCTTAAAATCGAAGGACATTGCTGTTAGTGTAAGCCATTTCGTAAGAGAAAGGATCGACATGCCTGTGAAACAAGTACAGGCCCATATAAAGCATGAATTTAAAGTCGATGTGTCGTATATGAAGGGGTGGCATGGGCGAAAGAAGGCTATTGAGAATATTTATGGTAGTTGGGAAAGCAACTTCCAAGAGTTGCCAATGTACATCAAGGCATTACAGTCTGCAAACAAAGACACAATTGTTGAATGGCAACATCATCCTCAAAGCCATCCAGACTGTGTGACTTTCAAATATTTCTTTTGGAGTTTCGGACCTGCTATAAAAGCGTTTCAAAGATGTCATCCGGTAATTTGTGTTGATGGAACACATTTGAGAGGTTCTTATAAAGGAAAGTTACTAACGGCAGTTACAAAAGATGCAAACAACCATGTGTTGCAAATTGCATATGCTATCGTTGATGAAGAATCAAATGACAGTTGGGCATGGTTCTTTGAAATGTTTAGGTTGTTCGTTGCCAATAGATCAACAGAGCCTTTGTGTGTAATTTCGGATAGGCATAAAGGGATCATCAACGCAATGCAAAATCTGCATGATTGGATGGAGCCGTTTGCTTACCATCGTTATTGTCTGCGCCACGTACGAAGCAATCTTATGACACAGTTCAAGGTATCAACGTTGAAGAAACTGTGTTGGGGCATGGGTTCTACAACCCAAAAGAGGAAGTACAAATATTTCGTTAGAGAATGCAGGCAACTAAATGAGGATGCTTGGAAGTATCTAAAGGAAATTGGTACAAGTAAATGGACTCTTGTACATGATCGTGATCATACGCGTTGGGGCAACCTCACAACAAACATAGCAGAGTGCATGAATAATTCCTTGCGTGCAGCCAGACTACTACCAATTAGAGCTTGCATTGAATACACTTTCAACAAGTGTGTGGACCATTTCAGAAAGCATTGTGAAATAGCATTGAATTGCGATACGCCGTTACCACCAAGAATGTGGCGTTTGTTCACGCTTCGTGAACGGCACGCACAAGAACACACAATAGTTGAATTTAATTATGCACGGGGTACATACAAGGTGGTCTCAAACTTGACGACAAATGATAGGGGGGGAAATGATTATACCGTTGAGTTTTTACGTCGTACCTGCACCTGTGGAAAATGGCAGATGAATAGGTTTCCATGCTCACATGCAATAGCCGTATGTAGACAAAGAGGTGCTTCCTTGGATACCATTGTTCATGACGTCTACACGACTGATACGTATCGAAAACAATACAGGTGTAACTTTCAACCACTAAAACACAAGGATTTATGGACAGAAGCTGGATGGAGAATAAAAGGAGATAGAACTAGATTCACAACAGCCAGGGGGAGAAGACGTGGTCGCCGATTTCGTAATGAGATGGATATTCGAGATCCCGAAGAAAGACGTATTCGAAGATGTGAGATTTGTCATCAACCAGGCCACAATCGAACAACATGCCGAAACTCGCAACCAACATTTCAGTAGTGTTCTAGTATGTATTTGTATTGGTATTTATGTGTTGTAACATATGTGTTTCCTAATTGAATTTTATGTGTTGTAACATATGTGTTCATTTTATGTGAAAATTTAAAAATCATGTCTTAACACATGTTTGACGTCTGATAACTATGCGTACGAGTTAACCAACTTGTAAAACAACTATATGACTACTTAGTATGTTGTATGAACTTAAATAATACATACACAGTTGATTACAAAAACATTGGCAGACACTATTTATTTGGTGACAAAGTAAACATGTAGGCTACTTTTGTCTTTTTACGTGAACATTTAAAAACCATGTCTTAACACATGTTTCACCTCCAGGCTGACAGAATCTTACTGTTCCTGACATTCGGTGTTCCAAACACCAATTGCAGAGACTTGTCACCTCCACGCTGACAGAATCTTACTGTTCCTGACATTCGGTGTTCCAAACACCAATTACAGAGACTTGTCACCTCCAGGCTGACATTCGGTGTTCCAAACACCGAATTACAGGGCCTTGTCACCTCCGGCTGAAAGAATCTTCTCTATAAATATTCTTTCAATTTCATTGTAATTGTAAGATATCGTAAACTATATTATTACAATGACTACTCGTTCTATTATCCCCAATAACCAAGATCGTCGAAAAACAATAGTTACCTGCAAGTGTGGGGATACAGCTGCCATACAAAACTCGAACTCATCGATGCACGCTGGTCGACGCTACTACTGTTGCGCGGCGTATGACTTCGTCAACCCGCCAGAACATCTAACTTGTGACTTTTTTGCCTGGGTTGACGAACCAACATCGAATAACCCAACAAACATTTCAGTCAACCAACTTCAGCAAGGTAACACAAACCCTCACAGATTAAGAACAAACACATCAAACCATACTAACACTCGTCGTCAAACGACAACTTCAAATAATGTTGTGAGACATCTCTCACTTTGGAAGATCAGACCACCGAATCAAACAAGCGTGGATCAACAGTACTACGGTACATACACTTCATGTTATTCGCATAATATTTACAAATCATTATCTACAATCTTACATTCTTAGACATTTTATTTTCTACACAGATGAGTTTGATGATCTAATCATCATAAATCTTCACCATGGTGGCTTATTCACTGAATTACCTTCGAGAAGATACGAAGGAGGTGTTGTAAACTACATTGATTACGTACAACTTGATAAACTAACAAAAGACATGCTTGAGAGAGAAGTTATCCAACAGTTGGGTTACGTAACGAATGCCCGTACTCGAAGATTTTTTTTACTTCATTAAGCCCGGAGGTGACATGGAAAATGATCTTAAGCACTTTGAAGACGAAAATTCTTACGTCTTATTATGTTTTATGCCGCGGAGACAAGATTTATTACTAAAACATAGATTCCTTGATGTTTACGTGTCAAACGTACAATTACATCTTCGTTCGAGACCTTGGTTTCCCATTCGCAATGAAGCATGAACAACGTCCACTTAGACACACTGGACGATAACATATAACTGTTGTAACAATGTAACTTTTCATATTATATATTAGTTATTTACTACGGACAATATATGATTGTTGTATCAAGTAATGGATCTTATTTCAATTTTATTTTTTATAAAATATACTAACATACATAAAATAATTATACACATTATAAATATTTAATAATAATTAACTTACTAACGTAAATAAATATAACTACATAATTATATTTATATAATTAGGTATAAACTAAATGAAAACACGCCATATAAATATAAATAGTAATAAGTTTTTAATATTATATTATACCAACATTATTTTTTTTATTAATAATATCAACTTTTGTATTTTTATATTTAATAGTATCAACTTTTGTATTTTAAATCTCCATGTCCAATATAAATGCAAAAAAATATAAAGTTCTTACTATTTTTAGCAATTAGTCAAAAGACAAGTATTATTTAGTATTATTTGGTGTTACCAACACCAAATTATATTCTCAAAAACCCAATCATTATCATTCTCACTTTCTAACACCAAATTATACCAAAAATCCAATCATTACCATTCTCACTTTCTAACACCAAATTATACCCAATCATTACATTTGGTCTTTTGAACACCGAATGGTGTTCAAAAATTTGAAATTTCGGTTGCCTACCGTTCGGTGTTCCCAACACCACATATAGTATTTTTGAAAACAAAAAAAAAAGGTAGTATTTTTGTTTGAAAAAAAAAAAACCATCATTTCTAAAAATTTTTCAAAGATCTTCATGTTGGAGCATTGAAGATTTGAAGTTGCTTTGACCCACAAAATTGATGGTGTTCTTTAGCTTCTAGGTGACAAACTTCACCATCTTTTTCTTTTTTTTTTCATTTGTAATTTTCTTATTGTTTTTTTTTTTCATGATTGGAATTTATAATTTTTAGATACTCATTTGAAAATATATATGCAAGTTTATTTATTCTTAAGAAATTTCACAATGCATTTTATGATGTTCCACGTGTTTCATGATGTTACAAACCATAAGAGTAATTCGTTTAAACTTAAATCATAATTATATTATTTTTCAATCAATTGTTATGTCTAATAATTTAAATATCTCGGAATACCAATTTTAGAATATTAAATATAAGTTTTTAGGGGTTTTGTTTGTAGTTTATGCTATTCACTTCAAGCTACATGTAAAATGTAAATTCTCTCCCAAGAAATCAAACCACAATTTCTAGATTGTTTGATCTTGTTTGCATAGTTGGGTTGCTCTTGTCATATTCTTATTCCTTGTTTATATATATCCCTTTATTGTTCATTGTAACACAACACACTATTATCAATAAATCCTAGCCGTTTTTTTTGTAAACCCTAGTCTTTTTTCCTTATTGTTCTTCAGTTTAATTCCACAATTTTTACCGGATGAGGATTTTAATCACAAAAATAGTACAACTTGAGGGTTTTTTTTATAAATATCCCAATTAGGAACGTACAACGGGTATATATCAAAGCATCAGAGATGGAATTTTGAAAGAAATTCGACCAAAATTAAAGATTTTGTCCGGTGTTTTAGTTTGTTGCAACTGTTATTGGTCCTCTTGAATTTGTATTTGTAAGATTTGGTTTTTGATTTAGAATAGGAATTTATTAGTTTGTTGAATTCAGTGTATTGTACCTCAATATGTAATTTGATTGAAGTTTAGTTTTTAGTTCAAATTAAGCATTCAAGTTTCTTCTTGAACAAATTTATCAATTAGGTGTGTTTTTTATCTTAATTGTATTTGATTCTTTATATAAGTTGTTTGATTAGCGAGTTGTGACCCATCATTTGTATGCATTCCTCTTAAATTTTGTGCAAAATCAGTTCAGACTGCGATTATTAGTGAAGACAATGGCTAACTTAAAGGAAAGCAGAAAGTTGAAGACCAGGGCCGGCCCATTGGGGTGTGCAACATGGGCTACTGCCCAGGGCCCAACATCCAAGGGGGCCCAAAATTTTTTTTCCTCTAATACCTAGACTAATACTAGTAATTTACTTATTTGACTAGTTGTTTGATTGTGATATTTACGTACATATTTACACGGTTGTTTCCTTTAATCTTTAAATGTTATATATACTTGCATGTTTAGAGGGCCCTTTTTAAATTTTTGCCACGAGCCCCAAAAATGATAGGAACGACCCTGTTGAAGACAAGGGAGTTGAGGAGCCTCTAAAATGCTACAACTATGAAAACTTTGTCGATGTCACTTAACGAGAGAAGAATTTGATACTTGTTTGTGTAGTAGAATTCTGAATAGTAAAAAATAAAATGCTTTTCGATAAACATAAGGAAGCTAGCAAGACGTTAATGGCAAAGGATGATCGATCACTGGATACATTTAAGTGGTTCGGAGGAAGAAGATGTTCATGTTCACTTGCATGTGCTTCTTGGAAAGAATGAATGACGATTGCCTGCTGGCTAATGATGATCGATGACAGTCACTTTCGTTAATTTCCTGCTATTCTAAATCTTCATCTGAGGCACAATTTGATCCTTTATATGTATCTGAAGAACAAATGGATTGTGTGGAACTTAAAAATCAAGAGTTCAAAAGATAATTAATGAAAGAATAAAGTTTGGTTAATTCTTTGAAAGGAAATTTGCGCAAAAAACCCTAAAGTTGGACCATTTTTGTGATTAAAACCCCTAACCATTTTTTATTGCACAAAAAACCTCTAACCGGTAAAATCTTTTGAAACCTGTTATAATAGGTTACTATGCTTACATGGCACACACGTGGCGTCCACATGGCAAACCCGACTTACGTGGCGCCTACGTGGCACTACATGTATAATTCTTAAACTGGATTTTTGCATAAAAAACCCTGAAATTTGTGACTTTTTCGATTAAAACCCTTAACTATTTTTTTGTCACCTCTAACCAACAATCATATTTACCTCTTCTCTTCTCCTCTACCTCCGGCAACTCTGATTACTCTATCCCCTATTTATGTTCAATGTTGTTTATTTTATGGATGTATGATCGATTAAATTTTGTCGCTTAATCTTGAATTGTAACTTCAATTGTGCCGATGGAATCGATTTCGTTTTGTGTTCACGAGTTGCATTTTTAGATTCAGCTTTTATGTTCAATTTCGTTTATTTATGTTCCATTTTAGCTTCTGAATATGATCAGCTAGAGCAGTGAGGTTCGCTAGAGCCTAGAGGGTAGAGGTTTCATTAGGAACCGAATTCTTTGTTTAATATATAAAATTTTAATAAATAGCCATGTCATCAAAATGCAATAAGTGAACACTCAATTTTAATTATCTTTGTTGGTTAGAGGTTTTTTATCCAATGAAATATGATTTGGGGTTTTAATTGAAAAAACTAAAGAAGTTGGTGGTTTTTTACGCAAAAAACTATTTAAAAATTTTACACGTCATCAAGTTGCAACCGGTTTAGTCAAATTTTTTGAAAAAAACCCAAATTTACAAAGTTACAACCGGTTGGAGATTTTTTGTGTAATGAAAAATGGTTGGGGGTTTTAATCGCAAAAATGATCCAACTTAGAGGTTTTTTGCGCAATTTCCCCTTCTTTGAAAGAGAAACTGTATTTCACTAAATCGTCCAAAGAAGTTGAAGCACAAGAGCATTTTATGGATTTAATTCCGGGTGCAAGGTTTTGTTAAATAATAATTTGATTTCAGTAACCGATCGACGTGTAAACATATAAGGGGATGTGTTTTTAAAATCTATAAAAAAAATATATATGCCTTGTCATTTAGAAAACGTGATTCACCTAATGTAACTAGAACCAATGGAGTTTAGCTCATTTGGTATGAGGGTGATATGGAAATGTGAGGTCACGGGGTTCGACTCCAGGAGTACAAAAACGTAACAAAAGAAGTTGTTGAGCAACAAAACTAACAAGACATTCAAAATGAGTGTCAAAAATAGACAAAAATGATAGTTGGTTATCTAGAATTAACAAAAACCCTAGAATAAAAGTGCTTCATATTGACTAAAAAAATGTTGCATGTGAATTAGAAAATTAAAGGAATGTTGCTTTGTTTGGAAATCAACAGATGCTGCATTTATATAACTGAAAGTATGATTAAATGTCGAAGAATGATAGAATGTGTTGTATATGTATGACTTGTGAAAGCGTTACGTTATAGTCTAGTAGATGTATATAAGAAAACATTGAATTCGATTGAAAAAAGTGTTATATACGGTTTAAAAATGTTGTAGCAACATAATTATGACGTGTTTCGTTATCAGACACAAATGCGTGCACATTACCCTTAAACCTAAGTTAAGTTTACATAATTTGACACTTGATAAAGTATCGTATTTACCATATATAATGCAACAAATTCAATCAAGGTTTTCATTTTGTAGTAATGTCCTCGTCTAATCCAAATATCTATTGATGCATCCACGTTCTATACGTTTAAACGCCACAAGACTACATACGATACATAAGAACAACCCCTTCTTGAGCTTTAATGCTCCAAAATGCATCTTAATAACCACCTTTGAAGTGATTTGTACACTAAAGTTATAACACTACTAGTCTACTATGAATTAAAGCTAATGCAACACTTCTAAAATTCTAAAAATTGTTGCTTTTAATAACAAAACTTGAAAAGTTAAAGGGAGAAAGAGGGGGGAGGCACGAACCTGTTCGGGATGAAGACGAATGGGCAGGGGAGGGGGGAATTCACACTACAAGAAAAATGGGAAAAAACAACAGAAGCTTTTTGCGTCGACACGTGTCGTCGCAAAAAGTCCACTAAATGACAAAAATATATACTTTTTGACTTTTGACCAAAATAATTTTCATGGTGAGTTTTTGCGACGGCATTTGTCGTCTCCGTAGGGTTTTGAAAGTTTTTTTTTCTCGCTTTTTGAACACCAAAATAACATTTTCGCGGTGAAAAGTCCGCCATTTTTTAATGGGTTTTTGCGACGATATTTTGACTTTTTGAGACAACATTTGTTGTCGCAAAATCCCATTTTTTCCTTTAGTGTCAGCGTGAGGTATTTTTTTTAGGGAGCTGGTATTTGCATTCTTGGTTGCGCGGCCACATGGTCTTCCCCAACCAAACCTCACGTCACTTGTACAATTAATAAATAATCAATTATTAAGCAAATAAATTACAATTTTTAATTAGTTTCTGAAAAAGTGTGATAATATTAATCATAAACTTAATCAATTATTAAGTAATGCAATCCAAACAATTAATATATATATTATTTGCGTTACCATAACACAGTAATCTAATAATCACCTTTAACAATCAAAACCAAGCATCCCTAAATAAACTAATTAGTTAAAGTTATTAAATTTAATTAATTAATGAATTAATCAAAGCCTAACTATTAAAAAACTTAATTTTTTTATAATTTATTTATAAATTAAAAGACACTTAATATAACAATACTAACTATTATTATTGTTGTTGTTTCGCGTATAAGAATGCTCGAGTAAATTTTGACTTATAGTCTTGCAAGTCCAATTTTACCTTTTATAGTCAAACTTCTAAGCAAGATATCAAACATTATCATTTTACTAAATCAAAATAGAATGTTTTTGAGTAAAAATACAATAAAAGTTTAACCAGAAATAAATAAAAAAATGTTACTTATCAATTGAAAAAATTATACAAAAGACCAACGCACTTTTGATATTTTTCGATTGAGTCTTTGTATCAAAAACGTTTCCATAAAAGTCTTTCAACTTAAAATTTTCTACAAATTATGTTATTTTATGAGATTTTTTTAAGGATTTTTCAATTGTTTTTATAAAATTACGTTAAGATATAGGACTTTTATAGAAACATTTTATGTGCAGTGATTTTTATGAAAATGTTTTTAAGTTGAGAGACTTTTATGGAACCGTTTTTGACGCAATGACTTATTCGAAAAATACTGAAAATACGTTGGTTTTTACAATGGTTTTCCGCATATCAATCTATTTTCATTATCAAAAGATTTATATTTTCAAATTCACTAAAAAATGTCTCCTTTATACAAAATAAAAAAAAAGTCTAAAAATACTTTTTTTTTTATTTCTTTTTGCCTCTGGTGGACTTGTGGTCGACTTTAGTTCTCAAGTGCAGGGCGAGCCCATTGGGGTGTGCAACATGGGCTACTGTCTAGGGTCCAACAGCCAAGAGGGCCCAAACATTTTTTTTCTCTAATACATAGAACAATACTAGTAGTTTACTTGTTTTGTTAGATGTTTGATAGTGATATTTACGTACATATTTACATTGTTGTTTTATATTAATCTTTAAATGCTATATATACATACATGTTTAGAGGGCTCTTTATAAAATTTTGACCCGGGCCTCAAAGACAATAGGAACGACCCTGCTCAAGTGGTCCACATCAAATCTGGTTTATGGTGCCAGGAATGGAACATGTGGGTGTGGTGGACCTGAGAACCACTGAATCAAAAGAAAAAGACTATACATACATATATTACACAAACTTTTTACGTCATTGCAAACGTTCAGTAACTCGTCGTTTTTAATCATTCGATAACAACAATTCTATGTAATGTGAAGCCAAATATAATTTAATTTAATTTAATTAATTAATAATTAAGTTCACCTGGCACACTCACACTGTATTAATGTATTTTATCGTAATTAACGTGATATGGTTTTTGTAATTTGTTATTACGGTGACTGGATGATTAGTCAGTGGTTCAGTGTGATTAGGTTTTCTTTAAAAACTATAACCGAAATCGAAATTTTTGGTTTTTGAATTTAAAAAACCTAATGTTGTTTTTAGTAAACGGAACTTAGTCATTTTTCAATTTATAGTTTTTAAAAAAAAAAAAGGTTTCTATAAAAATTGAAAATTTGTTTAGATAATTATAAAATAAGAAAAATATGTACAAGTTTTCAATTTCACTTTTTAAAGTTTTAGTTTTAAGAAAAACTAGATATGTGATTATAAAATAAGAAAAATAAAACATGTGATAAAAAAGTAAGAGAGATAAAGAAAATATTAAAAGTAAATATAGGGTAAAGAATAGAAAAATAAGCATAAAGAGTATGAAAAATGGTATTCTAAAAACGTGCAATGAAAATTTAAAAAACTACTATTAAGTAAACAAGTTTTTATATTATTTAAAAAGTGTGATAAAAATTTTCATCAACTAAACATACCTGTTTTGGTTTTTAATTTTAATAAATTTTTTTTTTTCATAAATCTTATTGTGTGTAGATAAGTTCAACAAGAAAATGATTGTTCAAAAATCTAATAATTACTAAGTTTTATGTTACATAAATAATACCATAAACAATTGAAATCGTTTCTAAAGTAGTAAAATAAAACGTAAATCAACAAGAAAGTCCATATCCCATGAACGTGAGGTTGGGAAATCGAAGATAGATGTAGTATTGTCCCTATCATAGATGGGACGACTGCGTCGTCACATGAAAAATCTTTGGTATGCACATCTGTGATCGAGACCTGTATGTGGAAAATTAAGAAACACGTAACTTATGCCTGCATAGATTAGTAACATATCAATTTTCGGTGAACTGTACAAAAAACATATTATATTTTATTAGTTCTGGATATAGATGCAACCTGTGGTTCCTATGTTTGCGAAGTATACTTGTGAGTACAAGTCCATACAAGTTATAACTGTTCAACATGTTAAAAGTATATTTCCAGTTTACTCTGTAGGAATGCGTTTTGGTTCGTGGATTTCATGGGACTCATTGGGATTTACATTTAAAATCTTGTGTTCAGTTTGTAGATTTTAGTAAAGATTTAAAATCGCAGGATTTCAAAAATCCCTTCATTCTTTATGATTTAAAAACCCAGTCTCCCCAAAGGATTTTAATCCAAGTTACCTTGAATTGTTCTGATTAACAAAT